>JBAMMX010000008.1:7491927-7851501 GCA_037126225.1 Dillenia turbinata
GGAGCATTAAGGGTTCCCCTCTTCAGGAAATATTGGATTAAGCCATATGTACTATACTTGAAGTGGGCAATCAAGTTTGGACCATCAGAAGAATTTGACTGATCAAAAGCCTTAACCAAGAAGAGTGATTTTAAATTACATAATTCCCAGACAAGGATTTGATCCTAAAGTGATAAAAAACCGCCATTAACAAAAAATTTTGACACTGTGCTGACAAAATAAACAACTGCTATTGAATTCAACAGCTTCGCACCTTCATATTGCATAAAATCAAACACTTAGCAAACATCATCTAAAATCAATAAACCAAAAAATTAATCAAATTCTGACTGATTAAAAGGAGAAAAAAAAAATTAAATTACCTTGTGGAAGCTAATATCTCCAACGTAACCTAGAGTTTGAATGGCGGACGCGATTTCAGAACAGATCTTGAACCGATCAGCCATCGAATCCGGCAAAGAAGGAGGAAAAACGGATGGATAATTGAGAATCCGAAGCGATTGAGAGCATATTAAGAACAGAGTAGTCGGAGTGAAGTCTTTGATGGATGAAACTTCGTCTGGGATTGCAAGTCCCGAATGCTGAAGCGATTTTAGTAGGATTTGATCTGATTCTTCCATTGAATTTGTGATTCGATGAATAGGTAGGAGCTCAGATTTTGAATTTTAGGGTTTTGGTCCGGTTTTTTATGGTCCGGAAACGTGCGGAGTTGAGAGAATTCGAAGAGCTTTCTCGTGCTTTCTGCTCAGTGAAATCCGCCGCCCTCAGAAGTCCTCGACGACCTTTTGGTTCTCGCAGTTTTTATGTAAATATCAAATTAGACCTAAAATTTTAGTTTTCTTGCAAGGGAACCCAAACACTTTTATTGAATTTCAACTAATGTCCCATGTGAAAATAATAATAACTAAAGAAGTCTTTGGTGCGTTTTTTTTGAAAATGTTTTCTTAAAAATAAAATTATATTTAAATATTTTATTTTTTAATTTTAAAAAGTTAAAATTAAAAAATATTAATTTTCAATTTATAAAAAGAAATGAAAACAATCTTAAGATTTTTTTTTTATTATTTTTCATTTTAAAAAATTAAAATTAAAAAACACTGTTTTTTAGAGATAAAAAATTAAAAAATATTCTCCATAACTAAATACACCCTTTATTTCTTGGAATTGAAATAGTAGTCCATTTTTTACAATAATTACTTGTGAATAAGTAGAACCCATCTTTACTTACATGACGTCTATATCTAATGCTGTAAGTTTGTGTTATAAAAAATTTATTTAAGACTTTGGTACTTTGTATCTCATGACTATTTAATATATAAAAATTATACATATATAAATTTATATATTTAAGAATTATTTTGGATTTTGTTCAAACACTAAATCATTAAAAACTATAATTGAAATTGAAGAAGATGGTATTTAATGGAGTTCATTCGATGCTCGACCATTGAGTTGCATGAAGACAAATCCCGGTTCATATCTAATCATTGTTGTAAGAAAAATGCAGATCAATCATATATTCCATAATTTGATCCCACACTTTGCATTTACTATATTTCAGCCCTATTACTAATCGATAACTTTCAAATAAAACTTTGCATTTATCATTTTTTTGGTACGTTGCATTTATCTTTCTTTCTGGGATAATCGGACCAGCTTTATCTTCATCTTTTTTTTTTATTTTTTTTTATTTTTTATTTTTGATTTCATCTTCGGACTCTCTCTCAATCTCTTTCTTTTTCGTGTTCAAATCGAACCGAGCAAATGAGGGGGTATTTTTGGAAAAAGAAATGAGGAACACGTCACATGCAAGGCACGTGACACCGGAAGAAATGGAAAACAAACGGATTTAAGTCGTCGGACTTAGATGTATGATCACTATAATTCAAGTTTAGGGAAATTTTTATAGTTTTAATTAATAAAAGATTGAAAAGTATTTATAACAAAGAGTTCAGATGAGTCATATTAATTTAATACTCTCCGACCAAAAAAAAGAAAAAGAAAAGAAAATATCTTTACATTTAGAATTTTTGTGAAGAAATTCCACATCTAATATGTCAAACTTTTAGTAATATTTATAAAATCCTTAAATGCATGGGTTAAAGATAATTTTTGGTGTATATGTTACAACTTTTTGAAAATTTTGGAGGACCGCGGCCCTCTGGCTCAAATGAGCGTTTGCTGATACCAAGAGTCAAGTGTAATTACCCAAGTTCTCAAAATATTTATATAGATTTTAATTTGAATTTAGTTTTATGTGTATATAATATATTTAGACTGAGATTTTTAATAAAATAATGAATTGTTGTCGATTTAATTATTGAAAAATGAGTTAGCCATGTGTTGTATAAGCTATGCTAGGGCTTGTGGGAGGGGCCAGGCCTTCACAACGAACCTGTCACATAAAACGCGAGGCCATAAAAGCTGAGTATTGTTATTGTTTTGTAATTCAATTTAATCGAAATATGATTTTAAATATCGGTGGTCAACCAAAAAAAAAAAAAAAATAGCTGACTAAGGCTCAAGGAAAAAGAGTGATGAAGCTCAAAACACCTATAAGTGCAGATCAATCACTTTTTTGTGGATTTTTCTTTTGATTAATGAATACACTAATTTTTTAGAATCTTTTTTTTTAAGTTATTTTATTAAGAAGAGTCATTAATTCATGATCTTGGTTTTGATGCTATTTTATTATATTTTACGAATAAATTTTAATTGATTTAATTGAAAAAGCTTTATAATTAGTTAACCGCAATAATAGTTAAAAATATATTGGATTTGGACTATTGAGAGACTCTCTGTTTTCTTCCCGAATAGGAAGAAAGGCCAAGCAACCAAGCTTCTTGTTCATGGACTTGGCATGTCTTCGCAAGTAGAGATGATTTCGAAGGTATTTGAGACTTGCAAACAGAGTCATTACACCAAAACTTCGGAGCACTAAAAGCATGTCGCCAACCAAACACCACCCTCCTTTAAAATATAGGCAAGCTATTGGTTTCTTTTAGTTGATTTACCACATAACAGAACTAGATAAACACCCACGAGAAAAGTTAAACCTTTTATCTCTCAAATTCAGTTGAACAGAACACCCCCCAAAAGAGAGAAGAATATGGAGATTTCAAGAGAGGATGGGGTTGAGGATATGTTATTATCCCTGCCAACATTAGGATCAATGCAAATTGCAGGAAGCAATTGTTTTGGTCACAACATAGAGTACATGTCTCAAGCATATCTTAGAAAACTCCGAGATCAATATCAAGGATGACTCTGCTACTACAACCAAAGATTACCCTCTTCCAATATATCTTAAGGTGTCTCCTTGTTTCTTTTGTAGTTCTTGATGCCATAAGTTACCTCTAGGTAAACTAATGAATATTGTTGCCTTTTACAAATTGTAGTTCCAAGATGTTGAATTTAAGGTGAGAAATAGCAAAGGGTCCTCCAATCCTATGAATGCAGTGGTGTCAAGGGTGTCCACACAATTGAACATGGAGCAAGACAAGTATAAACGCATACTAAAGGGGATCACAGGAAGCATTGGCCCCGGCGAGATCCTTGCTTTGATGGGTCCTTCTGGCAGCGGAAAAACAACTTTGCTAAAGATACTAGGAGGAAGATTACATGATAATGTCAAGGGAAGCATAACTTATAATGACATCAAATATAATCAAGCTCTTAAAAGAAGGTTAGCCAAATCTTTGATTATTATCAATTAAGTTTAAAAGAAAAAAAAACCATAATAATATCACTTGTACTGCAGGATTGGTTTTGTGACACAAGATGATGTGCTCTTCCCACAATTGACAGTGGAAGAAACCTTGATTTTTGCTGCATTTTTAAGACTTCCAAGCAACATGAGTCGACAGCAAAAATATGCAAGAGTGGAGATGATCATCAAGGAACTAGGCCTTGAAAGGTTTGTATGCAATTCAAAAGCCTATTATCACGATCTTGGTTGACAATTTCCTCTAAAAATGATCTCACATATGTTGTCTAGATGTCGTCAAACAAGAGTTGGAGGAGGATTTGTTAAAGGTGTTTCGGGAGGTGAAAGAAAAAGAACAAGCATAGGCTATGAAATTCTTGTGGATCCCTCATTGTTGTTGCTAGATGAACCAACTTCGGGCCTTGATTCAACCTCTGCTAGTAAACTTCTCCAAATTCTTCAAGGAGTTGCAAAGGTACAAATTAAACATTTCACCAAGAAAGATGCTATTTTCTACGGTTAAAACGACTCTCACAAAATTCAGACTAAAAATATCAAGGTCATTTTGACTTTGAAGAATAGCGAATTCGTTTTATAAATCACCTAAGTATACAATGAAATTGGTCTGATTGTGCATGGTGATTTATAGGCCGGACGGACAATAATCACAACAATCCATCAACCATCAAGCAGGATGTTTCACATGTTTGACAAACTTTTACTTATATCCGATGGCTACCCGGTGTACTATGGCAAAGCTGGAGAGGCAATGGAGTACTTCTCCTCCTTGCGATTCGTGCCAGAGATCGCCATGAACCCTGCAGAATTTTTGCTTGATTTAGCAACCGGCCAAGTGACAGACATAAGCATACCTGAAAGTTTACATGCTGCTCAAGGCACAAACGATTCAGAGAAGGTTATAATCAAAGTAAGTCACCAAGTTCTAATGTCTCTTTTTACCTGAAAGATTTCACCATTTTATCACTTTTACTAAAAGAAAAATTTTTATTGACAAAGGAGTAAGATTATTTTTTATACATAAAAATATTTGCCAAAAAGGGTAATACTGCCTATTTTCATTACTAATTTACTTCCAGTATAATGTAGTAAGGAGATTTAATAATTAATGAAGCTAAAATTAATTATAGCTATCTTGTTAATATCAAATCAAAATAAAATTAATTAATGTAAAAATGCTATTTATAATCCCAAATTCAACTTTTTCCAATGATTTTGATTTTTTTTTTTTTTAAAAAAATCACTTTGGCAAAGATTTTTGAATCCTTTCTAAGTGGTAATAACGAAATGATATATATAAATTAAATAACGCGATAGAAATCAATTTTCTCTCATTCAATAAATTTTCAAAATTAAGTTTTAATAAAAATAAGTTTTTGGTCGAGAATAACAAAATTTTCTTCTCTTTGATTTCTGCTTTGTCACATTTGATTTCTGCAAGATATATAGAGAAGTGCACTGAGGAGAGAGAATGTGTTGGAGATATCAAAAAAGATATTAAAATTATATGAATTATTTTTCTTTCTATTTTATTTTAAAATAGATAAAGTAAATAGAATTATACCACTTTAAATCTTATTGCTACGACATACTATTAGTAAATAAAGTAGTAAAAAAGGATCTATCACTAGCATTTTCCTTCAAAATATTAATTAGCGAAATTTAAAGTATATATGATTTTATTTTTCTTTTTTTGTAGTATTTATTTCTCATGTAAAAGAGTAGATAAATTGTATGCCTCTTGTTCATATGCCAGTACTTGCAACTAAAGTACAAGAATGAGTTGGAAGTGAAGGAAAAAGAGGCAAATCAAGCGACAAAGACAGAAGAGCATCTGCAACTAGCAATACAAGTGAAGAAGGATTGGACTAATTCTTGGTTTGAACAGTTCATGATTTTGGCAAAAAGAACATACAGAGAGAGATGCAGAGATTATTTTGACAAAGTAAGACTAGTTCAAGCAGTTGGAGTTGCAGTCTTGTTAGGCCTTCTTTGGTGGAAATCCAAGATGGGAAATGAAGCCCAGCTAAGAGATCAAGTAAATTTCTCAGCACTAAAAATTTTCTTTTTATTTTCTTTTTTATCTTCATTTTCTTTCATTAAATTGATTTGTACCCTCCATTGCAGATTGGATTACTGTTCTACATCTGCATTTTTTGGTCATCATCGTCGATATTTGGAGCGGTATATGTATTCCCATTTGAGAAGGCTTACTTGATCAAAGAAAGAAAAGCAGACATGTATAGATTGAGTGCGTACTATGTTTGTAGTACTCTATGTGACATGGTTGCTCATGTTTTCTATCCAACATTTTTCATGTCCATTGTGTACTTCATGGCTGGCTTCAAGAGAACGGTCTCTTGCTTCTTCCTCACATTGTCTGTAATACTATTGATTGCTATTACAAGCCAAGTAAGTAAAACATCTCAAAATATGAACAATTATTTGGAAAAATAAACAAATAATGTATATCATATTGAGTTTCCTTCATAGGGTGCAGGAGAACTCTTTGGAGCTGCAGTGATGAGCATTAAACGTGCCGGGATGATCGCCTCCTTAATCCTAATGTTGTTTCTTCTCACCGGAGGATATTATGTGCAGGTAATGTTATGAGAAAACTGACTCAACATTTGAGTTTTTAATAAGTTATGCAGAAAAAATCTGTTCAATAATTGTTTACTACTTGAAAGTACTACTGAGACATGACTATATTGTGTTCATTTGGTGCAGCACATTCCACAATTCATGCAATGGTTGAAGTACTTATCATTTATGTACTATGGCTTTAGACTTTTGCTTAAAGTGCAGTATTCTGGAGATGAACTGTATGAATGTGAAAGCAGTGGAGGATGCAGAAGACTTCAGAGTTCGCCTTCTTTCGACACGGTGAACCTGCAAGGTGGCATGAAAGAAGTTTGGGTTCTGCTAGCTATGGCTCTAGGGTATCGTGTTTGTGCTTATATATGTCTCCGCAGAAAAATCAGTATTTCCAATTTTTAAACAAGTGATTTTTCTTAAATTGCAGAAGAACTTCGAAATATGTTTAGTAAACTAACATAAGCAAATTTCCTTTTTGAAATGTTAACTGTAGACTTTACCACGGTGCTCAGCGATATCATATGACTCGATAATTGCTGCTGGAATTATTGTCTCTCTATCATTTTCTTATATTTAAAAAGAACCTAGTACTTATCCTTTTTAACTTAACAATGGATGACACAGTTGTCCAAAAGTTCTAAATTGAAAAATTAATTTTTTTGTATACTTTTTTTTAGGGGGGGGGGATAACAAACAAACGAAAGATTGAACAATGTTGGCTCTGGTGTTTTACCCACAGAGACTAAAGAGCCCAGATGCTTAAAATTGTATGGAAATGGTAAACTTCAATGAGTAATGACATATTTCATTTTTTTTTTTTTTGGTTCAGATAATGCCAAATTCCAAATCGAGAAAAACTATTAAAAAAACATTTTATTCAATGAGGGCAGCCAATGAAGTGTAAAAGAAATTTAATGATAAAGAGATTCTCATCGGTAATAATACTATCAAAATATATATATAATTAACAGAATTTAATTCATATATATTCGAATTCAAATTCTAATTCATGTATCTTTTATCTTCAACAGTCGGTCATAATTACATGTTATTAAAAAGAATAATAACAATATATATAGAAGAAGTTAAATATATGATATTGGACCATCCAATTTATGAGCTTATCATACATATTTTAGAGTTTGCGTTATTTTGAGTTACTGTGGGGATTCTCCATCAGTTTGTAAAAAGAAAGTTAAAAAAAAAGGGTTGGGTCAACATGTCATGGTCGCGGGGGAGCATCATTGGATGTGTATGAGATAAAATTTGGTCATGACACAAGAAAGGCTTCTCCATGGGATTGACCTTTCTCCATTTTCCATAAATCCCCAAATAAAAAAAGAGCATATAATATAAATATAATAAGCGGAGGAGAATGACCATATAACTGGGCCAATCAGATTCAGCAGAACCAATTAGTCGGAAAAAATCTCTCTCTCTCTCTCTCTCTCTCTCTCTCCAAGCTTCACCATGAACACTGAGACCCAAAAGTCACTCTGTCACCAACACGCAACCCCAGCAACAGCAACAATCCAATTCAGACCATCGGGTTCGTCTGCCTTTCTACATTGCCATGGCTCATGCTGCTCTTTCTTGAAGAATTTCTCAGACCTATTCAATGGGCTGTGTTGTGTTACCCTTGAGAGGAATTCAGGATACCCTCGTCGATATTTGGTCTGAGCCCTTGAAATTAGGGCTCACTGAGACTATTCTGGCCGTCCCAATTTGTGTTTTTAGGGTTTCCTTCGGTACAATTGTTGAAATTCGTGATGTTTTTGGGAAAATTGTGCTCCGTAGGAATGAGGGTTAGTGTTGGTCCCGAAAGGAATCGGAGTGCCCTTTCGAAGTTGCTTCGATGGCTGGTGTCTTTTGGGGTGTTTGCGATTGTTTATGAGAGGAAGGGAGAGAAGGGCACCTCTCATCTTCTATTGGAGAATGATACAATAGGGCGTTGAGGATTTTACTCATCTCATAGCTTGCCTATGTCACAAAATTCACCTTTATTAGAGGCCCTGCAACAAGCAGCTTAAAAACTTAACCCAGCAGGGGTGCAGAGGGCAAAGTAGTAGTACTATCATGTTTGGTGCTGCTTCAACGGTGTCTTTTGAAGGTGTGATTGTCTCGGCCTTGTTTTGCAATTTGCACGATTGCTGAGTCTCTGCTTGAGAGCATTCTCATCATGTTATGCAAGAGTTTTCTGCTCTTTATTAGGCCTTTTGCCCCACTCATCCTTTTGTGTTCTGGTGACAATTCTTGTTGTTTCTGATCGGGGTTCTCATTCCCAATTGTTTTTATCATTTGGGTTGGGTTTTGTTTCGGTGAATCTGTGTTGTTTGGAGGGCATCCTGTAGTTGTTGATGTGTGTGGTTGTATCTTTCGTTTTGCTTCTAATATCTTCCTGTCTTGCTTATTTTAAAGTAAATCAATAGAAGTAGAGAGGGCAATCAAAAGATGCTGGAACATACGAGCATGTATACATCAAAAGGTAACAGGTTAGCTCTAATAAAAAGCATTACATTGAGCCTTCATACATATTTTATGCCCCACATTGCTTCGAAATCGGAGAAAAGATTTCCTTTGGGAGAACTTCAATTCCACCGGTTCCATTAATTTCCACCAGTTCCATTGATTTCTTAATCGAGGAAATTGTGTATGTTATGTTTAAATTATTGCATACATATATAAATTTGTATAAATATATGTACTTTTGTTGTATACATATATGTTATCTCTTGACACCAACGAACACGCAGGTTAGTGACTAAGTGCGTTAAGTTCAAAATTAGAAAATGAAAAAAATTATATTAAGAAAACTTCTCCTTAAGCCTGATAATATTTGAATCGGAGTAATTGAAATATGATTTCAGATACTGATTTGTTTATATTAAAAAAAAAATGTTATCTCTTGACATAAAGTTGCTTCGTTGGTGAGGCCTGATGAATAGTTCTCTTTTGGTAATTTATTTATTCTCATGTTCTGTTCTGTTGGCTCGACGGTAGAGATGAGACCAGTTTAATTTGGGTCGATTTTCGATCTGATTCCTAAATGGGCTCAAGAATCGTGGGCTTATTCGATCGCGGTTTCAAGGCCTTCTAGGGTTGGACCGAGTCGGTTCTAAAAACAATTTGTTTGGAACTGGCCCGATCCAATGAATCAGGTCGCGGCGGGCCGATTCGGTTCATAATTTTTTAAAGTGAAAATTTTTAAAAAAATTAAAAAAAAAAATGGTCATTAGGCCGGTTCCAAAAATTAGGAACCGGATAGGCCCGTTATTGTACCGGGTCAATCCAATTCTGGGTTATTATTGTCCCGAGCCGGTTTCTAATTTGGGCTACAACGAGGTGATTGGACCGAAACCAACCGAGTCCCATCTCTACTTGACGGCCACAAGGGCCACTGGCGTTAGAATTAGAGTTTAGTCAATGATAGAAATGTTTATGTATGTTTTATCATATGTTCATACGTGTCCTAGTGGCTAGATGGTCATCAAACTTTCGGTGTTATCATATGTCAATTTTTTTTTTTTTTTTTTTTTTTTTTTTTTTTTTTGGGGGTACAAGTTATATCGTATGTCAATTTTATAAACGCTAGTCGAACTAATTGTGTTGGATATTTTTGTATTATTTGCTTCTGCCTTTATAAGCTTTGTCTTGAATGATACGGGTGTGACGCAAATATCATATAAAATAATTAAAAAAATGATATTAATTGAAAGGATACGATTTTTATCTTCATCGTATATCTTGATTAATTTGATCATTTTTTTAATTTTTTATAATATAAGAAGATACTATCAAATGAAATCGAAACGGAGAAGATAGAATGAAAGTAGAGAGATTTTACCCCTTAAACTATGTACAAGGGACTTTTTTTTTTTTAATTTCTAAATAAAACTTTTGTAAATATATTTTCAGTATTCCTTTGTTATTTTGTCTATAGGAAAATTTTCTCTAATTCATAAATTTTTCAAAAATACTCTTTTTCAACATCATTCACAAAAAAGCTACAGATTCGGCTAGTATTCAACCAATTAATCTCATACTATTAAATGAGAGAAATCCCCGATATCCCAAAGGTAAAAATACTATAGATAAAAGATATAAAAAGGGGAGTAATAGATTTTTTTTTTTTGCCATTTTTTTCATTTGTGAATTATTTAAATTGTTAATTACTCCTCGTTGGCTCTATGCAATCCGAAATTTCTATTAATCATTGCATTGATACCTTGCAGTAGAACCCATGAATCCATTCTCTTTTTCAATTTTTTCTTTCAAATTTACTTATCAAAAGTTATTTTTCCCTTCTGATTTAATCATCATTAAATTTATTTAATTTTTTTTCCGTCCATATGTGTATCCATAATACATTCAAGCAAAAATTGGCATCTTATGCTAACCCTTCAGGGTTCTCGACATATTACATCCCAAGCTATTTTTTAAAAATAATAATAATAAAAAAAGTGAAGAGAGTTGGACCATTCAAGATTTTTTATATTAATGATTGAGACATGGAGGTTATCCTCTACGTGTCACGAGTTAAAAGGTGTCTGCTCACCCCCATCGAATCTTCAAGTTTCATTCTTTGAATTATCAATTAATTCTTAAGTTAATCTTTGAAAATTAAAAAAAAAAATTCGTGTATATATGGAAAATGAAACACATGCCCTCTTGCATTTTTAATTAATTTGATAATTTTGACTGCCCCCAATAATTAAAAGAAAAATTAGAAACTAATTGCCAATTGCCACAAATTAATTTGAAGCCTATCCTAGATTTTTTTTATCCAGATCGACTTACTGTCACACCCTTTTCGGGAAAGCTCTCCCAACGTGATTCGTGTATAACATTCTTCGGTATTTAATTCGTTCTATTCTTAGAAAAGAAAATCAATGTTCAATTTAATAGAAAGTACACTCAATCTTGAAGTGTTTAATTGAATTGATACTTAGTTATTTTAGTGATTGAACATTAATATTTTTATATAAAATTTTATATTCGAATTTTATATAAAAAAAAATAGACATAGAGAGAGATTTATCCCATTAAAAATTTAACTTGACTCGAATTAAATTTAATTAGAATCAATATGATTACTAAAAATAAATAATTTATAAAAAAAGAGCATTAGAATTAAAAGTTAAATTATTTATTGGGTTAGATGACTTTTGTTTGATTTAGTATAAATTGAGATTACACCATTCATTGTGTGAATTTATAATAACGTTTGAATATTTTTAATATAATATAATAATTTTGAAATATGTAAAAAACTAACCTGATAAATGGGATTTTTCCTAAACAAAATTCATACTTATTGTCCTATCTCACAAACTATTGCCACCTGTAACCGCCACGGATCTGAGAAAGCAAGCAAAATGTGCACGGCTCACCAAAAAATCCTTCAAATACAATTCAATCCTTATCTATTTATGATTCGAACATGCAAAATATATTATAAATATATATTTATATGTATGTATGTATGTATGTATAAGCACACCATTTTGATGCTCCTAGTAAATCCATGAGAAAGCTGGTTGCATGATATGGCCCCTCATGGCATCAAAACCAAATGATTCTCTCTCTCTTTCCTCTTGGTTGAGATTAGGTAGCCAACCAGAAACACCTTTAGAGCCACCAAACAACAGTACCCGCCAGAATTCAAAACCTTTAGTCTGAAAGAGACATCACAAAAGCAAGCGTAAATTCCAAAAAAAATCTCTCTTTGCCTCTATCCTAATTAATCCTATAGTTTTTATTTCACCAGAAACTTCCTTAAATGTGCACACCAAGTAATTATAAAAACACATTTTGCTTTTAATCTAATTCTCTACCAAAAAAAAATGAGGAAAATCATTTTTTCTTCCAGTTGATGAAGCAAATGGTTGTCTCAGCTTTGCTGCCTAAATAAACTAACAGAATACAACGGAGGGAAGTTAGGCCAACGGTTAGTTTTCCTTAACTCTTCCTTCTTCCCCTTTTTTACTTCAATTCAAAGCAAAGCTGTTTGTTTGATTCCTGGTCACCATCTCAACACCTTCCTGTTCCTATCCAATTTCACTCTTCCAACAACCTTTTGGGAGTCTACAAAGCTACCCTCTTGTTTGCACTTCAATTTCCATGTGATTTATATATGATATGATCAATTTTGTAGATACCCATTAAGGTTTCTCAGTTCATATACATGTTTTCTTTTAGAAATTTGGGTTTTTCTAGGATTTCATTTTATGGGGTCTTGAGAAATTTGGATTTTGTGAGGTTATAGGTTAGATAGAGGCAGTCAAGTGGTTTTCTGGAGGAGGATTATGCTGAGCACACCAATTTTTTGATGGAAAGCCTCTTACAAACATCATGTGTGCAGCATAAGTTGGTAATTTCATCTTTAATTGCCTAGAAACGATTCAATTTCTGTGGAAGAAAGAGGATTTGGGCATATTACAGTTATATGGTCTTTTAAGCAAAACGCAAGTAATTTGTTGTGGTTGTGATTGAAGTGTTTTTCATTTTGAATTACTCATGGTTGTTGGAGAATTCAAGAAGTAGTATGCATGGTGGCCAAAAAGGTTGGTTTCGTCTCGGTAGAAACAGCTTGAAGCTTGATTCTAGTTGAAAAATAGTTTCTTGACTAAATTTTGAAATGAACACCCGCCACTTCTTCCAACCGGAGTCACTATGCAATTCAATTCCTGTTTCATTCTCATCGATTTCTCCTGCCGGAGATCATTTGGCTGTGGGTGGGCGTACAAGGCCTTCTCGTGTTCCCCCTTCTTCATTCTTGATAAGAACGGCTATGAGGATATCTAGAGCAAGGTGGTTTAGCTTCCTCAGAAGAGTGTTTCATTACCAAAATGGGTCAAGGTCTGATCTTGGATCAAATCCTTTTAATTCAAGCACTTGGATGATGCTGGAGTTCATTGTTCTGGTGTCTCAAATTAGTATTACAATATTTACTCTGGCAATTTCAAAGGCCGAGAGACCTGTTTGGCCCATGAGAATTTGGATTGTTGGGTATGATTTCGGTTGTTTCATCAGTCTCATGCTACTGTACTGGCGTTATAAACATCCATTCCTGACCCAGGGAGATGGTTATAATCTCTCTGAAATAGAGCAACAGAGGAGCAATGAAGACACCAGGTACTTACAAACTTACCAGTCTCTCTTTCATGCACACGCGACAAAATTTTGCAATTATAAAATCCTTCTTCTCCAACCATATCTGACGATTTGGTAGTTTTAACCATAAAAAGTTCTTTAATTATGGAAGTGGGTTAGTTAGTACGTTATTTATATGAAAGCACGAAGCTCTTTTGGGTTCTCTTTTTACTTTTGTTATGTTCTTACGTTGTTTGAGGGGTGAGGGTTGACCATTGAGGAATCTGAAAATGTTAGCTACTTAAAAAGGACACACTAATAGAACTTTGAAATGTATGACTAGAAAGAGCTAAAAGCTGTAAGTTTTGATGTTTGTTGACCAAGAACTGGCTTTGGTTTAGGTTGTTATTTAAACCTTTGCCTCTTAATTATCTTGTACTTGAAACAGGGGCTCCCATTTGGTGAATAAGTGCCGTACTTCTCTTGAGCTGTTCTTTGCAATATGGTTTGTGATGGGCAATGTTTGGGTGTTTGATTCTCGCTTTGGCTCTTTCGATCAAGCACCAAAACTTCATGTGCTCTGCATCTCTCTGCTGGCTTGGAATGCTCTCAGCTACTCTTTCCCGTTCCTCCTCTTTGTGCTCCTATGTTGCTGTGTCCCCTTAATAAGCAACCTCCTAGGATACAACATGAACATGGGATCAACTGAGAGAGGAGCATCGGATGATCAAATTTCGAGGTTACCCAGTTGGAGATACAAGTCAAATTTAGAGTCCGGAGACAAAAGTGACTCAGATTCATCCGGAGCAAATGAAGCTGTGGTAAGTCACAATCCTTATAATCACCCAATTCATCATAAAAATAAATATCATTCCTCTAAATTATATCAAGGGTTATTGATTTTCCTTTTCTTTTTTCCTTGTAATGTGCAGGAATGCTGCATCTGCCTAGCAAGGTATAAAGACAAGGAAGAAGTGAGACAGCTTCCTTGTTCTCATATATTTCACCTCAAATGCGTCGATCAATGGCTCAAAATCATATCATGTTGTCCTCTATGTAAGCAAGAACTAGAGCGATGATAAAACTAAACAAGAAAAAAATTACAGAGGAATTTCCCTTTTTTTAATTTCTTTTTCACTTCATACTGTTGGTTTTAACTTGTATGCATTTAGGAGGTTTCTTGAGTGAGTACAATTATGTACAGTTGATATCACCAGTTGCCCTCCAAAGGGATTGAAGAGTTGGTCCTGTGTTTCTAGTTGTGGATACTTTACTTGTACTCATTTCTGATTACTGCAGTAAATTTTATATTATCGTACAAAGCAATGCATGTCTTAAGTTTCATTTACTGGTCCATTAACGCCCTCCACATTCTTTCACACTTGTCAAATTTTCGACAAGAAATTAAAAAACAAATAAATAAAGTTTCTGATAAGGGGAATGTATTCCTCTTTTGGAAGAAATCAAGAAGTCAAATCAGGAGAAAAACATTATTAATTTAGTCATCTCTTTCTTAAACGCATTGTTTCCTTCTAACTCCATCCTTCCTTGGCATGAAAATTCAATCCTACTTTCTCAAAGTTGTAAAACAACCCTCGAAATCCTGAGATCAAATCTCATTGGTATTAAGAGTCCGTCAGTTTATAGATAGAAGGTGAAGTACATCCCGGGATGTCCCACAAGCTCTAAGCAAGTCCTGTTACCGACAAACAGATATCCCTGAAGTGCACAACTGAGTATCTAAACTTCCTAAGACATCCGTTTCTTTTGATTGAAACTTTAGTCAAGCACCAGTCGGTATATAAACCTAGCTTGCGCTATGACTTTTGTGAATCTTTTTTATTATTTAGTTTTCTAGGATATGGAATCGTATCGAAGTGATGGGTTCAAGGCATGAAAATAGTCGTAAAATTACAAGGATAAGGCTGTATACATATACGTCCATTCTACTCCTATCCTTGCACTAAGCCAGGAGCACTTTGTGTACCAAGTGATCTATTTTCTAGGATATGGACTCGTATTTGCAACAAATATCCGAAACATGTTTACTACAGTCCTGGGGTGCTGCCTATGTGGACAGAAGGTTAATGAAATTCTCCTAATTTCTTTCTGCCATGACAAGAGAATCATGCAAGGTATGTTTTGACTACTATGCTATGTATTAGTAGTGATAATGCATCCCATCTTACCCTTTCTTTGCTTCTTCTGCACATTTATTCGGCATGTTTAGGAATATTGGAGAATTATTTTCTGGAAATTCAAGCAACTTAAATGTGGTGTTACATGATATTTGATTCATCACCTTTAGGCTCTCGTTCAATTTTAAGCACCAGACTGACCCCATTGTAAACCACATAAATGACTACAATACCGAAAAGAAAAAAAACCAAAATTCAGTCCTATAATATGTTAACAGATGCTATCATCAGCCATTCGTTATTTCTTGCTATATCGACATTCGTTTTGACTTCTGCTGCTGAATACCCCTTGCTCTATAAGCTGTTTGTTACTGTCTGATAACCATAGAAATGAAGCTCGGTGATTTTCAAGGACATCTACAGTGGTCCTGAGAAGCTTCTTGCTAGTTGCTGTTGCTTCTCTTTATTTGCCTTTACCATGGCCAGAAGGGCCTGCAGGGTATAAGCATTAAATTTTATCTGCTTCATAAAGGGATTTTGAAAAGCTGTGACTAAATTTACCTTGATAACCTTTTTAAGAGTTTCATTCTCTGTCTTGAGCTTCATAATGTCTAGCCGGTTTTGAGCATCTTGAGCCTGACATCAAAACAAGGTGAAGAGTACAGGACAATTTTGATACAAAATTTTGCATTCCAACAGAAAATCTGAGAATCTATACCTGTCTTCGAGCTCTAGATCGAGCAGCTGATTCTCTGTTTTTGATCATCCTCCTTTGAATCTTCTCACAAAGAGGCATGTTCCTAGGATTCATGACACTAGATTTTCCTGCATGAACCTCAAAACCACATGCAGTGCCTAGTCCATTGAAGAGCTCATGTGGATATGCCGAATCAAGCCTAAAACTCTCTTCTAAGACCATGTTTGGCTCTTCCGAACCAAACCCACCAAAATTTGGGCATGAGAAGCTCTTGAAACAGCCAAACCCATCTCCAACTACAGGATTTGGAGTCCCAAATGGATTCAAAACATTGTTAATGTCATTAACATGAAAGTCAGTTGAAGCAAACCCGGTTTGGAGGAGTTGAGTTGTTGTTCCTTGGCTTGTCTCCTCAATTTTCATCCAATTTTCTTGATGAATGTAACCTCCGGCAATCGCGAAGTCCACTGTTTGTTGGGTCATGCTTGTAACAAGGGATGGTGAATTGTTCAAATTTGGCTTTGATTCTTCCTGAAAATCAAGGATGGGAGGAAACATGTTGCCTATAATGTTTGAAAAGAACCTGAAACGAAACTTGGTAGCTAGATGAGAGCTAGAGACTTCCTTGTTTAGAAGACAAAAACTATAACAATTGAACTATATTTGAAGTGTGCATTAGTTCCCCACTTCCAGTTTTTCGAAAGTGTGTGCGAGATTAACATAGGAATTTGGAGTAAGTATTCACCATCATGAAGAGGTGAATACTATTTCCCACTTGAATCCACATGCAGAAGGAAAGAAATCACAGTAGGCTTTATAAAGAGGGAAAGAGAGCGAGAGGTTTTTTGGGTTTATATGCCAAATGGCAGAGATGCTCTGAAATAAACATGCAGAAGAATCTGAAATTAAATTTAAAGTTGTTAAAGAAACACTAAAGTTTGAAACGGATGATTTGGGGTCTGGGGAAGTTTCTTGGTAGTAGTGGAAAAAGGACAAAGCAAAGGCTTGAGCCAACTTCTTCGATGGCTTTGGCAGGAAGGATTTGATGAGATTAATTGGGATTTATTAATTTTTTTTATAAATTATTGATATTTGATAATTATTTTAAATTTAATTAAATTAAATTTAAATTGAATTGAGATTTTTTTCCTCTATTACACGGTTACTCATGGGCGAATTACACAGTAATGATAATGTTATTCATGCAAACACAAAATAAATTAAAATTATTAATACTCAAACCTACTTTTTAAAAAAAGTTGACAGGATGCACACCCATCGTATCAGAGTACATCTGCTTCTTGTGAAGACGGATCAACCTATGCGCGCCAATCTCTTATCGATGGGTAAAAAAATCTCTATGCAGCAGGAGTAATGGGTGATTTTTGCCGATTATACCGGCAAAATTCTAATTATAGCCGTAGAAGTGTACAATACATAGATAATCCATATCCTGTAATGCCTTTAAATTATTCTCAAACAAAGGGAGTTGATTAATTACTATTATAATTTTTTGTTTTTGGGTATTAGATCAATCAGTATCTGAATTTTGTCTGATTAATCCGATTTGAATATTATGGGACTCATTAAAAAATCGATTCTTCCAAATCCTTTTTCTCGATTCTTAGGGTTTGAAATCAAAACCTTTGATTAAAGAGATATAAAATAGAATGTCCGATCACTTAGTCAAAAAAAATTTGATGGATTTGATTAATTATGTCATACAAGATGATCACACTCCTAAACTAAAAATAAATTATAAATATGTTAATATTGATAATTATGCCGTGTTGATATAAGGATTCAAACTTAAAAAATAATTTGAAAATAATCATAAATTTCAATTTATTTATAATATTATACAATAATAATAATCTAGATCTCGTGTTCTAAAAATTTGGGATCATCGACCTTATTTTTATTTATAATATTATAAATTAAGATTTTTTCTTGCGTAAATCTAACCTCGGGAAAGGAAGATTAACAACTATTAATCACTTGTACAATATGATTTAGTTACACTAGCATGGCTCTTATAAGGATGCTCTTGGCTTACCAGTGCAACCCCATTTTAACATGGCTTTAATTTCTTTCTTGATCTTCTTATTCACCCTTTTTAAATTTAGTTTATTCTATATACCTTTTCTTCAATTTAATAAAATTTCACTTTTTCATTCATTTGTCATTATTATTCACACCATCGACTCATCTAAAAAGTTAATGAATTATAACTCAATTGACGTCATCCTCTTTCCATCTTGAATTTGAGTCTATTTGATGTACCAAAAAAAAAAAGAAAGATCATCTTAAAAATGCATAATTGAACACAAGAGTTTGCTAGTCAACCGATATCACCTAATTTAAAAAAAAAAAATCATGAGTGACACGAAAATCCTCAATTTAGTGAGTTAGTTTTTTAAGCATGCATAATTAGTTTAAGAGCAAAAAAATAAAATAAAAAACCCTCCAACATTTTCTATTTAAATTATTTCTATATCAAAATTTGGACTTTAAGGATCTATTTAAAGTTAAAGTACATTTGTATTTTTAACGTTAAACCACAAAATTTTAACTATAAACAAGCAAAAAACAAAGTTTAAACAAATGCCAACAACTAATTTACCATTAAAAGCCACCCCCATTTTCTCTCTCCCCGAAAGCCTTGAAAGAGCCTTATTTTTATTCTGGCTTTGATGTTTCTCTCTTTTCTTCTTTATCTTGTTCTTTTCCTCTCTTTTTTCTCTCTCCTCATTTCGTTCTTAGGAATAAAATCCCAATCTCAGACGGCGTCGACGATGACTGCGTCCGGCAAACCTTCCTCGGAACATATTATAGGTATGGTTACATATTTGAATTACATGTTTACCCTTTTCTTTGAAAAAAAAAATAATGATAAAATGTCACGACATTGATGTATTATCGTAGTGGGGTGGAATGATTTATCAATGTAATCGTGTAGATCTTTATGATTGATCATCTCAATCATGGCGCAAATCGTTTGCTAATTACATGCATTTTCCTTGGAAAGATTATGTGACTTTGGAAGGAATGGGAAAGAAATTATCGGGTTTAAAGTGAATCAGAATCAAGAATGAAATTGAAATCTATATGACTTAGTTAGATTAATAGAGTGAGAATGGTTTGAAAAATGAAAACCCAAATTATGATATTTTTGAAATCCAAGTAAAGTAAACGCATGGATTTCTGAAACCTATTTTTAAGGTTTTTTATTTTAAATTTAATTCTGATTCTGAATGCGAACTAAGCACCCTTTATTAACGTGTAGAGGGTTGCCGTCATAAGAAGTTGAAGAAGGACCATTTTTGTTTTTCTTTTTTTAGAATTTTATTATTTTTTTTGTAGTGTCCATGCTTTTAATTTTAATTATATAAGATCTCCTGATTTTATCTCTTTTTTATTGAATTAATTAATTTTTGCACATAAAACTCTATATATTTCATAATTTTTTAAGTAAAAAAAATAAATTAGGCATTTAGGCACAGTATTCGTACTTTCGATTTGCACACACACACACGAGAGAGATCTTACCATTTTAGTTCTTTTTATTGAAATAATTAATTTCTACTCGTAAAAAATTATATAGTTTATGATTTTTTAATTAAAAAATATATTAAATAGAATAAGATAAAATTAAGTTAAAACAGATTTAGCCTAGTCACATTTCACCAAAACAACCATGCTAATTGTTACCGCTCTTTCATTTTACTACAAAGGACAAGAAAGGAAGCCCAAAGCTGCCAAGAAAGTATCCCTGCCCCATATCGACGTGGATCAAGTGAAGAAGGAAGCAGCACTAGCATCCCAAACTCTGATTTCCCCACCAAAAAGTCAAGGAATTTTGCAAAAGCAAAGCAGTGTCAAGTTGAACTGTCTTTGCTCGCCGACCACGCATGCAGGCTCATTCCGATGTCGACACCATCGTGCCTCTAGCCTCACCAGGGGCGGCTCCGTCGGCTCCAAGTTGGCATTCTTGTCTACTACATCATCTAATCCCAACATCACTAAAACACTACATGCCCAGTAACTCCATCTCATGGAGGATTGCAAATTCTTCAAGAAACTCTCCTGATTGTGTGTGCGCGCGCGCGCCTGTCTAAACTAATGGTTGGTGGTTTCTTCTTTTAAAAATGATGAGAGGCATTCCATTTTATCCATGTATGTTTTTCTTTTTCTCAGCATGGACATTCAGGCGCACAGCCCCAAGCGTCAATACAAATGTATTTGTTCAATCATAGTTTGAGGTTCAAATTTGCAAGATTTTTTTTTTCCCCTCACCACGGATGTCCGAAATTATACTCAAATTCATTAGATTCGAGAATCATACTACAACTCATCAGGTTCGAGAGCCTATCAGGTTCAGGTTCGAGGGTCTATGAAGGCCCTAATGACTCTCCTAAGAATTTAACACTTAATTAAAAAATCTTTTAAAAAATCTTACACCCCCATTCCATTAGATGGATTGTCCATTAGTATTCAAATTTGCAAGATTTCCTTCTGGAATTCATTAAGAAGATTTTGAGGTCATGGTTACTCATGGTTTGGAAAATATTGCAACAGCTGCACACCTTGAATCTTACTAAAATTCTCACCCTAATTTCAAAAAGAAAATAATAAGCATTTCTAATATTTGTAAAGCATTGTGCCTACGAATGCTTATCAAAGGTAATGATAGAGAAGGATTAATAATACAACTTCAGAAATTTACAAGATGGACCAGTAATAACATTTCAAAAAAAAACCCCCAAAAATGTGGACTATCTCCAGAATCGAGTCTCTGCGCTGTGTCTCATCATTGCGTTGGTTTGGTCCATGTAGTCTCTGAAGTGATTGTATTTCCATAATAAATCTGCTTTGAGGATTCATCCCAATATGCCTGAAGACAAGAATTGCTACGTTATGGTGAAATATCCAAATTCAAATGAGAACAACTATTTTTTACAATTCTAACCCCCAAAGAGGAAACCTCCTAATTACCCTAAACAGAGAGAGAGAGAGAAGGGGGGGGGGGGAGGGAACTCAAGTAGAGATAGGAATTATATACTACATGCCTAATGCATATGGACCAGGGATCCTTTAGCTCTCTGAAGTGCAGACTCTCTTAAATTTGGACATTTGATATCCCGCAAATCACATGCACTATGAAAGAACAATACAAATCCTAAGTGTTGGCTCAAAACTTCCCAGCTGTAACTACTAAGATTTGAATCTTGGATCTTGCATAAAGAGAGAGATGCAACTTGCCTGAGATTTGGATGCCCCACTAGGTCAAGACTTGTATTACCAAGAAAATGACTCATTAGCAGTAAATAATATGAAAACAAAATGAATTTGCCACACTACCTGCCATCCTGACGGGAGATCTTTTGAGAGTTCAACCAGATCAGGCTGCTCATTTCCATCAGGTGGCTGCTCAGGAGACTCCACACTTTTACTGATTTTTTGAGCTCTCCGGCGCTTAACCCGTTCACGCCTGTTCAAACCAAACAAATTATGTCATATTGATCTTTACAAAGACAAGTGTGTAAGTGAACACGTAAATAAGGATCCTGCCCTGCATAAGATATCATTGCCATAAATTTATCTTCATACCTTAAATTCAAATAAATTCTAGAGTCCTCCTTTCCTTTAAATCCTTTTTTTGGATTAAAATCATGAGGTTAACCGGTCACTAAAAAAAAATGACATATGGAGGAGGGAGAAATTATGCTAGACATGGTGTTAAGGTCCCCGTACCAGTCACCCCCAAGAGGCTGAAAGTTAGCATTATCTTTGGCCTCCCCACTGGCAATTTGCTGGGCACGCCATTCCTGCAATCACACCCAATATGAGACACATATACCAGAAGTCCCAGAACTTCAAAACAGAGAAATGTAATTTCAATACCTTTATTTCCCTCTGTCGCTTTCGCTCTAAAATCTCATATGCATTTTCAGGCTCTTCTTCCTCATCTTCATGCAACTCCTCTTTGGCCGCTTTCCACTGCTCAAACAGAAGCTCAAATATTTCGTCAATCACAAAAATAAAGACTCAAATTTACACTAACCACAAACATAAAGCATAAAAGGCACAACAT
Organism: Dillenia turbinata; assembly: GCA_037126225.1. Taxonomy (NCBI): domain Eukaryota; kingdom Viridiplantae; phylum Streptophyta; class Magnoliopsida; order Dilleniales; family Dilleniaceae; genus Dillenia; species Dillenia turbinata. The sequence continues at coordinate 7,514,271 of JBAMMX010000008.1, forward strand.
GCAATCCAACAAAGATGTATAACCTACCTTGTCCACTAAACTTGAGACTATCTTATTGGACCTCAAAGTGGACGCCACAGCTGTACGCTTTTTATTACGCAAAGCTGATACAAGGGAAATGGGTAAATAATTGCTAAAGTTAGCAGAAATCCAAGAAAGAATTATGTAGAAACAGGAAGATAAAGTGGTATACAAGTAAAAAATATAAAAATATGAACAAGTAAATGTCTTAATACATCTCTTTGCAAAACTAAATAAAGATTATGGATATGCTTGCACATTTTGGAGTTGATCCAAGTAACAAAGTATTACAAATAATTAGTAAGAACATTTAAAACATGCAACTAGGTAAATCTGTCAATCATATGATGGCAATGACCTAAAAAGAAATACTACTCTTGTTAAAGACGTGACATATTTCATTTAGAAATTATGGAAAAAAAAATACAGTGAGATGGCAAGGGCCTTAAAAATATCATTTTCTCACAATACACACACACACACAGAGAAAATGTGTTATCTGATGAATGTAGATTCTAGCAGAACAAAATCCAACTAAAAAATTCCCAAACTTACAGGATATAGTTTATCATGATAGTATTACAAGATCTGTGGCTTTTATTAATGCACTCATAGAATTAGCCGGCAAGAACACAAATTTAAACATTCCTTATAACTTTTGAATTTTGCATTGTTCTCAGCTAGCCACATCTTATTGCTCTCATACAGGATATTCATCTCACATATCAAAATTAGAAATCCCAGCAGCAATAAAATTTATTTATAAACAAGTCACGAGTATGTAGGATTTACTATTCACTGATACTAATTAGGACCAAATTTGGTCAAACAGGATTTAATAATTTGGCATTCATGAAGCTTACCTTTAGGTTGTGACATTGCAGCAGTACCAGAAGCTGATGCACTGGAAACAACTGCAGGCACAGTAGCAGTAGTAGTCGATGGCACAGGAACACTTTCTATCACAGAAGCGGTAGCTGGAGCTAGGACCGTGGCTGAATTCGAGAAAGGTGCCTTTCCAGTATCATCACAAAAAGCATGAGCCTCGGTCTTCAGATTTATTGAAGAACTGGAGTCTGCAACAGCAACAGCATCAACAGACCCAATTTGAAGAGAGGTAGCATCAAACACAGAGGATTCTGTGCTACAAACAACAGGGATTGCAGGTGCTGTTTCATCTTGATAGTTGTAATATACTACCTGCTCAACAGGATTAACTAAAATACTGGATGTATTGGAATATGCAATTGGAACTGCATAGTATGGCTGTGGTACAGCCACCTGACATCCTTCAGTCTGTCCATAGAAATGGCTGTTGGATACCTCACTGATGGTTGGCTCATAATAATGTGGGTATGACAAATTATATTGCTCTGTGTAACCAAGAGGCCGCATTATCTCTGTATATGAGGACTGCAAGGGGTATGAGGACTGGGGTGGATCATCAGGTGGGGGTGGAGGAACCAATTCATTATCAGGTGGGGGTGGAGGGACCATTTCATTATCGGGTGGGGGAGGGGGAATCCATTCATCATCTGGTGGCGGTGGAATAATGAGACCTTCCTCCATTGCCAAGGATGGGTTCTCTGCATGTGGATGGGTACAAATTGGCAGCACCACTGGAACAGAATATTTGGCATGTTCTTCAGAGGCTGTGCTTCTTGAAGGTGTCGTAACTTCAACTTCCATATCAACTTCCATGTCTACATCTTCCGGAGAATCAGGCCCCTGTGGTGAAGTTTGTTCATCAGTTACTTGATCACCATCATCGTTGTCATGATTTACTTCTGGCAGAAATGATGTGGGATTACCATGTGAAGAAATACCCGTTACACCAATAATAGGAGCTTCAACAGGTGAATCTTTCTTGATAGATGTCGAAGTTTCGGTACAAGAAGATGAATGAGAACATTCAGATGTAGAAAATTTGGTTCGATTCACATCCTTATCCCCTTCAGAATCGGGCATCATGCTTTCCTGAGCTTTATTGTTCACTACAATGGAGGAGAATTCTGCCGCCTCAACTTCATTATTCCTCCCAGATTGTGAAAGTTTGATGCTCTCATCATTAATGGCGCATTCCAGCTTTTTAAGTTGCATTTCAGAATGCATCCAAAATGGTAGTAATGATGATCCAAAGGATGAGAGTGACCTAATATCAGAAAGCCTGATCTCAAGTTCCAAAATATACTTCAATATCGAGTCATGTCCTTGTACTGGGCCTTTTGACCTGAGCAAAAGTAAATCAGAAGAAACTATATTAGAAGGGGGGAAACGAGAACCTTCATCGGATCCATATCAATATTAGTAAGGGCAAACATGTGATAAAGGGAAAATAAACATACTCCTTAAGAGATTTTAGTCTCTCCAACAAGCATTCACCATATTTGACAAGCTGAGAGAGTTCAATTCCAGGCTGTTCCTCAGCTAGAGATATGTCTGTGCATTTCTTAGAACCTGCATTAGCCAAAGAACCATCACTTGATGGCGCATAAGGGAGACAGTTCTCCAATGAGCTAATTTCATGATAAAATTCAGCAACCAAATCAGCGGTATTCTTCAATTCAGTCTGGTTCACATCATGGCCACCAATTTTAGCAGGTTCCTCTGCAAGATTATTCTGATAACAAATTCCCTTGGAACTTGGTACGGTACCGATATTGCCATCATCAGAATGCTTAGTTGACGTATCAACAAGTCCAGAAGCTGAACCAGATGTAGGAGAAATAATAGGATTCAGAGCAGTCTGTTCATAATTTGTTTCAGCTATCTGTGCAGAAACAGCAGGAACTTCCCAAGATGTTTCACCAGTCTCAGTATTCCAATAATAATACTGATTACTCTCTTCATGCATCACCATCTTCCACGATGAACTAAATTCTGCAGTGGTTTGTGTATTATAAGTTCCAGGAACAGAAAAGTGCTCCATTGATTTTGATTCTTGTTGTAAATCACTTGAAAGAGTAGCATCTGCCCCTCCATCATCATTGTCCTCTGGGTAGTGAACTATATCTTCTGTAGTAGAGTCTTGCTCTATGCCCTCTTCTTTGACCCTTTCAGCACCAATGCCTGCTTCTACATTAGATTCTGCTACTCCATGTTCTTTACCAGAATTTTCTTCCACCTGTCCGTAAAAAGAACTTTAACATTTTATAGTGCCAAGAAACAGAGTATGAATCTTGCAGTAGACAGAAATGGACAGAGGACACTACATATCAAAAACCAATTATTCTCCAAGTGAATATTGAGAATGATAGTCCTGCAAGTGAGAAAACACAGGATATTGTTGATCATTGAATAGGCTAGGCGTTTAATCAGAGGGTCTTGGCTGGGAATTCAGAATTCAGCATATAATGCAAGATTATTTTCATTAATTTAGGGGGACAACATATTAATGTTTTTTAATTACAGGCAGACACTTGAGTCCTAGATATCTCATCCACATTTGAGAGTTAATTTTGATTTTTCAAATGTAACATATTATCCTTACTCTTGCTCTTTCAATTAGAATGTGTGCTGTAAAGGTGTGTCACCTAAAATTTAGGAGTAAAAATAACTTGGTTCAGACAATTTCTCAAGAGAAAAGAGGGATCCATTCCAAGTATTCAGAACTTGGTTTGGCCTTGAAGATGGTAAAAAATTATCAACCTCAAACATCTGTTTTTCTATCAAAGAAAACTCAATCTCAAGCTTGCTGATACACACATATAAACATATAATATTAAAAAATTAAAAAAAAAAAGCAACAAAACAGTTTCATTTAATATCATTTTCTTTCTTTCCCTTCCACAGATGTCTTCCTTGGCTGGTTAAATGGTCATAAGAAGTATTAGCATGTAACTCTCTCACATGAATTTTGTAGTCAGTAGAAGAAATGGAAAAAGGGAATACCATCTAATGCTCAAGTATCAATAGCAAAAAAGTCAGGAAGTTAAACATGAGGTGCACCTTGATGATGGATTATAAATCATGTTTTTGCGTAACTGGGAACATAGGCATTGTTTCAATAATGAGGATAGAATGGGTTACCCAACATAAGGTTAAGAATCTGGCACTACTACTAGGATCTTTTGCTCTATTTCCATTTCTTTCTGTAGGAACCAAAACATTATACACAAAGGTCCTTCTAGTAGCCGAAGCTTTAGTTCTCTCATAATTGTTTCAAGTATTGTTCAAGTCTTAGACAGAGATGGACAAATGATGAACCATCTAATTCACTCCCCCACGCAAAATGAAAACTAAAATGAAGCTCAATGAAAACAAAAAGGTATACAGATTTTAAGTTAATCACCACAACAAGTGGGTCAGGCAACTGACTATCTGAAACAGTGGTTCCAAGTCCTTTATTAGATTCCTCATCCAGTTCTTCATCACTGTATTGCCCAAGTAACAGCAAAGGATTCTCTGGTAGTCGACCTGAAAGAAAGAAATCAACATGTCAAATACTTCCAAGACTATAAATTCCAACAACAACAATTCTACAAGCTCGTGCCAAAAAGAAAGTATTCAGCATCCAGCCAATGTTCTATAATGTCCTGCCCAGAAAAACAAAAAAAAAAAAATAACAGAGGAAAAAAATAGCACGGGCTGATTGTCAGATCCAATAACATACAGTCACCTGCTCCACAAAGCAAATGTCAGTGAGGCATAAAACAAACAAAGCAAGAGACATACGAACCGATAATGAAAAATATCCTGTTGGAATCCTTTTGATTGGCCAAAATGGCAATAACAGGTTGGGAGTCATTCAATATTCACTGTGGCAGGGCCCGACCAGATCTGACCAATAAATGTTCCCAATACCACAGCCTGCCCTGTAATCTGTCACAAATTCTTGGGAGTACAAACAACAAGTCTTGCAGAAATAATTTCCACCAAAAAAATGCTGTGCACTCATGCCCTCTCTACATAGTCCTTTTGAAGATAACTGACAGAACCCACCTGAAGAAGTTGGTGACTTGAGCAACCCAGAACACTGTTTTGGATCTATGTCCCCTCCAATGTCTTCACTTGCAGATAAGCCACCCAATTCTCCTGGAAATTTTAAATCAAGATTGAAAGTGAGTACATACTGAGGTCATATTTTGTACCAAAGACAATAGATTGGCAGCAAGTACTGCAGAGTCGATATTATACCCTTCGCCCATAATAAATCAAAGGCTACATATGAGCAATTTTGACCAAAAGAGTTAATGCAGTAAGGACAATTATCTAAAAACAACAGAACATAAAATTGTATATAGAGCATAAGCTAAAACTAGCACCCGTTCAAACCAAGAATGATTAGTTGTGCATGAACCAAAAAAAAAAAAAAAAAATGAAACTGCACTATCAAAGGAGTTTGGTCATGTTCGGGATGACTGTGACGTCAGAGAGGGACAAAGACTAAGGAAAAGAAATAAATGAGCCTATATTGAACTCAGAAAGACTAATGTTGTCCTTGGTCATGTTACAAAAATTTAAGTACAGAAGAATAATCAGCTGAAAGTGTAATTATGTGAACAGATAAATAAGAACAATATTTTGACTAACGACAGTTTCCAATGATACATACATAATGATTTCACCATTCAGCAATAAAAAAGCACCACCAATCTTAAAGGTACAAAATATTTAACCATTTTCATAGTGAATTATCAAACGGGCAGAATCAATGATCAAGCATGCCTAGTGCCTATTAAATATTTTAAATTTTCTGATGGGTATAGATTACGTCCCTATGAATTTAAACATAGCACTAGAACATGAAACTCCCAAGTTGGAAACAAAGTCCAATATAAACTACAGGAGCCTATTTGGATGTCTTCAAATTTGCCTCAATGTGGTTCAACTTACTTCTATTCAATCTCATTCCACTTTGCAACATTTTTCAACTAATTTTTTTTTTAACAGAAAATATAGGGTTTGCAAATAGAAGACAAATTTCTAGGGAAAAAGGACCCAAATTATCATTAAATCAATAACTTTTCTGCAAAGTAAACCCCAACCAATCTCAACTCAACCAAGCCACAACTTTCCCAAACGGGCTAAACACGTACTCAATCGAGTATCCAATTTCGTAGTTTCTAATCCTAATTTGCATACGCAACAATAGCTATCACAGAGACACCAACTAATTCAACAAAACTTGATAAAACCCAAACGGATTAACTGAACAGTAGAAAATTAACAATTTTTTTTATAATAGAAACATGTACAGAAACAATTAGAGATTGAGAAACCTAAAACCCTAATTGAAAACTTGAGAGAGAGGGGGTACCAGAGGGTTCCGCGAAGAGATCGAGCTTGACTCTTCGACCAGCGTTACTCTGGGCTGCAAGACGGCGTTCCTTTCTCTTCCCCATCGATTGTGTTTGCAAGTTTCCAGGTTTCGTATTCGACAAATCCGAAGTTCTGATTTGAATTCTCAAAATTGTACGAACTGGTTTGGGGGAATTTAGAGAGAGAGAGAGAGAGCAGAGAGATGATGTCGTCGAATCCTTAAAACTGATGCCCTAAAGATCAAGCTGGTTGTTCTTTTTTTTTTTTCTTTTTAATATACAGTAAACAAATGGATTGGGCTTGAGATAATCCAAAATCGTGGATTGTATCCAGCCCAATGAATCCAATATTAGTTTTCTTGAAGCGCAAGAGAAGTTTGAGTCCCTTAATTTTTTTTTTTTGGGCAAGAGTTTGAGTCCCCATTGCATATTTCCTGTTTTTAGTTTGGATAGGTTAGCATCCCCTCCCTCAACTCCGGGATGGGTTATTTCGGTGCCGATGCATTTTCTCTACCCCTTTGATAAAAGGGATTAAAGATTACTCTTTTTTTGACACAAGAAAAGGAATTTCTCACGTTCCCTTTCTTGTGTCAAAAGAATAAAAAAATGAATAATTCTTTTTATTCATGATTCAAACGTTATTGTTAAAAAAAAAAAAAAAATCTCTCTCTCCATGCTCAAACCGCTATAAGTTTTGAAATGATAAGGTAATAGGTATTTTAGTTAATAGAGAACATGGTATGATTAGTCAATAAATTGGAATAAATAATTTTTAAGGAGCTAAGTAGTTGACCACACATTGCTTATGTTTCAAATATTGGAAAGACGAAGAAAAGATTATTACATAATAATTTTAGTATTATATATAATATAGCCCTTAATAGGGTTACTTTCCTAAATATTAGATTTAGAGTCAAAATTATAAAAATATCGATATTTTTATTAAGGTAATGAAAATAGTGAAATTGAGTTTATAAAAATCAACTTCAAATGTTGGCAGAAAGTTATCCCAAAAAAATAGGAAAAAAAATTGTGTGAACTTGATTTCTCAGAAATGACTTCATGATCCTTAATATGGGGCAATGGGGTCAAACCCCTGTCACCTTTAGCTCAGATGCTTTTTCTACGAACCCACGAAGGTATTTCTGGGAACGCACACCCGAGACAGCAAAGAGAATGGCCTTCTTGGATTTGGTGAGGTCTGGGATTGTAGTGGTCTGGAGTTCACCTACGGCGTCAGAGTAGGAGAGTGTGGCGTCTCGGAGTTTTTGACCGACTGAGATTGGGCTTTGATGGTTGAGAAATTGTGGGTTTTGTAAAAAAGTGGTTTTGGGAGGTGGGGTTTGAGAGAGAGTGAGTGGGCAGTGGGAAAGAGGGCATGAGAGGAGGTAAGTGAGTTTGGGGAGGAGAGAGAGACCGGGAGGAGTTTGCGGGTGGAGAGGAGTTTTGTCAGGTGGAGTGAGAATGTAAGTGCCATTGTGGAGAGAGAGGAGTGAAGAGAGTTTGAGGGCTTAAAGGAGTTGAGAGAATGGAAGTAGAGAAATTGGATATGATGTTGGAAATGGGGAGGAGTCTGGAATCTGGATATTGGGTGGGGTCATGAAGTAAACAATTTTATTTGCAATAAATGGGTTTTACTAGTTTCTTGATCCGAATAAAAATATTAATATTTTTATAATTTTAATACTTAAATCTAATTTTTATAAAAATATTCCACTCTGAATAAGCTAAGACCCGCTAAGAAGAAAGGAAGAGCTTCAAGTTTGGGGAAAAAAAATAGTAACTAGTAATGAGTAATGGTATTATATATAATTATTTTTTTCCCATATTTTTTCTTTTCTTTAGCCGAGCATTGTGACTACAAGAGGTGGCGAGTAATTCAATCTAGAATATTAACGAATATAACGAGTAATTCTATTTTTTTATCTTTCTTCTCCTCTCTCTCTCTCTCAATATTCATGATCTATCTGTCTCAAATCCTTCTTCCTCCTCTTTCTCGTGAATCTCACGTAACGTAATTCAATATGGTTTGAATTTGCAACCAGTACGAAAATTGACTTTCCAGCAAGTAGGGTTGAATCCACAGACAAAAAATGATTTATCTCTTTTAAAATAATAAAAATTAAAATAAAATTTAGGGGTTTCGAATTGATTAAATTAACAACTAAATCTAAATAACAAAGAATTAAAATCGAAAAAAGCAAAACGATAAAATAAAATCGGGTAAAATTTAATGAATAAAAATCAAGATAAATTGATCTAATTGAAAGATTCATTTCCACTTTGATTCAATCGATTGATCATTTATTCAAGAATAATTCAACAATACATAAATAAATTGGTTATAGTTGTCGACAAACGTCCAACGACCAATTTCTCCTTATTTCGTCGATAATTAAGATAAACTCATTAATTATTTCCCTAATCGAGAGTTAACCCTAGATAAACTCTTAGAATTGAAAGTCTCAACAGTTTTAAAATCTAGAAAAACTCAATTCTAATCAATAAACACACGACGAGTTCATTTAAATTAGATTATTTAATTCCATGACATGAATGTCATTTACCACTTCATTAAAACTAACAAACAATTACAGATTTGTCGTTTTAATTAGTTGTAGATAAATCTAGATCTATTAAATATTGGTCATCTATTCAATAAATCCTAAAAAATCATGATCCATGAAGCGTAAGAACTAAATAAATACCTATGATTGATGAATGAATAAACACATTTAGATCTCACAATATCAAGAATCAAAATTTCAACTAACCTTCAACCATAAAAGAAATTAAGATGAAGTCATTGAAAAAGAAAAATTCACTAAAATTTCATTCCACATTAGAGTTGCAAAAGAATGGAGAGATAAACAAAATGTAGCCGTCTCCTTTTTCTCCCCCAAAAGCAACAGCCGCCGAAGAAGAAAAGAATATCAAATAAAATGTGTTTTTTTTTTCATTCTCCCCAATGAATGACCCGTGAGAATATAAAATACTCTCAAAACTATTAACCTAAAAGGACCCACCTCTATTTTGTGTCTTCCCAAAAACCAACTAAATATCCTAAAAATATGGAATTACACCCCTTTTTCTTAATTTTAACTAAAGGTAAAAATTCTAAAAATCTAAGTTACAAAAATAAAGAAATCTTGTAACTATTTTTACAACTCCAAGGTTAAAATAAATACACCAAAAAATTCCTAAATTCTCAAAATCCAATTAAGGTAATAAAATTTTCAATATTCATGCTCCCAATTTTGTAGTCAAACTCCTTTGAAATTGACGTGTCTACGTACTAACGGTCGAGTATTTCTGTTCGGATTTCCTCTTACATGTCATATCACCAATTTTTGCTCAATTTTCCTCCTTCTTTCATAAATGTACTCCAATAATTCTAGTACAAAAAAATACTCAAAATTAGTGCAATAGTTATTCAAAAATAATATAAAATAAATCACAAATATTACACTAAATTTATCTCTATCAAATTCCCTCACACCTAAACGATGCTTGTCCTCAAGCATCCCTATAAAAACAAAAAAAAATTATCCTATCTATTTTTTTCTTCTTCCAAGCTCCAAAGCTAATAAGCACCATAAGATTTAAGCCTAGAATATAATCGAAACGACATGTACTTCACAGTGCTTTACACGAGAATAACTATTACAAATCCCACTAATTTTTTATACAATCAAAACAACAAGATTCAATAATCCTCTCCAAGGGTTCACTCAAATGTACTCAAAATTGGGTGAAAAATATATCAATAACTCTCAAATCAACACATTAAAATTGGCATTACCATATATTTACAAATATATCAAATCTCCACCACTTATAAATTTGAATTTTATGCACCAATTTAAAAGTTTTTCATTTGGTTGTAACGTGGTTAAGGTTAAGGGTAGGATAAAGGGGTATAACAAGGGTTTAAAATATACCAAGGATAATATGCAATTAACTACACAATTTCTTGTACAATGAACACTTTCGCCTCACACAAATAACACACCAAAAATAAATGATTTCACTATCCACATATGCTCATAATAGCCAACAATCGCGAATACATAAAAATGTAGACTTTTTCGATCAATAATCCATGACTGAAATGAAATTCTCAAAGATGCAGCATTTTTTTTGTTTTTTTTTTGTTTTTTTTTTTTTTTGCTGTTTTTTTTTTCTCTTTTTTTTTTAATGAAGAACACCCGAATGCAAAAGATGAATAAAATCAAACATTTTTTTTTCTAGTCCTCAGATCTCTTCATCTTTCATATATAGCAAATATCAATATTAAGGCTTTAATCAATACATATCTCAGGAGGCCATCATATAATCAATATCATGCAATTAATTACATATATCCCTAGTACAAGGGTTGAAACAAAAGCCAAAATAGAGTTGTGGTGTCGTATTGAAGGGTTTTAAAGAAAGAAAGGATCTCAGTCTCAAATTGGTTTACTAAGAGAATTATAAATCAAGGGTCGGGATTTTTACGAAAACCAAAATGGGATAAAACCTATGTGTCTTTATTATTTCAATACATGAAACTCTAGATGTGATCTCCAAATACATAACATTGCAAGTTCTAAAATAACCAATTCAAGTGTGATATTCACTCATCAAGAAAAGAAATTTCGAGGACAAAGAATGAATTTGCTCGTTTTAGATTCAAAACCTCACTTTTAAATGGGGTTGTGAAGAATCTTGCATGTTTATCATTCAAAGAAAACTAATAAAGATATGATAGTCACTTCCAGTATAAAGACCATTGATACATGTCATTCTTCATATATTTTCAGTCAACCAAACAGTGCAGATTAACTAAGAGAGCTCAAAAGAATTTTTTATTTTTTATTTATTTTTTATTTATTTTTGAAAAGAAAAACTCTAAATGCAATCGTAACTCAAGCAAATATGCAAAATTGAAACTAAAACACCTAAAAATCTACTAAACACTCCCCCACACCTAAATCATACATTGTCCCCAATGTATGCGTAAGTGAAGAAAGAGCAAAAGAAAGCAAGAGAACATGCAAAAATAAAGAAATAAACTTAAAATGTAGGATAGAACAATACTCCCCTATGGTGGTGGTGCGAATGGTGGACGAAAACCAACGGACTCGAAGTAGGCTATCAAGTTGTGTTCCAAACGAAACAAACGCTCGTTCATTGCATGCCATGAGTCTGCAGAAGGTTGGCCCGAAGTAGGAGGATTCGTACTATGCTGTGAAGGACCTGCAGGTGAAGAAGAAGACCTCTCCCGGTGCTCACCCGGGAGGTTAAAAGAATATCGTCCATGCAAAGATGACACAATGCCCATACGCACTAAACAATCTAAATCCAATGGTCCATTGGGCATGCAACACTCAAAGTATGATTATTTAAGTTCAAAATGCCTAAATTCATAGCTAATTGCATAATTAAGGATCCTAAGATCAATGGTCTCCTAGGTTTGTTAACACAAGATAAGAATTGAGACGCCACCCAATATCCAAAATTGACCCTTTGCTTTGTTTACATACACCAAAGAAAAAATAACTCAGGTTTCGTGCACATAGCCGAACTATCTTTACGACCCGAAAAACTAAAGGCTAAGAATCGATGAATGATTTACAATGCAGGGTCTTTCAGCTTACTACCCTTAGAATGACTAGGATGGTAGCTAGAAGGATCTAAAGACATGTCAGCCCAAATAGCAATATAATCCGAGTTAAAATGAGGTGAAAAATCACATAAGCTATTTTGATATAAGGGAGACTGTGCTTGACCTTCTTCTAAAAACCCTATTGCGACATTAAATTCAGTTAAAGACATGTGAAATGTATGATTCAGTAGCCTGAACGAAATTAACTTAGGAGTAGATAAAGTGAAATCCTTGGAAGTGAGGAATTGAAATGTTGTATAAAATTCATAAGTTAACTCGACAAATGTAGCGCAATTTAAATTCAGTTACGCACTCCGGCCAATTGCAGATAAATATTAAACAATAGAATCATGAATGTGTAATGATTGCAAAGATTGAGTATGAAAGTATTTGCAAGGAATTATGGGCCTAGTGGAGATTTCGGTATTCCTCTTCCTCGTGTCTACAGTGTTGAATTTCAGAGAAGATCGGAGTTGAGCTTTTGATAGAGGTAAGACTGATTCCCCTTTTCTAATCCTAGATCGAACCCGAGATGGGCAAGCATCAGTGGAAGTACCCACTGGTTGTGCTAGAGCAGAAGGAGTGGTCGAGGTGTTTTGCACTGGTTCTTGTTCGACAAGTATTGCGCAACAGGAGGGGTCATAGAGGGTTCAGCAATAGCAGGGGTTGCTTCGTGTTCAAATGGTGGCTCTGATGAATGATGATGAATTGAAGAAGAATCACCCTTGCGTCTTTTAGGGTTTGGAGGACTTGGACCGATGAAGAGTCGTGGACCTTCTTCGCGCACGGTTGATGCAGAGGGGGTTCTAGGGTTTGGTCTCTCATTGGATTGCGATGGGTTAGACTACGAAGAGGCGGATGATGATGAAGAACTTGTCGATCCATCACTGTCTGAAGAGATTGAAACCTGGAGGGCCTTCGATCGTCGCAAGGTAAAGGACGCGATTGATGGGCGAACAGGGTCCTCCCGATTTCGCAAGCCATAACGTTGATTCGCTGAGTGTTTCCGACCCACAGAATGTGTCGAATGCTGCTCTTTGGAAGACGGGTCTGTGATGGCGATGATCGAATGAGGAAATCGAAAATGCCAGGAGAGGTCTTGGGCGAATTCAGGGATAGATCTGCAGAAATTTCTTCGATGGATGATGAAAAGGGGTGCGAGATGATTGATTGATGAAGAAACCCTAATGAGGTGTGATGGAAAAGGCACGAATGGGAACCCTAGAAAAAAAAGAAAAATGGTTAGAGTAATTCTCACCAATAATATGAAACGCAGCATTTGAGGCAAGACTTCTCTCTTTTTTTTATTTTTTTTAAATGTCACTTGGTTTGGCAGAAGAAGAGCTTCCTTAGGACGTGGGCATGCCCTAAAGAAGATTATAATCTGGTCATGTTCAAGACCAAGGCAAAAGTTGACAGCTTAAGAGGGTGGTTAGGGCGTGGGCACGCCCTATTGAGGGTTCCTTTCTGTGTGTTTCAAGCGCCCCAAGTCTAATATTTACAGCCTTGGAGTCGAGTTAGGGCGTGGGCACGCCCTATCTAGGGTCCAAATCCTGTCACTTAAAAATATAGATAAAATTAGGCAGAAGTGAAGGCTTATTAAGGCGTGGACACGCCTTAACAACAGAGCAAGACTGTCAAATTTTTTTTTTTGAATTGACTAAATAACATGAATAAGGAAAGTAAAATAAAATAAAAGTTTTTGGGTTGCCTCCCAATAGCGCTATTGTTTAATATCGTTGGCTCGACATTGCCTCTTTGAATCATTCTTCTACGTAGACCGAGTCTTGCAAATCGATCTCTTCCATGTTAGAAACATCAAAACCTTCAATAAAAAGCTTGAGTCTATGACCATTAACCTGAAAATTTTTGTTAGACTCAAGACTTTGAATAAAAAAGAACCAAAGGAAGGGAAATAAAAAAACACGGACTCGTCCAACGAGACTTAAGCTTACCTGGCATGAGTTTCAACCTCGAATTGTAAAGAAGAACTTTTTAGCTTACCAAAAATTGTTTTCGATGCAAGAACTTGTCATGAAGGTATTTAGTTCGCTCTTTGTACAATCTTGTATTGTCATAGGCCTCCAATCGAATTTCCTTCAATTCTTGAAGTTGAAACTTTCGCTCAATTCCTATGGCTTTTTCATCAAAGTTGCATTGCTTGACTGCCCAAAATACTTTGTGTTCGAGCTCAACCGAAAGATGACATAGCTTGCCAAAGATTAGCCGATAAGGTGACATCCCGATTAGAGTTTTGTAAGCCGTCCTATATGCCCATAGAGCATCTTCTAGTCGTAAACTCCAATCTTTGCGGCTACTCACTGTTTTCTCCAAGATGCTCTTGATTTCTCGATTTGAAATCTCAGCTTGTCCATTCGTTTGTGGGTGATAGGCAGTGGCTACACGATGATTCACCTCATATTTCTGCATCAATGACTCCACCGTTTTATTACAAAAATGAGTGCCTTGGTCACTGATAATAGCCTTGGGAACTCCAAATCTACTAAAGATGTTAGATTTAAGAAAACCTACAACCACTTTAGCATCATTAGTCCGGGTAGCTTTCGCCTCTACCCACTTGGAAACATAATCAACAGCAAGCAATATATATAAATTATCAAATAAACTAGGCAAGGGACCCATAAAATCCATACCCCAAACATCAAATATCTCACATACCAAAATAGGGGTTTGTGGCATTTCATCTCTGAAGGAAAGATTATTGACTCTTTGGCATTTCTCACAACTTTTATAAAAAATATATGCATCCTTAAAAATTATGTTCTAATAAAAACCACTATCCAAGATTTTACTAGTCGTTCTCTTGGGGCCAAAATATCCACCACATGCATAAGTGTGACAATAGGTCAGTATAGATTGAATCTCATCATTCGGAACACACCTACGAAGAATTTGGTCCGATCCAATTTTCCACAAATATAGCTCATCCCAAATGTAATACCTAGAGTCACTTCTAATCTTATTCTTTTGTGCAGTGGTCAATCCATGTGGTAATACCTCGGTCACTAAGAAATTAACAATGTCAGCAAACCAAGGTTCCTTACCTTCCTTACCTTGTAGAGCAAACAAATGCTCATCCGGAAATGTCTCAGTGATGGGAAGATTTTCCTCTTCCCGAACCAGCCTGCTTTGATGATCCGCAACTGAATTATCGGTCCCCTTTCGGTCTCATATCTCCCAATCGAACTCTTGCAGTAGTAGAACCCAACGAATGATTCGTGGCTTTGATTCCTTCTTTGAAAGGAGATATTTCAAGGCTGCATGATCAGAATACACAACAACTTTAGACCCTAATAAATAAGATCTAAATTTTTCAAAAGCAAAGACTATGGCAAGAAGCTCCCTCTCCGTTGTGGTGTAGTTGTATTGGGCTGAGTTGAGCGTTTTCGAGGCAAAGTAGATAGCATGTGATTGTTTCCCCTCTCTTTGTCCAAGAACGGCTCCTACTGTATAATGGCTAGCATCGCACATCAACTCGAATGGTAATTCCCAAATGGGTGCCTGCGAAATTGGGGCTGAAGTTAGCAAAGCTTTCAATTTATCAAAAGCCCACTTACAATCATTTCCAAAATCGAATGTGACATCATTTTGCAGCAATCTCGAGAGTGGTTGAGCTATTTTTGAAAAATTCTTGATGAATCTTTGATAGAAGCCTGCATGACCAAGAAAACTACGGATTTCTCGCACGTTAGTAGGATATAACAAATTGGCAATCAAATCAACTTTGGCTTTGTCAACTTCAATGCCTCTTAAAGAGACCACATGACCCAACACTATTCCCTTCTTGACCATAAAATGACATTTCTCATAGTTGAGGTCTAGATTAGTGTCAATGCATATCTTAAGAACTTTACATAAATTATCTAGGTAATGATTGAATGAATCACCATACACCGTAAAATCATCCATGAAAATCTCGATACAATTTTCAATCGAATCAGAAAATATACTCATCATGCATCTTTGAAATGTTCCCGGTGCATTACAAAGTCCAAAGGGCATCCTACGATATGCAAAAGTTCTAAATGGGCAAGTGAAAGTGATCTTTTCTTGGTCCTCTTGAGCTACAACGATTTGATAATAGCCCGAATACCCATCTAAAAAGCAGAAAAAATAATTTACCCGTCAATCTTTCTAGCATTTGATCAATAAAGGGTAAAGGAAAATGATCCTTACGGGTGGCTGTATTCAATTTTCAAAAGTCAATGCACATTCGCCAACCGATTTGAAGTCTCATTGGCACCAGCTCATTGTTCACATTTTTCACTAACTGAAATCCACTCTTTTTGGAAACAACATGAACAGGACTCACCCATCGACTATCAGAAATTGGATATATAATTCCTAACTCTAATAGTTTCAAAATTTCTTTCAAAACAACTCCTTCATGGAAGGATTGAGTTTGCGTTGAAGTTCTCTTACCGGTTTGGCATCATGTTCAAGCAAAATTCAATGCATGCACATTGATGGGCTGATACCTTTGATGTCCACTAGGGTCCATCCAATAGCCGTTTTGTACTCCCTCAATACCCGCATCAAGCTTTCTTCTTGATTTTCGGTCAAATCCTTGGCTATGATCACCAGTAGAGTTTCATTATCTCCCAAGTATGCATACTTGAGATGTTTGGTAAAGGCTTCAATTCGAGCTTTGGGGCCTGCATTGTAGAAGGAAGAATTCTCTCATTAGAAAGAGGTAACGGTAGAAAATTGCTTACATACCTATTGGGTAACTCCGGTGTGGATTGCAGAGCCATGATGGCTTCATTTGTTTCTTCGTCTTGAGTTTCCTCGATTTGTTTATCTGTCCATCCCTTTTTCAGCACTAGATCAAGCTTATCAAGTATCAAATTTTGTTCAACATTCTCATGCACAATCAAATCGACAAAGCTAACATGAAAAACAGATTCTAAGTCATTCGAATATTGCATAGCATTAAAAATATTAAATGTGACCATCTCGCCATCAAATTCAAATGACAAAATTCCTTTATCAACATCAATCTTGGTTTTTGTTGTTTTCATGAAAGGCCTACCAAGCAATATGAAAGTAGGGTTTGGTGAACAAGCATCATCCATATCAATGATATAAAAATCAACTGGAAAAATCAATTCATTGACTTTGACTAAAACATCCTCAACAATTCCCTCGGGATATGATGTGGACCTATCGGCTAATTGTATGATCACATTAGTCTTCTTCAAATGTCCCAAATTTAAGTACCTAATTACAGTTAAGGACATGACATTGATTGAGACACCTAGGTCAAGCATTGCCTTCTCTATTCTTTTGACTCCTATGATGATTGGTATGGTGAACATACCCGGACCATTGCACTTAGGAGGCAATTTTCTCTGGATGATGGCTGAAACATTCTCATTCACACAAATCTTATTGCTACCCCCTAGCTTTGTATTCTTAGTGCATAGTTCTTTGAGAAATTTTGCATACTTTGGCACTTGTCGAATCGCATCCAAGAGTGGGATGTTGATTTCCACCTTTCGAAATATCTCTAAAATTTCCTTCTCCTCATTCTCTTTCTTTGGTCTTGTTAACCTGCCAGGAAAAGGAGGTGGAATTATAATTTTGGTCTTAGAAGGATCGGTTTCTTTACTTACCTCCGTGGCCAATTTATTCAATGTTGATGCTTCATTTTTTTCGGCCTCTTCATCCTCTTCGGTTTGCGATGGATTGTCCTGCACCTTCTTTTGTTTCTCAACCATCATAACACTCATATTTTCCTTTAGATTGATCTCTACTTGAGAAGGTAGCTTCCCCCTATTTTTCTCATTTTGACTTATGTTTGCAGCCAATTGCGAAATCTGACTTTTCAAGTTCCGAATGCTGGTTCTTGTCTCTAGTTGGAAACGTTGGCTTTCTTGTTGAAACCTTTGGCTTTCCTGCTGAAACAATTGAGTGTTGTTAGCCAAACTTTTAACAATCTCTTCTAAAGACATACCCTGATTTGAAGATGGTTGTTGTGGCTGAAATTGTGGTCTGTTCTGTGGTTGTTGTGGTTGAAACGGTTGTCTTCCATAAGATTATTGCAGAAATCCTTGTGGCCTGGTCCCATAGCTAAGGTTCGGATGGTCTCTCCAACCTTGGTTGTAAGTGTTGGAGTATGGATCGTGTGTTCTTTGAGACTGACCTGAAAATCTACCTATAGCATTTAAGTGTTCACTTGATTCCTCTTGAAGTGTAGGACACATGTCGGTTGGATGACCCACATTGGAACAAATTCCGCATACCTTCACTTGTTGCACCTGTCCTAGAGCCAACTTTTCCACAATAGAGGTTAGGGAATCAATCTGATGTTTAAGAGAAGAATTGTTTACCTCGTTGACTCTTTTGTGAACATCTTGACTTCCTCCAAATTGTTGTGCATTCGCTGCCATATTGGAAATCAACGTTCGTGCTTTCTCGGGTGTTTTGTTCATCAACGCACCACCACTTGCTGCATCGATCATATTCCTCTCCGACAACAAGAGGCCTTCGTAGAAATATTGGATGAGCAATTGTTCAGGGATTTGGTGTTGCGGACAGCTTGCACAAAGTTGTTTAAATCTCTCCCAATATTCGTAGAAAGTCTCTCCACCGAATTGTCTCACATCGCAAATTTCCTTCCGAATGTTTGCTGCACGAGAAGTTCGGAAAAATTTCTCTAAAAATATTTTTTGCAAATCAGTCCATTCAGCAATAGATTCAGGAGGTAAATAAAATAACCAATCTTTAGCTTTATCAACTAAAGAAAATGGAAAAACTCTCAGCTTCATTTGTTCCTCAGATACACCTTGCGGTCTCATGGTGGAACACACGATATGAAACTCTTTAAGATACTTGTTGCGATCTTCTCTTGCAAGGCCATAAAATTTAGGGAGTAAATGAATGGGTTCAGATTTCAATTCAAATGGAGTTTCAATATCAGAAAGATTAATGCAAAGTGGTTGTTGATTAACATCCGGTGTAGCTAACTCCCTTAAAGTTCTCTGTGCGGCCATGGTTTTATCCTTGATAAGTTGCTCATTGTTGTCAATTATTTGGTCCTGCAAATTCTCGTCCAATGTTAGATCAAGTAATGAAGATACTAGCTGTTTTGTTTGTTTGGTTTCCCTTGTAAGTCGCCGAACTGTTTTCTCAATCTCTGGGTCAAAAACTAATTCACCTGTACGAGAAGAACGAGGCATAAACCAGAAACAAGGAAACAAAAATTAAAAGAAATAAATCTTTTGACACCTTCTTCCTCGGCAACGGCGCCAAAATTTGGTGGGTGTCAAACCAACAAAAAAATAAATTACATACTTTACGAAATATGAGTCTAGGGCAAGTAGGGTCGAATCCACAGTGAAAAAGACGATTTATCTCTTTTAAGGTAATAAAAATTAAAATAAAATTTGGAGATTTCGAATTGACTAAATTAACTACTAAATCTAAATAACAAATAATTAAAATTGAAACAAGCAAAACGACAAAATAAAATCGGGCAAAATTTAATGAATAAAAATCAAGATAAATTGACCTAGTTAAAGGGTTCATTTCCACTTTGATTCAATCGATTGATCATTGATTCAAAAATAATTCAACAATGCATAAATAAATTGGTTATAGTCGTTGACAAACGCCAAACGACCAATTTCTCCTTACTTCATCGATAATTAAGAGAAGTTCATTAATTATTTCCCTAATCGAGAGTCAACCCTAGAGAAACTCTTAGGATTAAAAGTCTTAACAGTCTTAAAATCTAGAGAGATCCAATTTTAATCAACAAACACACAACGGATTCATTTAAATTAGATTATTTAATTCTATGACATGAATATCATTTACCACTTCATTAAAACTAACAAACAATTACGGATTTGCCGTTTTAATTAGTTGTAGATTAATCTAAATCTATTAAACAATGGTCATCTATTCAATAAATCCTAAAAAATCATGATCCATGAAACGCAGGAACTAAATAAATACCTATGATTGATGAATGAATAAACATATTTAGATCTTACAATATCATGAATCAAAATTTCAACTAGCCTTCAACTAGAAAAGAAATTAAAATGAAGTCATTGAAAAAGAAAAACTCACTAAAATTTCATTCCACATTAGAGTTGCAAAAGAATGGAGAGATAAACAAAATGTAGTCATCTCCTTTTTCTCCCCCAAAAGCAACAGCCGCTGGAGAAGAAAAGAATATCAAATAAAATGTGTTTTTTTTTTCTTTCCCCCAATGAATGACCCGTGAGAATATAAAATACTCTCAAAACTATTAACCTAAAAGGACCCACCTCTATTTTGTATCTTCCCAAAAATCAACTAAAAATCTAAGTTACCAAAATAAAGAAATCTTGTAAATATTTTCACAATTCCAAGGTTAAAATAAATACACCCAAAAATTCCTAAATTCTCAAAATCCAATTAAGGTAATAAAATCTTCAATATTGATGCTCCTAATTTTGTAGTCAAACTCCTTTGAAATTGAAGTGTCCACGTGCTAACGGTCGAGTATTTCTGTCCGTATTTCCTCTTGCGTGCCATATCATCAATTTTTGCTCAATTTTCCTCCTTCCTTCATAAATGTCCTCCAATGATTCTAACACAAAAAATACTCAAAATTAGTGCAATAGTTACTCAAAAATAATATGAAATAAATCACAAATATTACACTAAATTTATCTCTATCAAACATCCGCCATGCAACGCCATGATGCGGGCCTCTTGCAATCCCCATGCTTCGTTGGCTCTACCATCATGTGGAACCTTTTTCTTTCTTTGAAATTAGTGTGTAGGGTACGATTAACATTATTCCTCTCATTAAATATTATTATAAAATTTTCGTTTATTATAAAATATTTAATTTAAAAATTAATTTTTATTCAACAAATTGTTACCACGGTCATATTTATAAAATGGCCTTTGATCTAATCTAAAATGTCCACCTTTGCAATCTTATATTCCAGACTAACAAATGAAGAGAAACAGTATAGGACAATTATGTCAAATACACATGAGTCATGCAGGCTACATATATATATATGCATTTGGAGGCCGCTAGGCAAGTATGTTTTGTTAACTCATACTTAGCATATGAAGACAGTACAAAACTCTCTTTCAGTTTGTTTTCTTTTTTAGAAATCGCTCTCTGACTTGAATGTCGGAATCTTCTTCACGAGAGCACCCTCTGACAGTTTTTTATAAGTCTCATCAATCAAGATCGTCAGATGGCCAGTCATCTCATTCGAGTTAGTAAAGTTATTATCTGTGGAGTAAAATCCACCTCCAACAAACACCAATAAAAGAAGTTATGAAAAAATGCTTACAAAAAGAAAAATCGATATATTACTATTTACATTATTATATTTTGTTAGTAATCTAATATAGTATAGATGGACAGTTGATTTAGTAGGTAAAGGTATTAAATTTTTTAATCAGATTTCTGTCAAAACTTATGAATGAAAAAAATTATGTAGGAAGACTTCTTCCTAAATGATCCAACAGCACTCAAAACGAATTAATTCAAATATAACTCTGAATATCGATTGATATACACAAAAAAATAATCTATTATAGTATAAAATTTAATCTTGTTACGTGGATGTTTACTTTTAGTAATTTCATTTTATGAATCATTATTAATTATAACATTTATATATCACATAGTCAATCAGTATAATTCAATCGGCACATCTTTTTTCCTTTAAGAATCTCGTATTCTAAAGTCTCTTATCTATATATAAATTAAAAGTGTGGTGAGTGTGGTCGTCTTTTCACATAAACATACCTATCCACGTGATAACCCTTTTTTTTATATCTTTTTTTTTCATCCAGATCCTTCATATATTTTTTAAACCCCTATTTTTTTTACATCCTGGTTCATTTTATTCTATCAACTCTGTCCTCTTTCCTTTTTTTTTTTTACTCTTTTTTCATTTTAGTCATCCCTCTTTTTACTTTTAGACCTCGGTTTTTTCATTCGGATCCCTTCTCTTTTTATTTTTTTTGCATCCAGGTCCATTTTTTCGTTCAACTCTGCCCTATTTTTTCACCCGTTGTTTTTGTTCGGGTCCTTTCTATTTTTATTTTTTTATCTATATATCTATATATTCTATATATTTATATATAATCTATATATAAAGTAAAACGCTCTTGGGTGTGGTCGTCCAAGCACATGACCACACCCTCACATGACCTTTTTTTTTTTTTGCATCTAAAACGTGGCTGGTTTTTTTTCTACACTTTTTTTTTGCATCTACACTTTTTTTTTTTTTTTGCATCCAGGTCTACCGACACTATTCACATATATATATATATATTTTTTGCATCGAGGTCCCGTGGTCACAGTTCACTCTATTTTTCATACATTTTTTTTTTTGCATCTAGATCCTGTGGTTCTTTACCGATACTATTCATCTATATATAGAACTGTTCACATATATTTTTTTTTTGCATCCAGGTTATCTGATATTGTTCATATATATATATAAAGTAAAACGCTCTTGGGTATGGTCATCCAAACATGTGACCACACATCACGTGACCAATTTTTTTTCATACACTTTTTTTTTGCATCTAGAATGCGATCGGTTTTCTTTTTCTACACTTTTTTTTTTGCATCCAAATCTTATTTACTGGTATTGTTCACTGTTTTTTTCATACATTTTTTTTTTTGTATCCAGGTCCTGTGGTTCTCTACCGATATTGTTCATAGTTCGATTGGATGCCTTTTTTGCTTTTTTTTTTGTTTTTCTTTTTTTCCCTATTTTTTTCCTAGTCAGCCGGTGGGTTTTTTCATTTTTCTGATTTTTTTTCGGGTCTCTTATTCTCCTTAAGCGGCCAGCCATAAGCCCTCAAGCGGCCGGCCACAAGCTCTCATGTAGCCAGCCACCGGCATTCAAGCAGTCGGCTATCTTCTTTTTTTTTTTTTTGGTTTGAGCTGCATTTGTCTTCTTTGTCCACCACACTTTCTTTCTCTCTGTCTCCCCCCCAACTAGGGGTGTTACGACACTGAAATCGAGTCGGGTTGGCTCGAGTGTTTTTTTGTTAAGCTCGAGCTCGAATATCACGGGTTGAACTGTGTGAGATTGAACTTGACGGTTCCACCGTCACGGCTTAAGATCGAGATGAATTATGTGAGATTGAGTTCGAGTGTCGCGGACTGAACTGTGAGATTGAATTGTGTCATCCGGAGGCTCAAACTCGAGTGTCACGACCTGCATTTCCATAGTTCTCTCTCTCTCTCTCTCTTTCACACATACACACATCTTTTGGCTGCACTTTCTCACAGTTCCATCATCACCCCCTCACGGTTCCACCGTCGCTTCCCACGGTTCCACCGTCACCCCTTACGATTCCACCGTCACCCCCACACGGTTCCACCATCCCTATTTTACACTTACAAATCAGTCATAACAGATTCATAATAAAAACTGAGAGAGAGAGATGCAGCAGCGTAGATTTTCATCAACAGAGAGGATGAAGACGCGACGGGATGCAGCAACGATGACACTCGAGAGCTAGGTCGATGACAAGATCATTTCGTGAACCGAGTAAGAATGAAAAATATGGAAATAATAAAGAATAAATACAAATCAAAGAGAAGAAGAACAAAAATCAGAAAACACTAGATTCACAAATCGTAAAAACCCTAGAGAGAGAAAAAGTTTACCTTCAAGAGAGGTAGGGTTTTCGGAGACTCGAGATCGAGAAGGGATCATGCAACGACGATGAAGACACGACAAGAAGGGATTATGCAGCAACGAGACTTAATCAAGGGAGGTAGGGTTTTTGGAATGTGGAGATGAGAGGAAAGAGACGCTCGAGGGATGTCAAGAGCGATGGAATCGAGCGAGAATGAGAAGTGCAAATGAAAAGAAATAAAAAAAAAATGTAAAATGACATTTTCATTTTTAAAACTTTAAAATTATTAATTGTGATTTACTAAAAATATAATGGGTATAAATGTAATTTCACATTTATTAGTAGCTCGACGAACCTTCGAGCTCGACATAATTGGGCTCGAGCTCGTGCTCAACCCGAACTCCCTCTCTCCCATCTCCCTCCCCCTTTCTCTATTTTTAAATATTATATAAATATTTTTTATTTTAATTTGACATATTTAATATTAAATAAATATTTATCTCTCTATTTTTCTCTCTCCCCCTTTCCCTCTTTCTCCACGTCACATCCCCCTCTCCCCCTCTCTCTATTTTTAAATATTATATAAATATTTTTTTATAATTTTAATTTAATATATTTAATATTAAATAAATATTTATCTCTCCATTTTTAAATATTATACAAATATTAATATTATATAAATATTTCTTAAATTTAATTTAATATATTTGATACTAAATAAATATTTAAATATTTAAATTATATATTTAGATTTTTTATGGTTATAAAATTTTAAATTAAATATTAATATTTATAAATTTACTTAAAATAAATTATTAAATAATATGTCGACCTTAAATTTTTAGATTAAGGTTCGGGTTCTTGTATTAAATAATATGGTTTAAATTTAATATTTAGTATTACAATCTAATATTTAATTTAAATATCATATATTTAAATATTAATATTTAAATATTTAAATTAAATATTTTTATTTTTTATATTGTAAAAAATTTAAATTAAATATTAATATTTATAAGTTTTTCAAAATTAAATTATTAAATATTATAATTTTAAATAAATATTTATATATTTAATAAATTTGTTTTTAAATATTATACAAATATTAGTGTTATATAATTTTTTTATAATTTTCATCGGGTCCTTTAATATTTTATTTTTTTATCAATATATTTATATATTCTATATATTTATATGTAAACATAATTGTCCTATGCCTTTTTTTTGGAACCCCAATTTTATTTTTCCATTCAAATCTTTTTTTTTCTATATATATCCATATCAATATATAAATGAAAAACCGACTTGAGTGTGGTCGTGCTCTTATGTAATCGTACCCTCCCCCGTGTGACTACTTTTTTTTTTACGACTACTTTTTTCCCATATAAATTCTTTCCATATTTTTTTGACCCCAAATTTTTTACATACGGGTCCTTTTGTTCCGTTCAAATCTGTCCTCTTATTTTTTAACCCGATTTTTTCTCTTTTTTTTTCCCAATTGGGTCATTTCTTTGTGAATCTTAACACAATGGTTGAATTTATTCATTTGGTAATCTCGAGATCATAGGTTCAAGACATAGAAACAGTCTTTTTACAAAAATATAAGGGGAAGATTGCGTACATATATACCCACCCCTCTCTTGCCCCCACATTAAGTCCGAGAGCACTTTGTGTACCAGATAAACCACTTTTTAGGCCCTTTCTTTTTTTTTAGCTATATATACATACTGTATATATTTATATGTAATCTAAAATTAAAATACTCAAGAGTGTGGTCGTTTTATGTTTTTTTACCCCAGGTTTTTTTTTTTTTTCATTCAGGTCCCATATTTTCTAGACCTTTTTTTTGGCATCCAAATCATTTTTCATGTTCAATTTCGTCCTCTTATTTTTTAAACTTTTTTTCTTCATTCAAATCATTTTCCTTTTTTAGCTATTTATATATATATTCTGTAAGTTTATATGCAATATAAAATAAAAACGCTCGGTCCCATTTTTTTTGGAGCCCAGCTATTTTTTTTAACTCAGGTCCTTTTAAAAAAAAAAAAAAAAAAAAAAAAAAAAAAAAACTCTTCCTCTTTTTTTTTTTTCACTTGAATCCTTAGTTAATCTTTTTTTTTTGTTATTAATATATATCATATTTTTTATTAATTTAGACAATAATTTAATTTAAATATTGAGTTAATTATAAATCTAACAAATATTTATATAATAAAAAAATACAAGATGCATTAACTCTAAATATAAAAAAAAATGACTAATAAGTGTGATCGTTCTCTCACGTAATCAACATATGATATCTCTCTAAAAAAGTCAAAAAATTAACTGAATTTGTACACGTCACTGCTTTGTATTTTTTTTTTGTCATTTCTATCTATCGTTTTATCTTTAAGATTTAGATATCCTTTTAAGATTTTAGATGCGAACACGTTTAGATAATAATGTAAGTTTAAAAGAAAAATTATGTCCTCAATTTTGTTTTAAAATTTAAAAATTTGTTAAAAAAAGATTTTAAAATTATCAAAATAATATATTATAATAAAAATTTTAATATTTTGAATTATACTATTCATAATTTGATAACTGGATAATAAATATAATAAATTATAATTATTTTTTATGATATATATCACATAACACGTGATGTGTTCGCAACCTGTTAGTCCGACAAAAAAGGGTTATACATTAGCCCAATTATCATTATTCAGAATTTTGTTGAGAAAGTGGAGGAAGTAGAAATTAGAGAGGAGGAAGTTTCGGCGGTTGGGAATTATTTGTGTAGGTGGTTATGTACTCCTGAGTTTGGAGGCTTTCGTGCACGTGACAATCCAACGAAAGCACGGCAAGCAACCCATTTTCCGCGTTCGAACTCCCCGGTCATGATCACCCAGCAATGTCGATGCAGGATTCGGGAAATTATTAATACAATAACTTATAATTATAATTTCGATATTATTTTTTTTAAAAAAATTTAATTTAATTTATAAAATTGGTATTTATATTTTAATTAAACAAATAAATTCATTGTATTTATGATTTAATGATTTCAACAATATTGGCCTTCAGATATATTGACGTATAAAAGGACGGTTACCTTCACTCAAATTAATTATAAATAAATTATATCTGAAA
The DNA here is from genome assembly GCA_037126225.1 of Dillenia turbinata. Taxonomy (NCBI): domain Eukaryota; kingdom Viridiplantae; phylum Streptophyta; class Magnoliopsida; order Dilleniales; family Dilleniaceae; genus Dillenia; species Dillenia turbinata. The sequence goes on from JBAMMX010000008.1 coordinate 7,540,980, forward strand.
TTTATAAAATTATAAATTATATTATTATAATCAAATATAAATAAAAATATATAAACTCAGATATCTGACTGTTCATACAAGACAACCCTCAAAATATACGGTGAATAATTTCACCATGTAGAGCCATTCGAATAAATTAAGGTTAACACTGTTTGTTTAAATAGTTCCATAAATATATTTTTCAAAAAAGTCCAAAAATTCATTACCATATAACTAAAAAATTACAAATTCAGTTAATAATTTTTTTCTACATATAAAAAAATGATTATTATTTATTATTATTTAGAAGTACATTTACTAAATTAAACGAACACTCAGGTAAGCACAATTATCAGTAATTTTAAATATAACATGAAAAAGGTTAATCGACTCCGTCTTTCTTCTCTCGTAAAAATATTGAGTTTGAATATTTTTACGTAATAAAAAAAAAAGATAATGTGGAAAAAATATGCTATTAATTCTTCCTATGTAATCTGGAAATTTAAATACGAGCTGAAAATTAAAAAAAAAAAAAATGAGTCATTTTGATATTGTGCTTATATCTGTAAATTAATTGTAGCTGTGCTTCTTAAATTGCTGCTCACAGGGTCACAGCTGGAAAGATACACAAGCATCATTAATTCAAATTGTGCTTTCTATTTTTGTCCGTACTATAATGTTCCTTACACCTTAATTAAATGCGACATAAAGTATTATTCGAAAACAATAATGGACCACACCCTGTTGAAACTGACTTTGTCCTTTTTTTAATTGTAGTTCTTTTTTTTTTTTTTCCTTCCTCATTTCTCTCGAGGAAGATACCAAGATATTGCTGTCATTAACATTATCGGTCGACCCACTCACATGTTATTATATCATCACAAGTGTTTTGTATAAATAAATATAATTTAACTTTTAATATATTTGGAGACTCTCTTAGAAGAATGAGGTTGAAGTTTTAATAATAATTTTTATTTATTTAATAGTTATATATGGAAGAATTTACAACAAATTGTGTAATTTTAGATCCATGAAAAAAAAGTGGGTTTTATAAAAAGTCATCAGAAATATATATGATTGGCAAATTTTATTACGAAAAACATTTTTGTGAGAAATATATTCCATTGTTTGAATATGATATCTTATTGTTTTCTAATTCTTTATAAAATCTAATTGCCAGCATAAATGACCAAAAATGTGATTTATGAATTTCTAATTTTTTAAAGCATTTCTGCTTTATTTTTGCAATAATTAAAAAATATTTTTAATTGATTAAAAAATATTTTGGTTGTCAACATCAAAAACCATAATAAAAATATTTTCTGGAAGTTATTTTCTCACCACTATGATAATTATTTGGACCTTAGTGAGAAAAGAAACCCCACCAAGCTCTAAATCTTTTCAATAGTTGAGCTAGCGTGTGGGTTTGCCTAAGAAAGGAGGTTCAATTGTGACTGGAATGAGTTTTTAATATAATCTATTATTGGTATAATGCCAATTATTTAATTTTTTATTTTTAAAATCATATATTTTTATATAAAAATTTGTATTTAAAAAATATAATATAAAATAAAAAATAAGTTAAAACACTCGCACAAATAGAATATTTCATTCTCAATAATGGTGCACAAATAGATTATTTTGCATAAATCACCTTCTTATTGAATGATATGATATTTTTTTAAGAGGAGTTTTTTTTTGTATTTTTTTTTAAGTTCAAGAGTTTTTTCAGTATTTCATTTATAATTGAGGTGATATTTTTATATTTTTTTAAAGAGAAATAATATAACAATAGAGATAGACTTCCATTTTTTTGAAAGCATCATAGTCAGGAGAATCATCTCATCTCTTCTCTTTGTCCCAAATGAACAGTTCCTAAATGAACAGTTTAGTGGTTATAATTTATTTTTCTCGTTCGATAGTTTTAAATTTAAATCCTGATAAAACTAAAAAAAAAAAATCATCTCTTTCCATCGAGGACCATTATTTTTTCACTTATTTGCTTTGACAACATTACTTCCAAGGTTTAAACCGGGATTTCACCTTAGGCCCGGGAGGCCCATGGACCGGCAACTAGGTTTCTCGTAACCTATTTTGCCTTATCTAAATTTTAATTTGTTAATAGTCTTATATAATAAGATAAAACTAAAATTGTAAATCTTAAAAATTTTGAGAAATCCAAATGTAACACATTATAAATACATGGTTTGGAGGAGAAAGAGAAGTGCGTGAAGATTACCAATTAGAAAAAATTAATTGTTTATTTTCCTTTTTCTTTTGTTATATAAGATGATTTTAGGATTATGGAAGAAGTCGTTGTTATTAGGATTGCCCTTTGGGGAGACTCTCTCTCTCTTAGAGTCACGCTAATGAAATTCAATTTAAATGATACTTCTTTTTTCTTTTTTATAATAAATTTAAAATTGAATCTCGTGTATAAAAAAAAATAAAAAATGAGAATCACAAGTCACAGATCACATCCCCAAACAAGAGGAGTCAACGAGACGTTAATGGCGCGGCACATTGTATAAAGTTAAAAAAATAACATGATGCGGCTCATTGACCGGATCCCCACTGTTTCCTTATTTTAAGGATAATAAGTTTATTTGGTTTTTAAAATAAAATAATTAAATAAAAAATAACTATGTTTGAAAGTTTTAAAAATTTATTTTGTTTGAAAATTTTATTAAAAAAAATTATTAAAAAAAATTATTTCAATTTTTAAAGGATATATTTGAAATATAAAAAATATTTAACTTTAACATTTTATCTCTTATTCATTTCTTTTCATTAAAAAAATTTAAATTTAAAAAAATCTTAAATCCATCAAAATCTCTCTTTTTTTCTCGTATCTAAACTCTTATAATATATTTGGAAGTTTTAAGAAAAAAAAAGATTAGTTAAGAGATAAAAAAAAAATGAGAGAAAATTATAATTTTTTCTCCATCTTATTTAAAAATTTTATAAAAGAAAAAAAATGAGATTTAATGAAAATAAAAAGTTTTGTTTTTAATTTTTAAAAAATATTTTAACTTTTACGATTTCTCTCCCCTCTATTTCTTTTCATTTTTAGAAAAAAAAATTTTAATTTAAAAAAATTTAAAATCCCTCTAAATCTTTTATTTTTTCTCGTATTTAAATTTTAAAAGAAAAAAATCATAATTTTTCCTTTAAAATTTTATTTTCACTCAAAATTTTTATATCCAAACAAATTATTAAAGAAAGATAAAATTATAACTTTCTTGATAACTCTTCATTTTCCTCAACCAAACGAGGGAAGGGGATTATAAAGTGAAAATTGAACTATAAATTTAAATAAAAGTCTCAACCATTTGTCTCGTCGCTCGTGAACCATTTGCTACCATCCCCGCACCCGCAGTCACTCTGGAAAGTCACCTGTGGCTTCCCCACTCTCTCCATCCCAGTACAACTCAAAGTACATAGCCAAAGAGAGAGACAGAGAGTGAGAAGAAGAAGAAGAAGAAGAAGAAGAAGAAGAAGATAATAGGAGGAAGATGTTGCAGAGTGGTTCCTCCTTTCTTTCCTTCAAATCTTCTCCATGGATTCTTTACTGGTAATTTGATTTCTCTCTCTCTCTCACATAGATCTGTTCTTCTCTTTAATACTTGTGTTTTTTAATGGAATCCGGTTTCCGTCTTTTCGAGTCTGATTTCTGCTTATTGCCGTCAATTGGAGATTCTAGGGATTGATTGCTTCGATTATTCTTCCTGCTCAACTGCTTTTTTCCTAATCAATTTTATTGCTCATTGAATTGAGTTAATTTTCTTCCTGTTAGAATTAAATTGGGGCAGAGATGAAAAATGAGTTTAGTTTGAACATTTTTTTAAGCAAAATTCATCAGGTCCCTGCTCAAATTTAAGGAGAAGAACCATTTGATATACTATCAGATGTAGATGGACTCATTTTGGCTTGGATATTATTCCGATAATGTGTGATTCTGTTGATGTCAATATGATTAATTAGCACTGAGAGAGAGAGCGAGCTTAGCAAATTGGTTACTTTTGGTTTTTGGGTGAAGATTTTCACAAGACCAGTTATACAGCCTTGAAATATGGTGATCACGTCTCAATATCTAGGGTTCTATGTGATTTTACAAAATCTAAAACTTTGTTCATTCAAATAAAGAATCCAAGGAGGGTTATTTTCCTAAATATTAGATTTAGGAGTCAAAATTATAAAAATATTGATATTTTTATTCATGTCACAAAAACAATGAAGTCGATTTTCAGGAAATTGACTTCAAATGCTACCTGAAAGTCGATCGAAAATAGCGAAAAAAAAAAAAGAAAAAGAGTGTGAAATCGATTTCTTGGAAATTGACTTCATGACCCAATATCCAGACTCCTCCCCATTTCTAGCATCATATCCAGATTCTCTGCTCCCCTTCTCCCGACTCCCTCGAGCCCCCAATGGAAAGCCCCCAAACTCTCTTCACTCCTCTCTCTCTCTCTCTCTCTACAATGGCACTCACATCCTCACTCCACCTGACAAAACTCCTCTCCACCCCCAAACTCCTCCCTGTCTCTCTCTCCTCCCCAAAACCACTTACCTCCTCTCTTCCTCTCTTTCCTACTCCCCTCTCGTCTCTCTCAAGCCCCACCTCCCAAAACCCCTCTTTTACAAAACCCACAATTTCTCAACCATCAAATCCACAATCTCAGTTGGTCAAAAACTCCCAGATGCCACACTCTCCTACTTTGACTCTGCAGGTGAACTCCAGATCAATACAATCTCAGACCTCACCAAATCCAAGAAGGCCATTCTCTTTGCTGTCCCAAGTGCTTTCACACCAACATGTTCCCTGAAACACCTTCCTTGGTTCATAGAAAAAGCATCTAAATATTGGGGTCATGAAGTTGATTTCCACGAAATCGACTTCACAAATTTTTGCTCCCCCCTATTTTCGGGCAGCTTTCAGGCAACTTGTGGGCAGCATTTGAAGTCGATTTCCTAAAAATCGACTTCACTATTTTCGTGACCCAAATAAAAATATCAATATTTTTATAATTTTGAACCCTAAATCTAATATTAGGGAAATTACCCATCCAAGAAGATGGGTCGTCTGAAGCATTTTTCTGGGCAATTAAATTTCTGGCCACCACCATACTGCTCTTTGCTTTTCCCCTCTGTTCTGGTCGAATGCATTGCAAGAATGCATAAATTTCTCAGAACATTGGCCATACTTTTTAAACAGATGGTAGTATTTCAGAATGTGTCTCTTGCATTTGTCAGCCATTTGAACTTTTGATATTCCAGCTGATCCGGAACTAACTCAGCTCAATTGGACTTTTGGAGTTAATTCATTAAAATCTGAAACTTTGCATTTGAAAATTATTCTTTCTTGAAGCAGCATTTCTGTCTTCTAATGTTTCATAGATTTGATAAGTATTTCAAACCCAACAACCTTTATATGGGAGGAAAGGAAAATGTACTCTCTGTTCACTATGTACTTATGAAGAAATTTGAGATTCAAATCCATGCCTCGTAAAGTGATGCATAAAATTTTCTTTTATTCCCCGACTTTTGCTGTAATTTTTGAGACTATTGACACGATTATTATGATTGATGAAAAAGTGCTCATTTTCATGTTTCGTACACTGCAAACAAGCCAATCCTCCTTCTTGGGAATGGCTTGAGATGGTAAAGGCAGTGAAAAAGTTCAATATTTGTGCTGTTATTGTCCCCTTTGGATGCACCTTGTATGCATGGAATGGCCTAAAATTCTGATTTCATTTTTCTTTTGCAACAGGTATGGGATGTTTTGAACCGCGGAAAATATCATGTTGCAGTGCTTAGCAGGATTACAGCATCTATTTGCTTCCATACTTCGGTGTTGTGATATTGATTTGTATAAACAACAAATAGGCCTACAGGATCCTGAAATTCTTGCAAGGGAAACAGTCTGTATGAATCCTGCAAACTTATATTCCTCATTCTCGTCGTGTCTGTCTGTATCTTGATGCGAAATTCTCTCAGGATTAAATTCTTGGCTTTGCAGATTATATCACCTTAATGGCAATATGCTTGCTTTATTGCCTTTTCTGGGTTAAAGGTTCCATGATTGCATCTATAATTCACTGTGGCGGTCTATCTGGTTTTTCCTTTATTAGCAGTTCTGATATGTTAGTCTAAGTTAGTTTTTGCCTGCAATTCAGTACATGTGTTAAAGGAGATCAGTAGGGTATCTTTTGAAAGCATTTTGCTCCTGCTTATTTTTGCTTTTGCTAATTTTTCAGCTTTTAATAATTCTGCATCCTATCAATACTACTTTTTTGGTTCATTATTGCAGTTAGTGTGAGTGAAATAGAGGCATTATATGAGTTATTTAAGAAGATAAGCAGCGCAGTGATTGATGATGGGCTGATAAACAAGGTTCCCAGACTTCACTCTGCCTTGTTTGGTTTTCTCTATGTCCCTTACATTGTAATTTGTGCATATCCTTCTAAGATTGCTACTTTGCATATCTGCTCCTTAAAAAGTTGTGTTCCTTATTTTGATATGGATGCTGTACTACTCTATGCTTTTGATGTAGATCTTATGGTTCTTTTATCTTATCACAGGAAGAGTTTCAATTGGCGTTATTTAAGACAAACAAAAAAGAGAGCTTGTTTGCTGATAGGGTAAGTTCCATTCTTGAGAACTGCTTCTTGTTGCTCGTCTATCAACTATAGCGACCAAATATTCCTCCAGTTGATGTCATTGTCTTTTAATCGTTGAATGAGATTTTCAGTAGTTTTAGAAAGTCCACAGCCAATGAATGTGACTTAACTTTAGATCTCGCCGTTACTTTAGCTTACAGGGAAAGTAGGAGGAAAAAAAAAAAAGAAATGAACTGTATAAGCAATCTAATTTGCTATTATGCTTTAACATGCGGCAGAAACAATGACATGTTATTATTGAATTTAGAGCTTTCTACTCTACTTGATCTTAATTATATCAGGAAATTTAGATTATTTTGTCCCAATTTCTTTTGAATGAACTTCCATTAGCTTCATTTATTTTCAATAGTGTATTTGTGTCTTATTCATAGATGAAAATATAAATTGCATAAACACAAAATGTGTAGTATTTTTGAACACAAAAGTAATCCCAGTTAGCACGTTGTGCATTCTACGGCCTCAACTAGCTCACCGGCTAAGTCTACTGCTAACATCTCGCATATTGGGTATAGGAGTGTTCCCCGATCTCTTACCCGTATCATGAACCAAAACCTACCACATTCCAGGTAAACATCGGGTACAGAGATCTACTTGACATGTTTACATTGGGAGGGGATTACATTGGGTTTGTTCATCATCGACCTTGTAAAATGCCTTAACTTGTTGTTTTTGTCCTGCTTCTTTTTACATTGCAGGTGTTTGACTTGTTTGACACAAAGCATAATGGAGTACTTGGTTTTGAAGAATTTGCCCGTGCTCTATCTGTCTTTCATCCAAATGCCCCTATTGATGATAAGATTGAGTGTAAGTTGTTCTAATCATTAGATCTAGTTTTGCATGTTGAAGTCTTGAGTTGAGAAAGAAGATAATAGACTACGGTCCCCCCCCCCCCGAGGTGGACTTTTTCTATTACTGCCAAATTCTAGATTACACTTCATCTAGTCGATTTAATCACTTTCTTGAAACAGAAGTTAGGGATAATTATATGTTTTTACAAGCTTATTTTAGCTGATTGGAAAGAGTCGTCAGGGTTCCTTGTAAAGATTGCCTAGGTGCAGAATGAGTGTTTAATCTGAACTTTGGTATCTAAGGCATTTTAGAAAATCTAATATTGGTATTTCATTTGATTATGTGTCTATACTCATGACATGTATCTCTATGAATTGTAGTTTGTTGGACTCTGTGTTTGTTGATGGGGCCCCTAATCCATCCCCCTCCTTTTATCTATTGCAGTTTCTTTTCAACTGTACGATCTCAAGCAGCAAGGATTTATTGAGAGGCAGGAGGTAAAAGCTTAACTTTAATAAGAAAAATTGTGCATTTAATATAATGCAGTCCTTATTAAGCATTAGTGTGGTGTATCTAGACATAAGCATGGGTGAGCCTGGCCTAAGGGTGGGGAAAAGGAAATTTTACTAGGTTCGAGCCTGATCTAAGGGCGACACGTTGATTCCTTCTTCTTCTTCTTCTTCTCTTTTCCTTTAGTTTCTTCATCTTTTCTTCTCAAAAATTCTTCCTCTTACCAAATTCTTCTCACAAAAAATTTGGGTATTATCCTATTCAAAATCAATTAAATGTGTTACAATCAAAATTGTCTTGAGTAAAAAGTTCAAGCAAAGCCTAGATGTGGATGATTGCCTTTATCTGTATGGATTCAATGTCCAATGGATGTTCTTCTTTGATAAGGACAAGTACATTTATGTTCCATCTAAGAAAACAATCAAGTTTGTCCTTCATCAGGAATTACTACCAATTCATCATTGAGCAGAAGCTCGAGACCAACCAGCTCTGCCTTCCCAAGGATTATGGCGAAACCCTCAATTGCAGTTTTCTCAGCCTTATTATTTGTCAGATGCTGTTGTATATCAAAGTTCAAAGTAATTTCTTCCTTCATCTCTTTTACCTAGGTCAGTCATCCAAATGTGAACGGAGCCTTCTTTGGTAACACATGGGTCATTAGTGCGGAAGCAATTCTTTTAAAATTTCTCACCAAACGTTAGATTTTGCCTCATCATTGTGATTGTTTTGATGTTTGATGTTTGATTTCGAGTGTTTGCTTGAACTTCTTACTCAATAGACTTTGACTTTTATATTGTGTTTAATTGATTTTGAAAGGGAAAAGGACAGTAAGCAAATACTTGGTCAGAAGAATTTGGTATGAGGAATATTTTTTAGGAGACTGGTTATTTTCTTTTATATGGTGGATGACTGTGGGGGACATTTTGCTAATGTGGTGTAGCATAAGGGGCAGTCGATCAAACAATAAATTGTGGGGATTAGTTGCCAAAGGCGTAAACTACAGGGGGCTATTTGTAGTTGCCCTATAATTATTTATTTGCTTTAGGTTAGATCATTTTCACAATTTATTTGACCAATTTTTTATTGAAGCCATCAGAGCATTGTTAATGAAAATTTGGACATTACAGGGCCCCTCCTACAACTGGTAGCTTGTGGTGGTGATGGCTCACTAATCACAATTATGAAGAACTGTTTTCTTGTTGACTTCTCTGACATAGATGTAACAATAAGCAATGTTGAACAACCCCATAGTTAAAATGTCTTGGTCCTGTAAACCTCTCAAAAGATCTCGTTTGTTAGAATTTCACATATCCATTTCAGTCGTGAGTCATAATTCTGCTGCATTGATAGTTCTCTTCTTGATTGTATTTATATCAGTAAATTATGGACACCACCTCCAAGGGCTTAATAAATCTTTGATTTAAGTTCCTGTGTTGTTTAGATAACATTCTTTGTGATTGTTAATATCTGTATCCTTTTCTTTAATTCAATCTTTTTAAATTGTTTTGCTTTGCTGAGCCTGTTCCTGTACAGGTGAAGCAAATGGTAGTAGCTACACTTGCTGAATCTGGCATGAATCTTTCAGATGATGTAATAGAAAGTATCATCGACAAGGTGCGTCTCATTTTGAACATTCTACCATTTGCCCTTTTGAAGAACTGGCATCTGTTTTTTGGATTACTTTTAGCAAGTGTTGTTGAGAAACATTCAAAACATTATTGGGAAAAAAAATTGTATATCTTCAGTGTTGTTATTATCTAACTATACTTTCATTTATCCATTCTTTTTCTTTTCTCTGTCTCTGTCTTTCCATTGTTCTAGACTAAAGTTGGAGATTCTCTCTCTTTTGGTTAAAACGCCTAGTTATCAACAAATTGTTGGGTGCATGTATGAATGACAATACGATGCATATGAGGAGTTTTTGCCCCTTCCCTTATCTTCTCATGGCATGCGCGCATGCACACACACACACAAAGTGAACCTCCTTTGGTTACGATATGGATGGAAATTCCAATCCAATCATCACAAAAGTGAAAAATCGATAACTTGCCCTTGTTGACGAGAAGAGGCCCGGAGAGATGTCTAAGATTAAATCTATTTAACTTTACAAGCTTGCATAAAAAATCTAATCCAAGTTTGTGCTACCAAATTGGGCATAACTCAAATATATTATTCCGCGTGATTGTCAATTGAGACATTTTGGCTATATTCAAAATACCCTGTAGAAATATTGTGTTTATCTCCAATGTCCTTGAATGAGATTTAGGAATATGATGTAGAGTGTTTCAATTTATTCTTGTGTCTGGGCATCTCTTCTGATTTGGTGCACTTGGATTTGTTTCAGACCTTTGAGGAAGCTGATACCAAACATGATGGGAAGATTGACAAGGAAGAATGGAGGAGCCTTGTTTTGAGACATCCATCTCTTTTGAAAAATATGACCCTTCACTACCTCAAGTAAGTTGGAGAATAATAAGTTCTCTCCCCGTGTTTCTTAATTTGGTAGAGCGTTCTCTAACAATTGGCTTGGCAGCACGTTCTCAGCTTTCTTTTGGCATATTCTAGATCTTCATCATTAGTCAATGAAAAACCTTTTTTTGTGTTAAGATATAAAATATAAAAATATTAAGCTGTTAGTTGTTTCACGAGGTAACAAAGCATGAGTCTTAAGTTAAAAACTTGCCAGGCCCGTTGAATCGAATTTAATATTCCATATCTTCTGGGACTCTCTTATTAAGTCCTCATGGGCCCCACACATATGGAGCAGGGTTAAGATATGAAATAATAAAAATGTTATTCCTCCAACAGCTCAAGTTTTTGGTGAAGTTAATATATAATTCTGTCTAGATTGTCTAATTAAGATAAGAGCATTCTTGATTCATAATGAAAGTGTTTGGTAAGCATGCATATGTATGAATAAATCTTGAAGACCATAGAAGATATTCATTTATAATCACATATAAGATATAATTCATGCTTGGATTACAAAATGATTTGAGTATAATCATGGTAGTTTCCTAAGTAGTACTTATGGAGTTTGTGTATATTATGTAATATCTCCTATGAAAGGTACTCCTATTATTTTCCTTATTTATGTATAATTGACACAGCATGGCATGAATTCACATATATTTTGAAGTTCAATTTGTTGCTGTTTTGATTTTAATTCCAGTTTACTATGTCATTGGCTGACAACAATAATGATGTTTTTACATGTAGAGGAGATTGATCGGTCGTGTCAGGTTATAAAGCATCTTAAAATATTTTGAACAACTAATGATTACTTGTTTTGGTGCTGCAAAACTCAGATCCATAAGAGTGGAGGAATAATTTGTATCCAACTTCTTTCCCTCAGATCCATTAGTTTGTTTTTCTTTTTCTGCTTATCATAAAGTACATAAAACAGTCCAAGTCAGGGTCGAGTCTAAACCCATAAACGTCACTTCAAATTCATCTATTGATGAAGAGTATTTTTGACGTGCTTGAATTAGAATTGTCTTTAAGTTAAACATCTGCATCAGTACATATATTAGGTGCTCAGTAGGGGCAAATCTGAGTTCACATGGTAGGAGAGAGATACTGTATCCCACAAATGAAGTATCAGTGAGGGGGACTATTAAAGACAGAAGGAATGCTATTTTTATTCACATAACAATGTGGTTGTCTTTGAAGCTGGCCAGTTTTCCTTAATGGTAATGCATCCCATTTAATGTAGTACTTAAAAAATGGCATTTATATGTTTATGACCACCATGTGTTGCAGTGCACTAAATCTCTTAATACATAATTGATGTCAGACCAATTAAATATTTGAAACTAATTTGACTTGGTTATTCAGTTGATGTGTTTACTAAAATTTCATAGAAATTACAGTGGCTTGTAGCAATGCAGTTTCTTCATGGTGCTGTCCTTATTAAGCTTCATGATAATGCATTCTGAAAAGGTTCACCCGGTGCACAAAGTGCTCCGGCATAGTGCGGGGTTGGGCGAGGGCGGGCGTACATGTATGCAGCCTTCTCCTTGCATTTTTGCAAATAGACTATTTCCACGTGATTGTGCATTCTAATTAGCAAAAACCATTCCCATGACTCTAGATTTTATCTTGAAGTCAATATTGCTGATGGTATGTATGGTGTACTACTGTGGTGCATGCACCTGCACAAACTGTTTTCCTGTTAGTTTTTACCGAGGAAGGAGCCTAGGGTTGCGATTCAGCGAATTCTGATCAACAACTGATTGATTTTTCACATTCTGAACATATTCTGCATATACAATTGGAGGCCATAGACCAAGAGAATTAAAACTTCATTTCTTTCTTCATAGTGTCAGCTTGATCATGTCATGAAAATGAAAACAGTTTCTGACTTCCTGGAAGTATTTTACATGGATTATATATTTATATGTCAAGCAGGGACATTACCACTACATTTCCAAGCTTTGTGTTTCACTCACAAGTGGATGATACCTGAGTACCAGATCTTCAATCAAGTTTCTGCGGATTAATCCGGTTTCTTTTTGGTCTGGAAGTTCCTAAACGAGGGCAGAGATGCAAACAATAAAGGTTTTCCGCCTTATATTTGTCATTTGGTTGTGTATGTATAAGTTTTGTGTCATATATTAAGTTGTGGTTTTGAGTTCATTTCGTGAGGGATTCTTTTAATCTTTTGTGTGCCCCCTGAATTAAATGAGATTTGTAGTGACTAGCATTTTCAGATTTTAAGATTTATGAAAATTTGAGATGATTGTTTTGTATATTACTGTCCAAAAAAAAAAATGAATTCATTTTCTTGGAAGTTGGTACACTCTTCCCTACAGCTCGTGATTAGAAGTAAATGATTCAGGTCCCTCTCTTTTTGGAGCTCAATTTCTCAATCCTTCTGGGGTTTGAGCAGATTCGGTCAGGCTCTGAACGAGTCTCAGCCCATCCATGTGGTTCTGGTTTAGTTTTAAGGGTTCAAAATAATACCGCTTTCGGACTTGTTCTTTGCTTGTGAGGGTCTGAATGCTTCTCTAGTCAAGCAATTGCAGTCAATTTACAGAAACAAAACATGCTCTACACGTAGCTATAAGTACCCTTTTTTCCCGAGGTGTTAGAATTTTCTGCAAGATTTGAGAATTTCACAATTTAAACTTTTGATGTTGGGATAGGTCTTTAAAATATTTAAATGGGTATAATAATATTCGAATCGAATTAATCAAATAATTCAAATATCTGGATATTTGGTTGATTAAGTATTTAAAAAATCAGACAAAACAAAAAAGGCGGGGGGGGGGGGGGATGGCAAACAAATTCTAGAGATAAGAGTAGGAGGGAGAGCTTAGGCTTGACTTTAATGCTGTGAGATTGATATTGTGGAGAGGTCACTAGAATTTACCCGTTTGCTTACGATAAGATTAAAAAGGAATTTGAGCGATAAAGAGGATATCGGGAAAATTATAACGTGATGTTTTAGAAATTTGGGGTAAAAATTTTAATTTAGTTTTTAAAATTTAAAATATGGTGAAAATTTCTTAAATTACAATATAAAGTTTTTAAATTTAAAACCAAATTTTAATTCGAGCAACGAAAAAAATAGCAGGAAACTTATTAAATTTTAGTAGGATATTTAAAATTTTATTTTAAAGATTCAATGTAAGAAAATAAACTTTAAAGGCCCAATTAAAATTTTAAGTTCAGAATTTAAAAACTTTAAATTTAATCTTGTCAAAACATGAACCAGATGATAATTTGGATCTCACCCTATTTTTTTTAAAAAAATTCTTCTTGCCGCAACAAAACCAACACCACCACCACCAATCATCTCAGATCATGGGGGGTAAACCGGATGATTTTTCATCAAGCAATCAACAATGACTTCTTTCCCTTATTTTTATTTTTGTTTTCATTTTTTTGAACATACTAATTCAAATTCATTTCCTATCCTAAATTGAATGCTATTTTTTCCTGCTAAATGTTAAAATTGATCCCTCCTGAATTAAATAAAGAACACGTCCAGCACAAAAGCCAAACAAAGGATAAGAGTGTTAAACTACTAAATCTTGCAGAAAATAACACCTGGGCCAAAAATAAAAAAGGGAAACCGATAGCAAGGTGTAGAGAATGCATCCGGAAAACTAACATGAGCATTCCATCAGGGCAAAGTAGTATCTTAAAAATAGCCTTGAAAAGAAAAAAAAAACAAAGACCTTAATGGAGAAATTTAACTAACACTACGAGCGATGGGAAAGCTCAAAAGTAAACAAGCCATTCAAAATAAAAATACTTAGTATCTCAGGCAGGAGTCATGTTTAGTCAACTTCTTCCATCTTGCTTCCCTCGGCATCTGGATCAGCATCCTCAAGGGGGGGCATGTCCTCATCAACATCACCAGCGTCCTCATCGATGCTCAAGCCAAGCTTCAACATCCTGTGAATCCTGTTTCCGAAGGTGTTGGGGTCGTCCAGGCTGAAACCAGAGGTTAGAAGGGCAGTCTCAAAGAGCAGCAAAACTAGATCCTTAACGGACTTGTCGTTCTTATCAGCATCAGCTCTCTTTCTGAGCTCCTCCATGATGGGGTTCTCTGGGTTTATCTCCATTGTCTTCTTGCTCGACATGTAACCAGCCATGCTGTTGTCTCTCAAAGCTTGTGCCCTCATGATTCTCTCCATGTTAGCTGTCCATCCATATTCTCCAGTCACCAAACAGCAAGGAGAGTCAACCACACGGTCAGAGACCACAACCTTCTCAACCTTGTCACCCAAAACATCCTTAATCACCTTGCAAAGATCCTCAAACTTGGTCTTCAATTCTTCCTTTCTCTTCTTCTCATCTTCACTTTCATCAAGCTTCAAACCTTCCTTGGTGGCAGACACAAGCTTCTTGCCCTCGAACTCTTTCAATTGACCCACTGCATACTCATCAATAGCATCAACCATGAAGAGAACCTCATAGCCCTTCTTCTTAAGCTTCTCAAGGAACGGGGAGTTCTCAACAGCCTTCTTGCTCTCACCAGTGATGTAGTAGATATCACTCTGTCCTTCCTTCATCCTAGTCACATAGTCCTTGAGGCTGGTCAACTCATCACCGCTCTTGGTTGAGTGGTATCTCAACAACTCAGCGAGCTTGGTCTTGTTCTGTGAATCCTCATGGATACCAAGCTTGAGGTTCTTCGCAAAGGCCTCGTAGAACTTGTTGTAGTCCTCCTTGTTTTCAGCAATCTCAAAGAAGAGCTCAACGCACTTCTTGACCAAGTTCTTGCGGATAACCTTGAGAATTTTGTTCTGCTGCAACATCTCTCTTGAAATGTTGAGAGGAAGGTCCTCAGAATCAACAATACCCTTGACAAAGCCCAAGTATTCGGGAATCAACTCCTCACAGTTATCCATGATGAAGACACGACGAACATAGAGCTTAATGTTGTTGGGCTTCTTCCTCGTGTCAAACAGATCAAAGGGTGCTCTCTTGGGAACAAAGAGGATAGCCTTAAACTCAAGCTGGCCCTCAACTGAGAAGTGCTTGACAGCCAAGTGCTCCTCCCAGTCATTCGTCAAGGACTTGTAGAAAGCAGAATATTCCTCCTTTGTAATCTCCTCGGGCTTCCTCATCCAAATAGGCTTCTGCTTGTTGACCAAAGACCACTCATGAGAGACCTCCTTGATCTTCTTCTTCTTTTTCTCTTCCTTCTCTTTCTCCTCATCAACTTCCTCGACCTTGCCCTCCTCATCCTTCTTCTCTTCCTCATCCTCATCATCAGAAATCTCCTTCTCAGTGGTCTTCTCAACCCAGAGTGAAATGGGGTAGCTAATGAACTCTGAGTGCTTCTTAATCAAGTCCTTGAGGCGCCTCTCCTCAAGATACTCCAACTGATCCTCCTTAAGGAACAGGGTGATCTTGGTACCCCTGCCAAGGTTCTCACCAGAAGTATCTCTGGTGACAGTGAATGATCCACCAGCCTGGGACTCCCAGATGTATTGCTCATCATCATTGTGCTTGCTGGTGACAATGACCTTCTCGGCAACGAGGTAAGCAGAGTAGAAACCAACACCAAATTGCCCAATCATACTGACATCAGCACCAGCAGCAAGTGCCTCCATGAACTCTTTGGTACCAGACCTGGCAATGGTTCCCAGGTTGTTCACCAAGTCTAGCAACAAAAAACAATGATACAGAGTTAACAGATGCATGGCAATACTTAAACAAGTATGCAAAAACATGAAAAAGACAATATGGCTAATACTCACCAGCCTTGGTCATGCCAACACCACTATCAATAATCGAAAGTGTGTTGTTTGTCTTGTCAGGAACAATGTGGATGAAGAGCTCTGGCTGAGCATCGAGCTTGCTCTTGTCTGTCAAGCTCTCAAATCTGATCTTGTCCAAAGCCTACACATTAATTGAACAAAAAAGGTTTAATTGCCATACAATCAAGCGAACCCAGAAAGTAAATAATACCTTAATAACCAGATTATATTATCAATCTTTAAACAAACCTATTTACAAAAGACACACCTACTGGAATTTCAGCATCCCCCACTAACTTCAGGAACAATACCCAAAAGTTCTATGTTCAGCTTATAAGAAATTCAAACAAAAGGCGGGGAGAGGGATAAGCAGAAAAACTCAAACACCCTTGATTTCTTTTCTCAAGTTCCAAATAAAACGCCATAAGAAAATTTTGAGACTAAATTAATCTTAAGTTCATCCACCCAAAAAAGGAATTCACATACTAATATAGATTCTTATTAAACTTATACATGCATCCCACCATATCAGAATAAAAGTTAAAACTGACAGCGGATACATCATATTGAATATTACATTCGTTCCTAACACAAATTTGTTTTTCTAGAAAAAAAGACAGACAACAACAGGGTTCAAACGTTAAGACATAAGATTTACGGTACAGAGAGACCCTAGTTTTCATTCAATAAGAACACTGAAGGAGACTACGTTTTTAACAAAAAGGAGCATAGATACATTCCAGGAAACTAAACAATATTAAAGATTTAACGAAGATCTGGACTCAAACCTAGGCAAGTCAACTCATGGTTGGGTGAAATTAACAAACCCAGAAAGCATCAATGACTAAATGACCAGAGTCAGCACTGAAACCAAGGGAACTCATTTCATAACTAGATCGACGATGTAATCAATGTCAGAAACGAACATAAGAAAAACCTTAAAACAACAAACTAGCCGGATATTCAGATTCAATAAAACAGATCAAAACTACACAAACCACCGATCTTTATCACCCACAAACAAACAAACAAAAACCTGACCTAAACAACGTTTTAAGTTGAAAGAGACAGAGAAATGAGAGAGTGGGGGTGCTTACATCGGAAGCATTGCTGATAAGTTCTCGGAGAAAGATCTCCTTGTTGCTGTAGAAAGTGTTGATGATCAAACTCAAAAGCTGGTTGATCTCAGCCTGGAAAGCAAATGTCTCCGTCTCGGCCATTGACGCTACTACTCAAAACACGGAAAGAGAACGTATAGAGAGATGGAACAAGACGAGAGAGGCAAGCACGCTATCACGTAGAGAACCAATGGTTATATACTTGAGTTCACTAGGGTTTCTAGATCCTTCTATGCCTACAACATTTTTTTCTTTTCAATTTTCTTTCCTTTTTTTTTATTTTTTCAATTTGTTTGGATTTTATTTCCCAGGCCTGATTGGATAACTTCCAAAGTAAGTTTTTTTAAGGCCACGATATTTTGACACGTAACATATTTGTGTGTGACCGGCAAGCGATTTTATCATTTCCTTTTCCTTTTTCTTTTTCATTTTTGATTCCTTCCTTCGCGATCGCAGGGGAACTGATATTTTTCGTATATTCCGCCATATACCCCTATACTGTTGCCAAATGTGAATCATGACCCCGGAGCTTTAGCTTAAAAGTGCAATTTGATCCACTAGTTCTCGTAAATGATTGGGCATACAAATCACAACGATCATGAAAAATCACAAGAATTTTATTTTTTTTTAAATTAATCAAGTTATCAGAGTATAGAAAATTATTTAACTATTTACAAAACATCATAATCTTTTTCAAAAATATTTAAATACATAGAACAAATCAATATTAACAAATGCTATCTAAAAAAAATGATAATCTCAATCTACTAGATACAAAATGAGAGATGTTTGATATATCACAACCAAATTTTTTCAAAACAAAAACATCTGACCAAAGTTTTTGTCCTAATCCCTTATGCGATACCCAGAGACTGAGTCAAAAGAATT
This sequence comes from Dillenia turbinata, assembly GCA_037126225.1. Classification (NCBI taxonomy): domain Eukaryota; kingdom Viridiplantae; phylum Streptophyta; class Magnoliopsida; order Dilleniales; family Dilleniaceae; genus Dillenia; species Dillenia turbinata. The sequence goes on from JBAMMX010000008.1 coordinate 7,559,163, forward strand.
TAATAAGTATTATAACTTTAATAAATATGAGAAATCATCATAATGTCTCCTTTGAGAAGAATGTCTATAGTTACCTTACTGCATTTGAGATTTTTATTATATGTGAATATATATGTGCATATATATTTCATTTTGTAATCTCAGACTAGACAATAATATAGCAATGGTTGATTAGCGTAGTGAGAATGATACTTCGTCCCTTAACTAAGCGTTTGGATTCGTGTCTCTTTGGGAATGAAAAATATATTATTGGGACCTTTCCCCAAAAATGAATTTGACAATAAATCTATCTGGATTAGTCAAAGCTAAGCCCTAAAGTGACTCCATTAGGGTATAAAAAAAGATAATATTGAAACTTAAATAACTAAATTTGCTGGAGTCCCGGGGACCTCTTTTTCTTTCCTCACCTCCCATCTCGGACGAAGTGGGGAAGACAACTATTTTGGGCCCAATGCTGAGTTTTGCTCGTCTTAAGATTACTCAATAAAAATAATGATGAAGGATAAACCTGTGGTTTTATGAAAAGCCTATCTCAATTTAAATACTTTGCTGTAACCATGGGCTCAGCCCGAATGAGTTTTGGTTCGGTTTTGGGTAAGAGTGTTAGCCTGGAATTTTTCATTTTACTTCAAGTCATTTGGCCCAAGCCACAAATGACTTGGATTGTATCTCATTTTAATAATTGCCAAAGGCCCGATCGCCCTTGAAGTTCTTATTATTTATGAATTTACAACTGAATTGAAGTTATTTAATTTATTTAACATGTATAAATTTTATATTTTTTGAGTTTTGATTTTTTTGTACATATTATTTTTTCATAGACTCATTTATTATATAATTTTATGTTATATTTTTATAATATTTTAATATTTAAATAGCTTAATCGTGATCGAACTAATAAACTATGAATTGAAATCATAAGTACTCAGGTTTTCTAGACATTTGTAATCGATAAAGAATGAATCAATGAATGTAACCGAAACAAGTTCTACAAAGAACAAGACACACGATGGTGAGTAATAATTATGAATGAGAGCGCTTGATTTGCTCTTGAAATTGAAATTAAAATTTGAAATAAAAAACTAAAAAATAAGTTTTACAAATTTATGTTTTCACTTAAATTTAGAAAAATTCATAATTTAAAATTTTTATTCATAAATCTTATTTTCATCCCATTAACTTAAATAAATTATATGAGCTTTAATTTGATTCTCGATTTCAATTCATTTTAATTAAACATCACAATAATATTTTATATTAAATATATTCATTATTCATTAATCTTACCCCTCATTAAAAAGTCATATTAAACAAATGTTAAAAATATTTTATAATTAAATACTTATCTTTGACATAATTTATTTTTTTAATTGTTACATAATTTGATTAATTGTGATAAGCAAGGGAACAGCCTTTCGAAACATATCGATTATAGAAATTATCATTTTTCTATAGTACATAGTTACCACCAGCATACGCAAACAAACTCAAATGCAACGTTTTCTGATTAGTGAAAAACGCTGCGTTTGGATATGACTCGAATGACTTTTGATAAACCCAATCCAATAATCCAGTTAGTTCTATGAACCAAAAAGGAAAAAGAAGATTCCATTTGGTTCTGGTCGACTATCGCATTGTATTGTAGCAATGGAAGTTGCTTCATTTCAAACCCTAATCCAGTTCAGATGTTCTCTTCATTCCCAAAGGTGCTAACTTCATTCATCTTATCTTCTGGGTATTGTTTTCTGAGATTCAATCTATGAATTATCTGGGTTTTGTTCTCTGTGCTTTAACAATAATTATTTCTATATATATTTGGAGAACTAACATAAACAATAATGCTCATGAGATGGTATATGGGTTTAAATTTATACTTGTATTTGAGTATAAATTTTGGGGTATGCCATTTTTAGCTTATTTTTCTATTGAGCTAAAATGAAGATGGTGAATATATATATAAATATATTAACTTAGCTCTAGTTATGATGTAGAAGGTGTCGAATTTAGTCTCAGATATCATCATAGCCCAAATGCTGCTTTGCATGGTGTATTCAGTTATTCCCAAATTGAAGGTAGGTATGCAATATATAAAATATACACAAGAGTGTATGTATTTGTGGAGCTTTGTACCCAATTAACCCCGATTTAAAAAAAAAAAATTAAAACGACTTTGGGGCGAAAAAAATTTGCCAAATAACCCCATTTTGTCGCAAGTTGAACCTGCGACAAATGCACCTTGCAGGGCGCAGAAGGAAGACAGCAAAGAGGGAAGAAGAAAATGTCGTAGGTTGAACCTGCGATATGAATTGGTCGCAAAGGCCAACCTGTCATGAATTTGTCGCAGGTTGAACCTGTGACAAAAGTGGGTCATTTGGCGAATTTTTTTCACCATGAGTCATTTAAAATTTTTTTTTTGAAAATTGGGTTAATTGGGTACAAAGCTCTGTGTTTGTGTATGTATCTTTTTTTTTTTTTTATATATATAGGATTACCTGTTTGATTCAATTACATGCTGATGATTGCATTTTAACTTGGTATTCTTTTGAAAGCTCAGTTTTGTTACAACTAAGCAATGCAAGAATGGCATGGCCAAAAGAGAGCCTAAACATTGTCCTCTTACAACTAATGAAAGAACAAGGAGATCTATTATTGAGCTCTTGGGATTTGGTTCTATTGCATGTTATGTTTTTCTTGTGCTTGCTGCACCATTGCCAGATATGAAGGAGCCTGAAGTACTAAGGTAAGATGTTTTGTATATGATTTTTTTTTTTTTTTCCTTCCCTTGTTCTAATTGTTTTCTTTATCTTTCACGAGAAGAAAATAACCTATGATCCTGGCTAATGTTGATCATGTCTTATGTGCAACTATTTGTTTGTTTTTGAAGTGTTTAGGACTCTGAAGCTTGCCAGTGGTGTGAGGATCCAAGGTTAATTTTATTCTACATTCCATCTTTTCTTTTAAAGGTCATTGATTTCCTACATCTGCATGTAAATGAATACAAAATCACAATGTTTACAACCACAGCAACTAAAACAACCATCAAAAGTGACTACGAAACTAGCCTTTTACATTCACTGCTTTGGTTTAGTTATCTCTTGGATGTTCTTTGATAGATCAGATGCTGCCTCTCCTGTGATTATTGTTTACCAAGTAGAACCTCCTTTTGTCACGTAAATAAATTTCTGGAATTATATGTTCAAATGAAGCCAAGTATATGTTCCAAAGAGTGTTTTCTTTACTTATTTGAATATATATATATATATATATATATTTTAACTATTGTAATATCTTCTTCTTTAAGTAAAATTGTTCTTTGGGACATTGTTTCTTGATTTTCCAACTATTGCTGACTCAAAGCACTTCTAGCCCCTTCATTTTCTTTGTTTTACAAAAAATTCTTTGATGCACTTGTGCAGGCTGTTCTGCTTGTTAATCTATCACTGTTTCTTCTACTAATAACCCCTATGAAGAAATACTAGATGATTGAGGGAAGTTGTGAGACATGTGATTGGCTTTCTTACTGCACTCACAAATCAATGCTCATGTCTCTGTAAATATTTGGTGAAACAGTTAACCTTTTGTTCCAGTCTTTCTTTGGATCATATGTCCTACTTAGAGAGAAATAAATTAGACTTAGCTTCTGATAGAAATTTGACAAAATTCTCAAAATACAAAAACATGGTAAAAACCTTTATATTTTGATCAGAACATTATGATGTTAACGCAAAAAAGTGCCCATAATTAGAAAATATTTCATTTTGCATTAGGGATCTTATGCTTCAAATCCCTTTTTGCAGAAATTATTGAAGGAGAAGGGCCTGAAGCTCATGAGGGGGATCTTGTGAAGTGAATTATGTTTGCTGACGCTCCAATGGAGATTTTGTTCACAGGTTTCTAATCCCTTTTTTTTCTTTCCCTTGGAAATCCCCTTTATCTAGGGCATGAATATACCTTAACCAGCCAAAATAAAAGGAACTAACGTACCTTGCCTCTGATCTTGTTGAGGTCTGCATGCATATGTGATTTAGATAGTTGCCATTACTATTTTCTTGCTCATACATCTGCAGTTTGCTATGTTGTCCTACGTAATGATTGCCTTGTGTACTGATTTGCTGAATTAGCCATTTCTATGCTCTGAAGCACTGTTGATCAATTTAGTGGAGAAAGCGCACCTGTCATACTTCCTCTGGATGAGAATAAGGTTCGTTGATATTATTGCCTCTTTCTTTCCTTTTTTATTTTGAGATTAAAAGAATTTGTACCTTTATCACAGACTTAGGATTCTCTCTTAATTGACCTAATAATTTATATAATTAGACAATCCTCTTGTTATCAGCTTGGTTAGACCTTTGACCTTATTTCATTTTCATCCACAGATTTGGCTGCGAGTTATTTTATGCTCAATTTGTACAGTAATGCACATAAAAAATTTTACCCAGTTTATTAAATATATAGTTTTCCTGTCATATTTTAGGATCAACGATATGTTTAGGAACTCTATATCTCCCCATGTACTGATAGAATTACAATCTACCTCTTCATATTTTTTGCTTGGCCAACTTTATCTTCCCAGTCATTTAGTTTTCTTTGGAGCAGAGTGCTAACATATCATGTCTTTTAGTGCTCCTATGAGCAACATTTTCTCCATTAACCAAACTGGCATGCCTGTAAAAGATAATATACTTCTAGACTCTTTCGGGATGTAGATAAGAGAGAACTATTGATCCTTGTCTTTCATTTTGTTGAGACAGAATCATATGATTTTATGTGTATATCTTTTACTCTTATGATAACTTCTTTTTCTATTTTTAGCAATCTGAATAGTTTTTTCTTTTTTTTTTTGTGACTGATTATAAAGGGCCTGAAGGAAGTTCTGACAGGCATGAAGGTTGGAGGTATGCTTTAGCATAGAGAAGTTTGGGGCAAAATTCTTATTCTGGGGTTAAAAAATTAATTCATCCCAAATTTGTCCAAATTATTTATGGTCGAGGGGTTTGACCATCCCATGTGGCACTAATGTGGCTGGTCAAACCCCTTTCACAGAGAAATAGTTTGGAAGTGACTTCAAATTCGGGATTATTAGTATTTTAAACCCCATAATTAGGAATTTGATGAAGTTTGAACTCATAGACAACTTAAACATAATTTGCAAACCCAGTAGCCGAGTGGCCATTCAAGTGCTTTTTTTTTTCTCTCTCTGTTCATACTAACTGTGGGGGGGGGGGGGGGAAGCAATGCGTTGAATCTTTTTTTTTTTTGGGGTCTTAGTCAATTGGTTTCCGGAACCATGCTTCGACTAATCCGGATCGGGTACAGTCAGGCTCTTTACGAGGGGACCTCTCCTAGTGTAGTGTTTTCCAAGACTTGAACTCGAGTTCTTGGTTAAGGGGTCCTAGCGTCTTTCCCACTAAGCCGACTGTTCGTTGGTAGTAATGTGCTGAATCTATCAATACTATTTCTTGTAGTATAGAGTAGGCATAAAAGGGGTTCATCATTAGCAAAGAATCCTTATTTTTCCAATCTAAAATGAATTAGCCAAAACATAATTGAAGACCTTCTCAGGTCTTTGCTTAAGGCTTGTTGTTGGCCTACAAATCGGGTTAGACATTATATGTGGCAGTAAAAAGGCTCATGATGTTGGCTTTTAGTGGAGAACTTTAAGGCTAGCTTGCTCAAGCTTGAATATTCAATCTGAGCTGAGATGACACTTATAAACTATATTGGTTGACCTCCTGAGCTCAAGCATGGTAGCTTGGGGTTGCTGCAGATGAAAGCTTGGGCTATAAGTCCCACCCTTTTCAAGCACCCGAGCTTTAAAGCTTAGAGGGTTACTGATGCTATTATTATTTTAGCGCTTTTTTTTTTTGATGGGCGGAGAGCAGACAATCTACCCCTATACGCATGCACCTGGTGAATTTTGAACTGGAGAAAATTTTTCCTGAATTAAAAGAAATTAATCCATCAGTTTTTGGTTTTGATTACACCTCAAAATTGAAAACATATGGGTACAGATAGTTTTTCAAATAATTTAGTCGTTTTTAACATTTTGTGCATTGAGTTGTTTTCTACAGCATGGCTTGTTTTCTGCTCTGAAATTGAGTTGTTCTCTGACCCATATTCACAAATACTTGTTGGATGTCGGTGAATCAATTCTCACCCTCAGATAGCAGTATGCACTCTTAGAATTACTCAATTTGGGTTGGTGGAAGTAAGCATAGAAAGATATGTTCAACTGCCTTCCTAGAAGTAGAAAGTTGCTTTAAATAAACATTACCCTAGCCCAAGTGAAGCCTATTCACATTGACGTTTTGATTTGACAAATATATCTATTACACTTGCATTTTCATATTAGTTATTTAACAACTGTACCATTACTCGTTTCAGGGAAGAGAAGAGCCCTGATACCTCCTTCCGTGGGGTACACAAATGAGAACTTGAAACCAATGCCGGATGAGGTTTTTCCCTCATAGCTTTGTGATTGTTGTTCTTCATAAATTTTATAGGATTCATATGTTCTTCCCTTTTGTGCGTTGACACAAGTCTCTGCAGCTTTAATACATTCATTTTTTTTTTCCTTTTTTTTTCCTGGAGTAAAGCTTTAATAGGTTAAGTTGGGTAACTTGTTTCACCCTATGCGTGATGGTTGCAGTTTACAGTTTGGCCCTCGACGAAGCCTATTGTCTCACACCAATGAGCCTTTGGTATTTGAGGTGCAGCTTTTGAAAGTCTTGTGAGCTTCTTATCATTTCTTCTGTGGGATGGCATTTTGGTGGAGCGTGTTACTGATTAAAACAAGTAAATTATTTTGCTTAATATATCTATTTGTCATTTGTAACATGCACTAAGAATGTAACTATGTAATCCTTAGTAGAATAATAAGATTTGCATTATTTAAACTTCTTTGTATGGGCAATTGAAATGCCAATAATGTTCAATCTAGCGTGATGTGGTTGTACTGTCATGAAAATATAATCCACTGTATGTGTAAATTATGAACAATCTAAACATAGTGCTAATTGTTATGGTTTATGACCAAAGCAGCAGCTGTTTCCTTATCTTAAGCAACTGCCTTTAGAGAGAGAGAGAGAGAAAGAGAGAGAGAGAGAGAGAGAGGTTATGCTATGAAAGCTACACATAACATTCTAGTGTGTGCTAGAAGCCTCTGCAATTTGCTCTGCAACAGAGGATGCAAATGTTGCTATCCTCCATTATTCTCTTCTTTAATTTTGAGCCGTCAACTTGTGCAACCTTATAATGATATCACATAAATTTCCTAAACTTGAACTGAACTAACAGAACTAGTGGTTATAAATGAATCATCACCATACCAACACATCATTAAAGGCCCTAATCAGACCTGCAGAGTTGTAAAATTCTCAATTATTTTGATGAAAGGAGGAAAGGCAGAAGTGTTGGGGTCTTAACATAGACCGTCTTAGGAAAATAAAATCAATACCAAAAAATTTGGCAATGTGAACTAAAATTCCCATTTTGAGTTAGAAGTGTATGGCCATCACTTTTAATTGGAAAAAGGAAAAACATGGCCAGAATGGTATATTTAGGCTGTCCACTTGAGCCTTTGACAACAAATATTGAACATATACTTGGTTATGCTTTCAATAAAAGAAAAATGAAAAATGCAAGGAAAGCCAACTTACAAAAAAAGGCAAAGTAGAGCTGATATCATTTGAGGCTATATAAGTGATCAAGGGACTCATATATTGAATTCCCAAAACTTCTCCTGTTATCATATTGCTGTGAGCATTTCAGGATTTGCAGAGAAGTGATTTTTTTTCCAACATGTTTGGTTGGCGTTCGAAGCAGACACATGTTTCTCATGCGATGTCCGTAAGTGATTTTTTCTTTTCTTTTTAATTTTTTTTTTTTTAAATTTTCTGCTTTCATGATCTTACTTCAGTTTCTGAATTGCTTGCATTTCTGGAACAGATTGTGGAGCTTCTGGTTCATATGGATTGTGAAGGCTGTGAAAGAAGGGTCAGGAAGGCAGTCTCTAAACTAAATGGCAAGAGCTTTATTGTCTTATATTCTGTCTTCTTATTTTTATTTCCCTTGAAGAAAACAAAATGCATGTCCTTGGCTTGGCATGAAACTCATCAAATTGACTTGCAGAAATGAATTCCAAAAAGATTCCATCTTCATTTTTTTTTTCATATACTATAAAGTTTAAATGCATTTACCTTTGAAACTCAATGAGGATGCAGAGAGAGAGAGAGAGAGAGAGAGACGTAAATCTTGCTTGCAGAAATAATTCCAAGAAAATCCCATCTGCATTTTATTTCTTGGTGTCATATACTATACAATTTAAACACAATTACCTTGAAAGTCGACAAGGATGTAGAGAGAGAGAGAGGTATATCTTTCTATGTTGATAAATCTCTTCAAGTACATTGAAGTTCGATCACAGTCTATGAACATGTCTTCGGAGAATGCATATAATTTTGATTGTCTGAAACTTTGTATCCATTTTAGCTCTACAGAGAGTTCCTCCCTTGCTGGAGTTTCAAATGGAGGCATGCAGATAGATAAGATTGGCTCACAACACACCTCTTATTTCTTGTTCAAGTGAAAATACTTGTTGATTTTTGATTGATTAATTCTCAACCGTTAATCTGTGACACCAAGACTGTTGAAACTTATGTTCATTTTCATATATCCTAGTTTACCATCATTCACATATTATTGAAACTTTTCTCCTCCCATTGCCCCATCTGCAAATTACCTTCCTAAAATGTTTGAAAGCGACAAAATTGGTAAAATTCTTTGCAGTGGTATGCTGCATCACTCTTTCATCTTGGTATAACAAAGTATTTTAGAAAAATAATAGTAGAAAATTAAAATGGGATATGAAAAGGACTTTTTAGGCTGTAACATCTCCTCCCCACACCCTCCGAGAGAGAGAGAGAGAGAGAGAGAGAGGAAAAAGACCGTTGGCTATGCTCAGAATTGGTGTTTTCAGAGGTTCAGTGCTTTGAGCAAAAAGATAGGAATTTTAGAATCATGCAGATGACGTAAATATATGCCGAATGAATTCCTTACAGTTGGCCTCCAAGTATTGTTGGCTTATTTTGGAACAGACTTTGATATGTATACTGCTTTCTTATAATCATCTTTTCATTTTCCTCGTTATCTATGCTAGTATCATGTATAATCATTATTAAGTAAAAATATCAATGACTATTAAGTGAAATCCAATGATTACCATCTGTAATTGCCATTTTTCTTTTAGCTATTTTCATTGTCTAATTGAAGTTTGGGATGAAAATGGGAGTTATATATTTATTTACTTCTTGACAAGCTAAGGTTGCAAGCGTAAACTTTTGATGAGAATATGGTGCATGTTGCTTTAAAACCTATAGACAGCACCACACATTTTTTTGAAATCTTAAAAGCATCTTTCCATGGACTATCAAAAAGTTCTTGTACATACGTCTAATGTTTTGGAGATAATTTTGGAGATAAAAGAGACAAGTAGAAGTAGAAGCATCAAAAAGGGTACTGGAATAAAGGATATAGACAATTTGAAATTAAAAAAAAAAATAAGGAATATATTTGCAGTGGCCTAAAACAAGTCATCTCTCAACCATCTACTCAACAATAGAAAGAAGTAGGAAAGAACGTCTGTGTCTATCCCTCCTCCCCTCTCTCTCACTCACTCACTCACACATTGTAAAGTAAGCATACAATTGAGTTGATTTGGGCATTGTGCAGGTGTGTATAGCTTGGACATAGATATGGACAAGCAAAAAGTATCGGTGACTGGGTACGTGGATCAGAGGAAGGTGCTTAAGGCGGTGAGAAGAACCGGAAGGAAAGCAGAGTTTTGGCCATTCCCTTATGACAGTGAATACTATCCTTATGCAGCTCAGTACTTGGATGAGTCTACCTTCTCCTCTAGCTATAACTACTACATGCATGGTTACAACGAAAGCGTGCACGGCTACTTCCCTGACCAGGCCTACTCAACGCTCATTGACGATCAAACTACGCGAGTTTTTAGTGACGATAATGTTCATGCTTGTAGCATCATGTGATCTAAATTTATCATATATTTGCAACCATACAAGCATTATGCACTCTCTAAATGAGAACATAAATAAATAGTGCATAAGTAGTTATGCATATATGGATATATAGACATGTTTGCGCATCGTGTAAGAGAGAAATTTAATGATGACACTTGAAAAAGGTGTATCCTAGTGTTATGTTAAATAATTTTATGCTTAAAAGATTTTACTAATGACAATGTTATTAGGAGCCAGACCCGATTGGCCAATTCAACCTGAGAAATGGTGAAGCAGCCTTGACCATTCCAGTTCTGACCATTGGACTATTCATGTAAATGAACTGGACTGAGTCGGGTGACCAGTTGGTCATTTATCGAAATTTATGAACCGAACTGAGTCAATTGAGTTCGTAACTTATAAAAATAAACCAACAATATCAAAATTTTAGCAAAATTATATATTGTGTACAATCAACTTATCATAATATATTACTTAGTACTATCATACATTCAGATTTAAAATATTTTTTAATATAAAAAATATGAAATTTATATTTGTTTTCTTACTATTGAAACAACTGTGAATTTAAACTTAAAAATTTTACTCTTTTATATATTGTTTAGCTATAATATAACACGGCTTTATTTAATTATTTATTAATTTTCTTGCTAGTTATACAACTTTAGTTCTTGTTATTACGTAATTCATACGGCAGCAACTTAGGTTTTTGAAACAAAACGAGTTGGCAATATTTGTTTAACCATTTTTTTTTTATAGTAATTAGATAATTTAAATATTTAGATCTCAACCCTATCTAATTTAATTGGATCCCTAAACTATGCCACTAAGTCCACAAAAATAATTAGACAGCTGACTCGGCATGTGGCACACAGCTACTTGCCCCAACCATGCTTAGATAATATCTTTATAAAGTTCTTTCATATATATTCTTTAATTATTATTATTTTATTAACAAACTGGCATCCAGGTTATCTGATTAATCTAACTCGAGTACTGTGGAACTTATTTAGGGAGGTTAGTTCTCTTAGGGATAATTTGGTTGGTGTGAAAAGTGGAAGAAAAAGGGGAGAGGAAGTAAAAGTGGAAAGAAACGAGAGATTTCACTTATTTGGTAAGAAGGCAAAAGTAAAGAGAAAGTAAAAGTGATGTGTAATCCATTTTATTTCCTTTTAAGAAATCATTTCCGTTCTAAAGTGGACGGAAATGAAAGGAAATAAAAATTTTAGACGATTTTACCCTTGTTCATTTTTAATATTTATGAAATTGTTTATTATTTTTTATGGTTACAATTTTATTTAATATAAAATATTAAAATTTAATTTATTTCATCAATTTTATTAGACAAATTATTTTTTTAATTTTACTTTTTTTATTTTTTTACATTAATATTCTAATTTTATTTTATATAAAATAACAATAAAAATAATTTATAAAAAATAAGAAAAATATGTTATATAACTATTTTTTAGAAAAAATTATATTTTAAAAAATATTTTAAATTAAAAATATATATATAGTAATAAATATTAAAAATATTATTTTATAAGGGTATAATAGTAAATTATGTGTTATTTTCTTCTACTTTTAACTCCAACCAAATATAAAAAAGTGCCACCAATTTCCTTTTCTTCCATCCCTACTAAACAAAAACGAATAAATGCATTTATTTTTATCAGGTGAAGTAAATCTCATCTTTTCTCTCTCCCTCCCCTTTCGTGAATCAAACTTACTCTTAGTGTTTATTTTACTATTTTTAAAACTAAAATTTAAATTTTATTTAAAAGAGTTTAATGTATATTCTAAGAAAGTTGACATTCTTTGATAATTATACGAATACTGATAGTTGCAGATAATACACTAGGCATGTTGAGTTTTCTCTGTACGAGAAAATTTCAATTAACTAGGTAAATATTTGCTAAAATTTTTGATGAATTCACTTATGGCAACAAACTCAAAACTTGATAAGTCTATTTTCTGTGATAGGACAAAGGCTAATCCACCTTATTATTTACTTCAAGCTGTCACGGGACAACTCCAAGCAATTGTTGTGTCAGAATCTAAAAAATTTGATTCAATGAATTAAATTTTAAATAATAATCTATTTGAAAAATTTATCTTTTAAATTCATTAAAAAATGAAAATATAGTAAAATATATTGACACATCAGTTTCAGTCATTAGGTTCGTTTAATATTATTAAAAAAAAATTAATTACATTAACAACTGCAATTCATGTACAAATTATAATCCATTGTGTTTTGATACATAACTATATTGAGAAATATCTATGTTTTAGCACCATTTTTAGTGGACTTTTAATGGTGATTATGATAGCATTTAAATATTTTTCTCATTCCCTTTGGAAAAAGTGGATACAACCTTTTTTTTTTTTTGCATTACTGTTGATATGTGTTGCTCATTATTACTTGTAACTCGGGGGTGAAAGGATACCAACAATAATAATTTAAATTTTTTATCTCAAAATTTAGAATCGGACATATGAGAGATAAATATAAAAAAAAAAAGAAAGAGAAAGTGTTGATTTAGTTTATACGGATTCTCTTATACTGCTCATTCCTATTTAACACTATATTTTCAACTAAATCCATAACTATCATGTTTTTATTAATAATTTTCATCCAAATTTTTAACTGGCTACCTCTATATTTTATTAATTCTCCTATATTTAAATTCTCAATATTTCTAATAGGTGCTTCCTTGGGTTTTCGTCGCACATGTCCAAACCACCTTAGACGGTACTCTCACATCTTATTTATGATTGAACTAACTCCAAAATTATTACGTATTTTATCATTTTTAATTCTATATTTTTTAATTTTGCCATATATTCATTTAAACATTTTCATTTCAATTACAACCATTTTTTGTTCTTATTACTATTTAATAGTCCAACACTCAGTGTCATATAATAGCGCAGGTTTTATTGCGATTTTATAAAATTTTCCCTTTAAATATAACAATATCATGCGATCATAGAGAATTCCAAACACTTTTCTCTATTTTATCCAACCATTTTAAATTCTATTATTCATATCTCCATCTATATTTTTATCATTCTAAATGATAAAATCAAAATATCTAAATCATTCATTTTTTGAGATTTCTTTTTCTTCTAATATAATCATTTTTTTTATTATTCTGATGATTACCACTAAACATATATTTCATATATTCAGTTTTGAATCTACTCGATTTAAATCTTTTGAATTCAACTCTAATTAAGTACTGATATCTTCTCTTGTTTTATCAATCAATACTATATTATCCGCGAAAAGTATACACCATAATATTTTATTTTGGATATTTTTTATGATTTCGTTGATTACTATTGTAAATAGGATGAGATTTAATGCCTAATCTTGATAGAGTCTAATATTAATTAGAAAATCATCGCTCAGACTCCCATAATTTTTTACATTGGTCACAATTCCTTCATACATATCCATAATAAGATTAATATACTTCAAACAGATTCATTTTTTTATCTGTGCCTACCACAATATGTATTTAGAAATCATATCATATGCTTTTTTTAAATCAATGAATATCATGTGCAGATCTCTCTTCTGCGCTTTAAGATCAATGAAGGGGGAGGAGTGGAAGGGGGAAGGGGAAAGGGACAGAAAAAATTTATTTTACCTTATGAAAATCAATACATTTCCTTTTTTTTTTGTTTGATAAGGATAAAAGGAAAGCAAATTGATAGTATTTTTGTTTTGTTCGGTTAAAATGAAAAGTAAAATAAAATACCATTTTATTTTTTTTAATTTGACTATATACCTTTATAAAATAATATTTTTAATATTTCTCATTATGTAATTTTTTTTTATTTTTTTAATTTAAAATATTTTTCTAAAAATATAATATTTCGCTAAAAAGTATCTATTTAATATATTTTTATTATTTTTTACAAATTATTTTTATTATTACTTAATATTAAATAAAATTGGAATAGTAATATAAAAAAAAGGTAAAATCCCTATCATTAATAAAAAATTAATTTTTTTAATAAAATTGATGAAAAAAATTAAATTTTATTATTTTATATTAAATAAAATTTAAATAGAAAAAATTAATAGATAATTTCATAAATATTAAAAAAAGATAAAAATAAATTTATCTAAAAATTTTATCAGCTTCCCAATCCGTCTACTTTGGGATAGAAATAAATCGTAAGGAAAGAAAGAGATTAGAATTATATCTCATTTTTTTTTTCTTTTCACATTTCCTTCTTTACCAAACAAATAAAAAAAAAATTATTTCACTCCATTTTTATTTTTCCTCTCATTTTCTTCTCAATTGCACGCTAACCAAATTTATTCTTGATAAATTTGGTGATCTCGATTTTCACAATTAAGAACATAATTAATTTTTTTTTTTTTGGAACACTACACAGTTACATGATTGTGACCTCACGTCTATATTTAAGGGACACAGTGATAGCGTGTTTGTACTTTGCTCGGGACACCGAATGCATGGCATGGTGGCCTTAGGTACAAAATGCATACTTAGTTCAATAACCCTATCTCTAAAATAAATTCTCGCATTCAATTTACATAAATAAAAAATAAATATTTATTTTGATTTTAAAAATATAACTGGATTCAAATCAAATTTAATATAATTATCAAATATTAATAATTTATTTTAAAATAAATTACATGATAGAGTTTAGGGTTTTGGGCGGTGAAAGGTTTTATATGGTAAAAGATTAGAGGTAAAAAGATAGAGCGGAAAGATGGGAGGATAATATTTTCTATTTATTTGTTTTTGGTATGGATATCAAGTTATAGGTAACGTTGGCTCTTATTGGTTTTTTTTTTTTTTTATATAAATCAATAATAATTATATCTATTTTAACTAAATATATTAAATTCCTTTCTTCTTAAAGTCTGTTCACTGTATATTTTTTTCTCTAAATTTATTTCAATAAAATTTTCTGTCTCCTGTTGTAAAACAAATCACATTAATTTTAAAAAAATCAATTTAGTTTACATTTTTCTATCCAAATGTATTTGTTTTGAATTTTCTTTCTCTCAAAAATTAGGCATATTAAGTTTCTCTCTCTCTCTCAAAAACGAATTTCTTTTAACTCTCCAAAACCAAATAGATTAGTTTTACCTCCCTAAAAAATCGATTTAGTTCATATTTTTGATAAAATATTATTTTTCGTTCTCTAAAATTAAGCATATTTAATTTTCTTTTTTAAAGTTTAAATTGTTCTAATATGTATTTTTTCTAATCTTGATTTTCTCTATCTACAAAAACTCAAATTAATTTTAGAGTTAATTATAATTTTCCTCTTTGTGCTTTGGTCGGAATCCAAATACCTTTTCTACAGTGAAAAAATATACTATCTCCATGTGATTTTAAAAAAAATGGAAAGCGACGGAAAAAGTCAGAAATTAACGGTGTGTGAATCACACGCGCGAAAAAGGCCAAGTTGGCTAACAAATTTATTTTTTTTTTCAAAATTACCCCCAATCTTTCTCTCATCTCTCTTCTCTCTCCTCTCTCTACTCTCTCTCTGTTACGCCCCGATTCTCTCGTCGAGCACGTAACAACCGTCGCGTTATCTCGGCATACGGGCATGATCTCTCCATATACCGGGATAGCGCAAGACATTCCAATTGTATAATAAATATTTCGGTACACAAATCCATCAAGATAAGAAAATCATGAAACAACACACATGCAAAGGACCTATTTGGTTCATCCCTGTACATACAAGCATACGTCGACACACATTTAGGAAGGGGTTCCTATACACGCATGCATGTATAATTGGCCATCCCAGTATTCCAGAATTCTCAGTACAAATAAAACATTCTAAAGATATTCCAAAATCAAAATAAATGAAGTCTCAAATCATAGTTGTACGATTTTACTAATCCTTGCTTAAAGAAAACAAATCAGCATCAGTAAAGTCCAAACGGTATGAGATGTATAGAACTTCACAAATACGAAAGAAAGTATCGAAATTCAAAATTTCAATCCAAATGTCTTAGTACAAAATAAAACATTTTTTCAAAAACAGATCAATCAAAATAATGAAATTTCAAATCATAATCGTCGGATTTTACCAATACTTGCCAAAAAACTCAACCAGTATTAGTAAAATCCGTACGGTATGAGATATACAGAACTTTCTTTCCATGGTTCTACAAACTATAATTTCCAAAAATTCTATATTACTAGATACCTATGCAAATCAACAAAATATCATTCGTAAGCTCCAACGTCCAGTTTCTAAACTAAGTATTCTCTGAAAATGTGGAAAGAGAAATAAGTATTAGGAATACTCAGTGAGTGGAGTGCAATGGTGTGATTATATCCATAAATGAGGGGTGAATGTGGGACAATAAAAACATATTTCATAAAACAACACTTTATATATGTAAAAACATTTTTAATAAATCAAACAATTTACAAAACATGTATCCACATCAATTATTCTTTCAGAAAATCATGAGATCCCATCGAAAACACTTCCGTCTTAGGTTTGGCCGAAGCCAGACAAAACTCCGCCAAGGGTTTTTCAATCCAATGTTTCAAAACATACCCGTTTCCTTGGCGTTGACTTGTACCTCATCGGGATGCAATTCGGATAGTCCGACGTGGCAGAGAAGAGGCCGCGTCTATCTCCCTCGCAATAAAACCCCAACCACGTTACCCCATCGGGTCGCTCCATGGAGGGAATGATTATAACCATTAACTACCAGCACCATTCATTTCTCAAACATGTCATTTCTCAAATTATGTGCCATAATTTCCAACAAATAATTATCAATTTTATGTCATAGCAATTCATAAAGCAATATCAAATAACATATGGTACACATGCATTTATAAATATAATAGATGCATTCATACTTCATATTTCAGTTCAAACATCCTACAACCACAAAATAATTTATATAAAACATGCAAAAATCTTTCAAAATTATTTATAAAACAATTTTAAAATAAGTTACTCATTTAGGAACACAATGAATCGTCCATTCACCTCTTAGGAAGGTTTCCACTCCCAATTTCAAAATTAGATCCAATGAAATCCCTTTCAAGCTCCAATCGTCTTACCTAACAAAAAATTCACAATTTCATTATTAGTTCATCCCAAATTCTAGGTTTTATGGAGTTTCCTATATTTAGCACATACTTAATTCTTCAATTTCATGAACCAAGATTCTCTTTTTATCATTTCAGAATCATTTGCATCACCAATGACCTTAATTCCCCAATATTCCACAATTCTTCCGAATTTCTAACAATTTTTTCAATTTCTTCTGAACTTACATTAGCCTAATTTAATTTTTTTTATGCATATTTCAATCAAATTTCAAGAAAAACTATCTCAATCAATCCAACAAGGTTCTATTATCATCTAACATGTTTATTTCATATTAGACAGCCTAAATTACTATAGAATCTTATACCTAACCCTAATAATCACATGTAGAATTTCAGAAAATGCATTCTATTCAGATTCAGCATATTTTCAAGACATATATATGTTTTCTCACCCTAAATTAACCATAAATTCATTTACTTGTCAAAGGGATTGGAAATTCCCTCACCTAGGGTTTTCGCAGTTTGCAGCCCTTGTTCGAATGCCTTCTCAGTTCAATCGGTGATCTGCAGTGCTTCTTAATAGAAACAAAATATAGTAATTTAGTTCAATTATTTAGAAAAATCGAAACCCTAGAATCTATAAATCAGAAATTCACCTTACCTGCGTAGTGGAGGGATCGTAGATTTGCCCAGGGTTTCAAAAGTCTAAGGTGGATGTTGGTTCGGAGCTTCAATGAAGACCATAGAAAGGCTCTCGGCAGGGAGAGTAGCGCATGCGAGCAGGCGAGAGGGAGGGAGGCAGTGCGTGCTATCACGCGCGGGAGAGAGAGGGAAAGAGTTCTGTCGTGCGAGAGAGGAAATAGAGAGAGAGAAAGAGAGTGTGAGTGAGATTAGGGCGGCCATGTGCGGTTGTTGGAGGAAGACGGAGAGAGAAATTGAGAGAGACAGAGGGACAGAGTTCGATCGAGAAAGAGGGACAGAAGAGAGTGTGACATTTACAGTTTCAAACCCTAATTAAATTGGGGGAGGGGAGTGTAACATTTTTGGCCAAAACGTTAAGCCTCATCTCCCCTTTTTTTTATATATATAAATAAATAAATAACTAAATAAATAAATAAATAAATATTCATATATATATTTTTACCAACTTTTCACTAAATTTTAAATTTCATAAAAATAAGATTCACTACGAATTACGGACACAGAATTTTAAATATACCAAAAATTTCAATTTAATACCCCAAAATCAAAAATTAATAAAATTAAAAATTTTTCTTTTATAATTATCAAGATATTTACAAAACATCTATAATACCGAATTTTCGATGTTACACTCTTTCTCTCTCTCTCTCTAAGGTAGACGAATTCTCCCCTATGGTCAGAGATCGGAGTTGACGTGAGAGCTTGCAAGCTGTGCACCCCATTGAGGTGCCTCCGTCGCTGATGAACAATACGCCACCACCACTGTTAGTGAAGGACATCTAGGGCATGCCACGCACATGCGATAGGCTTCTTCTTCGTTTTTGCCAATTCGTTTTCGTAGTCATTTCGCTTGTTGTTATAGGCACTGCCAGTGACTTTCGTTCAGTAGATCTGTGAAATAGCAATAAACAAACTCATCTCTCTCTCTCTCTCCTCTCCTCTCTTTTCTGTTATTTCAATAGATCTGTGAAAGCAATGAGGTTAGTTTTTTAGCAAGTGCTGAGATTGGTAAGATCGGGGATTTTGGATTTGTGAAAGCAACGACTAGACTCTCCTCATCTCTCTCTTTTTCAGATTGATGAAATTAGGGGTTTTGGATTTTGTATTGGGGGTTCTGTGAAAGCAACGATTAGACTCTCATCTCCTCTCTCTTTTCATATCGGTGAGATTGGGGATTTTGGATTGGGGTTTTGTTGGTTGTCTTCTTCATTGGGTGTTCTCTTTCTGCCATTTTGGATTGGTGAGATTGACGTTTGATTTGGACGATTAAGAGGGACAATGAGGATTTTTTTTTTTTTTTTTTTTTTTTTTTTGCTGTGGTTAGATTTGGATGAATGTATTTTATTTTATTTTCTTTTTTTGGATTTTTTGTGGTTTTTTTGCTGTTGTTTGATTGGAAGAATGAGTTTTATTTTTTTCCCTTTTTTTGGAATATTTTGTGTTTTGTGGTTACGAATGGGTTTTATTTTTCATTTTTTTTTTTACTTTTTATGTGTGTGTTTTTTTTTTGTCTTTTAAAGACGAGAGATAGTATTTTTTTTTTTTAGTTTTTTAGAACATAATGTGAATGATTTTTTGGGTTTTTTTGAATATTACCAAGGTTGAAGATGAATCTAGAAGGAGAGAGAAAATAAATAAGGGTTATAACGGACATTTTATAAAATTCCGTTAAGTTTTGTTGAGTTTCGTTAAATTCCATCAATTACCTATTTTTTTTTTTAAAACTATAGGGATAAAAATATGTATTTTTTATCATAGAGATAGTTTGTGGATTTCGATCAAAACATAAGGGAAAAAATTATAATTAACTCTTAATTTTTCTATTTCAAAAAAATTAAATTTAATTTTCCCCAAGCTTTTACTTTTGTTTTCTTGTGAACGAATTTTTCCTCTTGTTATTAAAATTTAAATAATTAAACAAGAAAATTCTCTCTTTGCAAACATCAAATTCACTTAATTGATCTTAAAAAAGGGACTACATCAGCAAATTAAACACTCCCTCCCAAAGGCAGGCACCCTCTCTCACTTTTCCCATCCCAACTCCAATAATTTGAAAACAAAAAAATTAAAATATTAATAGTCTGAGTAAGAAAGTTTTAAATTTATACAAATCGATATGATTCACATACAACTATCAGATTAAGGCTTTCAATAAATACTGGATTTTTTTTTTTTTTTTTTTTTTTTTAATTCTTCAGATTTCAGCGAGACGCCATTATCATTGGCTCAAACCTCTCTCTCTCTCTCTCTCTCGCACACAAACAAAATGCAAATGGCGCAATCATGGTTCGTAGGCGGGCAGAGCCTCCAAGATCCGCATAAACAACAACCGTCGTCGTCTGTGTTAGCGGATTGGTACTCTTATGCTTCTTCTCAAGCTGCCGAGGATTCCTCTGGTTCTCTTGGTTTTGATCTCAAAGCCACCGTCGGCACCGCCAAAGACACCGTCTCTGGTACTTTCAGTGCGTAAGTTCTCATTTCTCTCTCTACAAATCTCATTCGTAACTCCAATCTTGGGGTTTCCTTCTTAAATTTGATTTGATAAGTTGTGGGTGTTGTTGAGAAGTTTCATGTGGGGTGTTGGGGTTTTAATTGAATCAAAAGTGATATTATCGCACTGAGACGTGCGGTTTTGCGAACGAAAATCACATCTAAGGCTGAGTGGAACTAGTTGCTTGTTTGTGCAGTTTGGCTAAGACTGCTGTTTTGTCTGTGTGAGAAAACGACAACCCTAATTTATGTCGTTGCCGAAAAGAAATTTGGAGAAATTTACATGCCAGTGATAAATGCTAGCAAATGACGAAAAATTATCTTGGAAATTGCTACTACTACGGCCATGTGGTTTCACATTTGGCATAAAGTATGAAGTGGACATATGTGCTAAGGTTCTAAAGAAACCTGTTATGATTTCATGGCGCAGTCATGCCAGTTTCTAGTTACATGCCAAGTCTAGACTTTGTTGTTGACAGCAAAAACCAGAAACCATCAGATAAGAAAGAAATGTGAGCTACGGGAGTAACTGGCTGATCATTTTTTCCTTTAATTTCAAGCTCTAATCATTTTCTGAATGTGGTTTATTTTGTCCTTTGAGACTATTACATGGTTCTGTTTCTTGATTTGATTATGTTTGAAAGATTATATTTGAGTCTTGGGGAATGACAAACATAAGTTTT
This sequence comes from Dillenia turbinata, assembly GCA_037126225.1. Taxonomy (NCBI): domain Eukaryota; kingdom Viridiplantae; phylum Streptophyta; class Magnoliopsida; order Dilleniales; family Dilleniaceae; genus Dillenia; species Dillenia turbinata. The sequence goes on from JBAMMX010000008.1 coordinate 7,580,175, forward strand.
TATTTCTTAAAGGCTCTCTATAGGTGGTCAATGTATATGGTATTAGAAATTTGCTCTTAAAAGTCCTGAGTAAATTATTTCTTTGCTAAACATAAAATGTTATCGAATATAGAGATCATAAGATCAGAAAACAGTGTGGGGGCATGGGTGGCCAAGTTCAGGGATTAGTTCCTTTTGCTGGACAGCTGCAAGAGAGGGGGTTGAAACTTTTCTAGGCAGGGGTGACAGCATGAGTATATGTGCTGTGAAGTGGAGGAAAAATCCGCTCTGATGTTACCTCAATTCTGCTCACATCCGCACATCAGCCCTATAGATCTTACATAGTTACTATATTCAATTCCAATAACTTGTTAAATTGGGATTGTAATTGCAACATACCTTAAATCTTATCAAATCTGGACCTTCTTATAATCCTTTCTTATTTTGAGCTTTCAACAAGTCGCTAGCATGGCTTATGCGGTCATTAGCTGCTTTGCCTGTGATCGTAATGGTTTCAAATGACAACATTATCATTAAGTTACTGAAATAGTGATAAACTGGATTGGAGGTTTTTCTGTAATGGTCCAGTACTGCATGGCATTGGGATCACTGTGGCTTTAATGATGGTAATAATGGAAGGAAAAAGGTGGCAAAAAGGGGGGAAGAAAATTTTGCTGGAAACCTTCTTTTAGTTGAGTGATGTATGGAAGAGAGCAAGATAGGAAAAGCCCCCAAAGCGATTTGGCAAAAGAAGAAACACAACAGGTCATGCACATTGAGAATCACAACAGGTCATGCATATTTAGAATCAATCTTTTTCGTTCGGACTCGAAAAATTTCTTTAGAACCCCATAAGGAAAAAGCCTCCAACAATCATAAATTCAAGAGAGATTCTCAAAAACCCACTCATCAGAGAAAAACTTTAAAAGCATGGAATTGGAAAATGTAGCTTATCAATCTCTCTCTCATTTTGGGGGTATTTAGTGAGAGAAAAGATCAAGTGCAAGGGGGGAGAGAGAGAGAGAGAGAGAGAGAGAGTTGGGAGAGAGAGAAGAGATGGAGATGGAGAGAAGCAGAACTGGGGGTCTCTCTATGCCACATTTTTTGTTTTGGTCGTATGGAGAGAGAGGGGAGAGCGATGAGTATACCCCTGTTACCTTTTCTTACTTTCTTTTTTCCTTTTTTATGTGGGTTTTGGAGAGAGAAAGGGGGGTTGAGAGGTATTTGAAAGAGATCAGATCTGGAGTTTTGCTTTTCAAATGAGAATAGAGATGGTTGAAGTGATTTATGTTTTGTAACCTATTTGATCACAGAGAGCTCTGCAAATGAAAAACTAGATCTTCAATTTGTTTCCATCAATCTTCAGTTTCTGTTTAAATTTTTAATTTTGGTCCATTAAAAAATTTTTCCTATTTTAATTTAATTTTGGTTTTATTCTTTGTTCTTAATTGAAGAGAGAGAGAGAGAGAGAGAGAGAGAGAGAGAGAGAGAGAAGTGTTTGGGAGGAGGGATGAGAATAAAATGACATGGCAAGAGGGCTAGGGTGGATTTTGTGACGATCTGCTATTTAAGTGTTGCATCCCCTAGCAAAAGAAAACAGACATGCAAATGCGGAAGCATCACACATGATTAAAATGTGACATCTGGACTTGCGACAGTTGCGTTTCCCGTGTGTGATAACACGGAAGGAAATTTATAATAAGAGAAAATAAGTTACATGTTCTTTTCAAATAAAATAATGCAAATTCTCCCCTATTTAATGACTATTTAGCTACCTGGGGTTTTATAGGAGATTTATAATAAGAGAATATAAGTTACATGTTCTTTCCAAATAAAATAATGGTAAATTCTCCCCTATTTAATGACTATTTAGTCAACTGGGGTTAATATAAAACCTGATAAAGCAAACAAAACACCTCTACATCCAACAAACTGATATTAATGGCTCTTTGGTTATTCAACAACACACTATAGCATATAATTATAATATAAACAAAACTATACGTATTGGGCTCACCTTGTCCTTCAACTCTACGTCTACATATAAAACATAACTCGTACAAGTTCAAAAGAAATACAAGGATGACATGCCTTAACAAAATAATTGGTCGGAAATGAGTAGGGATCTAAATCCCTTAACTCAAAGGCCTCTACCCTGCGATTCCCTCTCGTCTCCCTTATCAATTGAAAATGAGGATATCGAGGTTTGCATAACCTGAACAAGTACACGGTTGACCTATAGCATGCATGACAAGCAAGCAGGCACAATGATATCAACATCACCATACAAGCAATGTAAACATAGCAGAGTATACAAGAGATGTATATTATCACAAGTCACAAGTATTCTAAAGAAAACAAAACGGAACGTCACTTATGGAATCATTATCTTTTCCCATATTTATTGTTCCAATTTAACTTATTACTTAACGAAAGAAATAGAATGTCGAATCAAGTTCGTTTATGAGGGTCTAGAAGAGCAAGCCAAAATTTGAAATTTTTAATTGAAATTTTGGCATTTTTTGGGTTAGACACTTTAAACACTTCTCTTATTTCTAATTTTACCATCGTAGGGAGAAGAGATACTTCCATCATTCTTTAAGTTTCACTCGTAGGCTTCGTAATGCTTTCGGAGAAATTTTTGAGTTATCACTTTCTTTTTATATTTCTTTATGACACTCATAATGTAATGATCACAAAAACCATCATTTATCACAAGAATCATACAAGATTCATAATCAAACATCACGAATATGCAGTCCAAATAGTCAACCAACTCATAGCACAACAATGAGCCATTTTAATGAGTTTCCAGCACAAACAGGCTTTAATAAAACTATCATAACTTGAGCTACAATGCCTAAATTGAGATGAATCTAATTTCTACTTAAAATTAAGACTTGGGGCTACAACTTTGAAGTTCATAGCTAGGTTTAATTCCAATCACATAGGGATATCCAAATCAATCAAAGTTACAACCCAACAATCACAATACACTTTGTGCAGTCTTAGAAAACATAGCATGACTTTTCTGCACATATCAGATTAAGATGATTCTAGTGCCCACTTAAAGATAAGATATAAAGTTACAACTTTCGTGTTCAGAACTTAACTTAGTTCAGTCTAGAAGATTGCTCAAAACAGCAGTAAAGTTTAGAGACAAAACAAAGTAGGAAACATAGCAGTTTCATGCAAAAATCATGCTAATTAAAAAATTCACCAAAAGTTTATTTCTCAACAAAACTCTTCGAATCATATGTCATTTTGAAGTTATGAAAGTCTAGTTTAACCAAGAGAAAACTGTATTTCGTTTGAAGTTATGTAGAAAAAGTTATGAGCTGAAGACTACAACAAGGTAAATCTGTCCAGCAAGCAGAATTCAGGGTTATTCATACGTTTAAGTTCAAAAACGTGATTTCTTTCTTTTCTAACCCACTCCATCCCGATTCTAATCTGAAAACATATTAACATGGCTAATAGGTATCAAAAAAACAAACACAAGAATGGTACTTGCCTTTACAAGCCTCTTATCTGACTTTGCTCTTCAACCTCCACTTTCTTGCTTTCTTTGTGTTTTTCAGCTTTTTCACACTTCTTTATGTTAGGTATAGCAAATATATGGATGGAAGTGATATAATCTAAGCTTAAAGTGCAGTTTCTATGGAATTAGGGTTTGGTTTTTGGAAGGAGAAAGGAAAAAACGTGAATGGAGTTAGAAAAATGAAGATCTCTCTCCTCTCTCTCATTTCTATACTAAAATGGGTTGTGGGTCCCTCAAGCACAGTGATGTGTCAAAGGTAAGAGTGCCATGTGTTGGGTGAAAAAGTGCCATGGTGTCCCCCTTTTTTCTTTTTCTTTTGTGGGTCCCATATCAAATCCTAATTCGGTTCTCTTGTGGACTTATTCTGACCGTTCTCATTCACCAATAAGTCCTACTAATCTATACTAATTTCAATATACGCGATCTATAGTGAAAATCAGAACATAAAAATCGAAACATGTATTGCAAATAAAAGAAAATCAACGAATTTTATCAAAGTGCGATGCAAAAAATTTAAACGTGTTCAGTAAAATGCAAATGCAAATGTATGTTTTAATGATTTCTTAAAATGGGACCTTACAGATTTGATATGTCACATGCCGCATCAACTTCCTATAGCTACCTCAGCAAGTTCCGGCCAAAATTCTTATGCTTCTTGTCAAGCTGCCGAGCATTCCTCTGGTTCTCTTGGTTTTGATCGCGAAGCCACCGTCGGCACTGCCAAAGACACCGTCTCTGGTACTTTTAGTGTGTAAGTTCTCATTTCTCTCTCTCCAAATCTCATTTGTAACTCCAATCTTGGGGTTTTCTTCTTAAATTTGATTTGATCAGTTGTGGGTGTTGTTGAGGGGTTTCATTTGGGTGGTTGGGGTTTTAATTGAATGGGAAGTGATACTATCGCACTGAGACGTGTGGTTTTAGGAAAGAAAATCACATCTAAGGCTGAGTGGAACTAGTATCTTGTTTGTGCAGTTTGGTTAAGACTGTTGATTTCTGTGTGAGTAAAAGACAACCCTAATTTATGTCATTGCCAAAAAGAAATTTGGAGAAATTTACATGCCAGTAATAAATGCTAGCAAATGACAAAAAATTACCTTGGAAATTGCTATTACTATGGCCATGTGGTTTCACATTTGGCATAAAGTATGAAGTGGACATATGTGCCAAGGTTCTAAAGAAACCTGTTATGATTTCATGGCGCAGTCATGCCAGTTTCTAGTTACATGCCAAGTCTGGACTTTGTTGTTGACAGCAAATACTAGAAACCATCAGATAAGAAAGAAATGTGAGCCACGGGAGTAACTGGCTGATAATTTTTTTTCCCTTTAAGTTCAAGCTCTAATCATTTTCTGAATGTTGTTTATTTTCTCCTTTAAAACTATTACATGGTTCTGTTTCTTGATTTGATTATGTTTGAAAGATTATATTTGAGTCTTGGGGCATGACAAACATAAGTTTTTGTTGACAGCAAATACTAGAAACCATCAGATAAGAAAGAAATGTGAGCCACGGGAGTAACTGGCTGATAATTTTTTTTCCCTTTAAGTTCAAGCTCTAATCATTTTCTGAATGTTGTTTATTTTCTCCTTTAAAACTATTACATGGTTCTGTTTCTTGATTTGATTATGTTTGAAAGATTATATTTGAGTCTTGGGGCATGACAAACATAAGTTTTTGTTTCTTAAAGGCTCTCTATAGGTGGCAAATGTATATGGTGTTAGAAATTTGCTCTTAGAGTCCTGAGTAAATTATTTCTTTGCTAAACATGAAATGTTATCGAATATAGAGATCATAATAGCAGAAAACAGTGTGGGGGCATGGGTGGCCAAGGTCAGGGATTAGTTCCTTTTGCTGGACAGCTGCAAGGGAGGGGATTGAAACTCTTCTAGGCAGGGGTGACAGCATGAGTATATATGTTGTGAAGTGGAGGAAAAATCCACTGCCCACATCTTCACATCAGCCCTATAGATCTTACATAGTTACTATATTCAATTTCAATAACTTGTTAAATTGGGATTGTAATTGCAACATATTTTCAATCTTATCAAATCTGGACCTTCTTATAATCCTTTCTTACTTTGAGCTTTCAACAAGTCGCTAGCATGGCTTATGCAGTCATTAGCTGCTTCGCCTGTGATTATAATGGTTTCAAATGACAACATTATCATTAAGTTACTGAAATAGTGATAAACTGAATTGGAGGCTTTTTTGTAATGGTCCAGTACTGCATGGCATTGGGATCACTATGGCTTTAATGATGGTAATAATGGAAGGAAAAAAGTGGCAAAGAGGGGGGAAGGAAATTTTGTGGAAAACCTTCTTTTAGTTGAGTGATGTATGGAAGAGAACAAGATAGGAAAAGCCCCCAAAGCGATTTGGCAAAAGAAGAAACACAACAGGTCATGCATATTGAGAATCAATCCTTTTCATTTGAACTCAAAAAATTTCTTTAGAAACCCATAAGGAAAAACCTCCAACAATCATAAATTCAAGAGAGATTCTCAAGAACCCATTCATCAGAGAAAAACTTTAAAAGCATGGAATTGGAAAATGTAGCTTATCAACCTCTCTTTCATTTTGGGGGGTTTTAGAGAGAGAGAAAAGATCAAGAGCAAGGGAGAGAAAGAGAAGGGGAGGGGGGAGAGAGAGAGAGAGAGAGAGAGAGGGAGGGAGGGAGGGAGAGGGAGAGGGAGAAGGAGAGGGGGAGAGAGAGAGAGTGAGAAGAGATGGAGAAGGAGAGAAGTGGAACTGGGGGTCTCTTTATGCCACATTTTTTGTTTCGGTCGTATGGAGAGAGAGGGGAGAGCGATGAGAACACCCCTCTTACCTTTACTTTCTGTTTAAATTTTTAATTTTAGTCCATTAAATAATTTTTTTCTATTTTAATTTAATATTGGTTTTATTCTTTGTTCTTGATTGGAGAGAGAGAGAGAGAGAGAGAGAGGTGCATGGGAGGAGGGATGAGAATAAAATGACATGGCGACAGGGCTGGGGTGGATTTGATGTGTCGCATGCCGCATCAACTTCCTATAGCTACCTTAACAAGTTCCGGCCCCAAAATTCTGACATCAGTCAGTTTAAAGACCTTGTTGTTATGATTTGCAAAGTTAAAGGATTTAGTCGGTACAAAACGAAATATAAGGACTTTCTTGAAATTTGTATAGTAGTTCAGGGTCTATGCATGTAATTCAATTTCCAAATGCAAGATCTGGGACTCAAATTGCGGATTTGCTTTCAAAGGAAAAATTTGAGGATATGAAAGCAAGTTTGAGAATCACTTTACAAAGTAACATCATTGGCATGGAAGCTACTCTCACAAGGTTTTTAAGACTTCTGCTGAAAATGTTTCATAGATTTTAAAGTTGAATTAAAATTCATATTTCTTTCCTTGTTGTACGAGCTCATATCAAGTGCTTAGTTTGCCCCCAGCTTTTTTCAAGTATGGGACTTGAGTCAATGTTTTAAAAGTATCATTTTATGTGGTGAGCTGATATATTGTTTTTCAATAAGAGATCTGCAAAACAAGGAAGAATTTTTCTTGGTTGTTATTGTTGTTATTATTATTTGTGATAAAATTTATTGAGAAAGGAAAGGTCATTACGCAAAAGGATAGTTAGTCTTCATTTATTACCTTTTGGATTATTTCTTCTATGGCATAAGAGTAAGACTATAGGTGAAACTAGGTTATCAAAGTAGTTTGATCAATACTAAACATCTTCTTACATGATTAACTTCTTTGTTTATGTTCTTGGATTGTACTTGTACTTCTTGGTGTTGCGAATTGTTACCTAAAAGGAAGGAGAGAAACAAATCTCCAAAATGAGCCCTGCATGATAGCTAAATGTACCTTGATAGCAACATCTTGTTTACTACACTAGTAGTGGCTTGGCGTGTTTGTGCCAGACTAGTATTTGAGTTTTCCTTGTCCTCTTTCTTTTCTTTTGCCTTTTTTTTTTTTTTGTTTCGATTGTTGTTGGGTTCGGAGATGGTCTTGCAAGTGTCATAACAGTTTGAAGGTGTGATTGACTAGCTTTAACTGTTAATTTGCAACAGTTCTGTTTTTAAATCTAAATTGTTAATAGATCCGATGTCAAAATTATGTCATATTAAGCTGTAACTGAGTTTAATTGTGATAATTTGGTGTCGCTTTCGTTGGGACATGATATTAATTTTATGCCATGCCATTTTCTGATACAGGGTTTGAAAAGGTGTTAGAGATCTACCTGGAAATTTGCAGCCTGCAACCAGTACTGTTGCTTCAGGAAAGGCTCTCATGTATTTTGGCTTACTCCTTGCCTCTGGGGTGTTCTTTGTGTTCATTGCCTTTACCATGTTCCTTCCGGTCATTGTGCTCATGCCCCAAAAATTTGCCATCTGCTTTACTCTTGGTTGTTGCCTTATAATCGGGTCATTCTTTGCACTTTAAGGTCCGAAAAATCAGCTTGTTCACATGTTGTCCAAAGAGGTATATCAGCTTTGTCCCAAATCTATTGTTTGTTCCATTGTGTATTTAATTTTGCTAAATTAAATGAAAATTAATTTTGTTAATGTCTTGTGAATTCTTCCTATATCTCCCACATGGTCTTTTTGTTTTTCATTTCCAGAGACTTCCATTTACATTGGGGTATGTAGGCAGCATGGTGGGCACTATTTATGTCTCAATGGTGCTCCACAGTTATATCCTCTCGGTACTTTTCTCCGTGTTGTAGGTAAGCAATTAACTGTCTCAATTTTAGCGTGTTCTATTTCTTATCTTTCTTCCTGCAGTTTTCCCATCTCTTGTATGCTGGATTTTACCCCTTTGTTAACCTTTTCTACTTTTTATACTTGAAAGTATGAAAGATTGCATTATTGTCATCCCAATTTTTTCCAATCTCCACATGTCCTTGCACTAGCCTATTATGCGATTTCATAATTTCCTGGTGGATCCACAGGGATGAAATTCATTTTTTCTGCTGTCACATCTTCAGTACTAAAATGCTTCGGCAGGTGATATCACATCCCTGTATTGATTCACTGTTTTGCTTGTTTAGCTCCAAAAAAGTCTCTGCAGTAGTGAGAGTTGTCTGAGAGAGATGCAGCTGTGTAGTGGTTACAGACAGCTAACATTTTTCCATACTGTATTTGGCTGAGGACCAACTTAAATCTACTGATGTATTGTTGATTTGTTAAGAACCTGTCGTCTACGGCTTGCTAGCGAAATTGATTGTCCATGTTCAAATTGTGTCCACTTGTCATGCTGGAGCTGAAATGATCAATTTCCAAAAGTTTTTCCGGAGTTATGTAGATCGGTATGCAAATATTTATTACGTGACAAATAGTTTCTTTTATTGTTGGAACATAGTTTGTGTAGCATTTAATAACTTTGGAAGTTTCCATATTGCAGGTTCTACTGTGTTTGGGTCTGTAAATATTGGTCAAGTTCTTAAATCATTATGAGATTTCAGATTTCATGGTCCTTGTTTAACCAGAGCAGGGGCATTGATGTCTTTGACTCACCCCAAATTAACAATCTAAAAATTTCCGGAACATTTCCTGGTTCTTGCTCAGAGGTTCTTGATTTTGCTTGCGGAATAAACACCGCAGAGTAAGAAAAAATGTCAGCAGGTGAGGAATCTAACTCGCTTTTGTTGGAGGCTAGCAAGAGTAACTTCTGCTGGGTTAATGGTTAAAAGTGACAAATCTTCTGTTAACTGCTTTTGTAGGATGGAGAAGGAAACTTGGACCTAAAAAATCAATGGCCGAGTCACGGAACATCTTGTCCAGGTGGTAGTATGGTAGTATTCTCCGGTGAGCAATTGAAAATTAATCACAGGTCTATGGGTTGTCGTAGTAGTTGGCTTGTAATTGAGCCCTTTCCTCATGTTCATGTTGGAGTGCTCTCTCTCCTCCCATGGTCGTCCTTTTTCAGATTAGATAGAAAGCCCAAGATAGTTTTTAGAAGTAGAAACCTATACAATTTGCAGATGCAAATCTAGGAGATCAGTTTCATCTGACTATTAGTTGATATTTTTATTCAAAAGTATGTATGTTGGTCAATTAAATTGCATAAAAGTTCCCAAGATCAAGTGGTAAAAAGCAATGATCATAAATTCCAGTTGGCATGACTGCACCAGCATCAACCCTTATTTGGATGCAAATCTTTCATATTTCCTCCGGTTCAGATTAGATCTGAGGAGCAAGAATTGCATTGCATGTGCCCAAGCTTGTGTCCTTCCATGTATTTCCTACTTAAGTGGGTTGAGCAGGCCAGAAGGGCACATGGGGTTGATGTCAAAGGATCTAATCTGTATTTAATTTAACTGTTGATCAAGCTCTATAAAGTTTAATTTGCAAGATGGGGTTTAGGTGTAAGAAACGTATTTCTATAATATTAAAGTTCAAAGCCCTTCCACTATAAAAACCCACATTATTTTTAAAGGCTTATGATGAGATGGGATTTGGGAACCAAAATCCTGAAAATAAGGAACGATAAGGACAGCATCAATGTATTTGGAGAGACAATAAATTGACCCCTTTTTGGAGAGTTTAGACCCGACAAACCCCATGTTTCATAATACATTAATACATACATGTCATCTATTCTTCTTAACCTCATAAACACATGATTTTATGTTGTACCGTTGATTTAGTGGGTAAAAGTATTAGATTTGTTAACCAAGTTTTGAATTTAAAATTTAAGAATGAAAAAAATTATATTGAAAGAATTCTTCCTAAATTTGGTCTGACAATATTTGAATTGAATTAATAAAAATATGATTTCGATTAATTATAAATCAAACAAACACATGATTTCGAAGCTATTGTCATTTGGGTGCAAACGATTGTCTATTTACCAAACAAACACATAAAAGACTTAACTTCAGATTTATCTCGACACTAGTTTAGTTAAAGATCGATTTGAAAAATTAATAACAAGTTTTAAAGATGGTATCCCATCATTTCGAATCAAAAGGTTAATTCCAAAATATGGTCAAACAAGGGAACCCAATTGGGTTTTCTTTTCTTTGCATTCTTGGGAAACCCTTTGTTAATTAAATCAATTGAGAGTTCCCTTTCCCTTGAAAAAGACAGACATGCTGTGATATTCATTTACACTCTTTTATTTTATTTATTTATTTATTTATATCATGTTTACAATTTTTGAAGTCCGAATTCCTATGTATAACCTTACCAACTTATTTCTATTCAAAACTTTATAATATAAACATTAATATTATCCTTAATTAGGGTTTAAACGACAGGACTGACATTTTAGCCTTACTTGGGACTTAATTGAGCAATACTAGACAACCTTTTTTTTTGTGTATATCACTTGTATCCAGAATCATGTTTCGACTAATGCGGTTTGGGATTTACAGTGGCTCATTTCGGGAGCTACTCTCTCAGCATAGTCTTTTCCATTTCCAATATTTGAATCCGAGATTTTAATTAAGGGATTTAGTGTTATATCCCACTAAACCGCGTATCCATTGGTCTAGACAATAAAATTTGATGTGCAATTGAAATCACTAAAATAATTCTACTCTATAGATTTGTGGTAATTGAGCTGAGCTGAGAATTTTGAGATATTTAATCTTATTTATTTAACACTAATTAAGACATTTCACGAATTTAACAACTATAAGTTATTCACAATTTTTTTTTTAAACAGCTTACCTACTATAATTTAATTCTTATACTATTATACATTGTTATTGGTGAATTAAAAGCTTACCTAGATTCTTATCTTAAAAAATAATAAAAATAAAATTATTTTTTTATTAAAAAAAGGTCAATTCTAAAATTTAATAAGACTAGATTTTTACCATGGTAGTTTTTGTTACTTGGACTGCCATTGTTAGTAGAGGTGGAAACTTTAATTAATCACATAATTATAGGTCTTCTTGAATTAAGTTAAAGGTTGAGATCTGTGAAGTAGGACAAAGGCTGCTGCTAAGACCTAGTTGATCAAATTCATTAAATGAAAAGCATGTCTTTCTATGGGCAGTAAAGAAAGAAATACCTTTTAATAATACTTTATATAACCCTAAATCAATCTTATAGCATAAGCATATTCACAGTTCTTTATTATTTTTTTGGAATTTACATGTTAGGCAATTTTCTACAAATGCATGCCGTTGAAGACAATTTGAGAACAAAAGGGAAGTGACCTCACATGTCTCCACTGGATTCAAAAAGTTGTGCTTAAAAGCATGTTTTGGTCACTGTACCACAGTATTAAACTATACACCAGAATTGAGATGGCATGTGAGTTCTTGTGTGAACTGAACTTTCCATTATACTGCCAGATAAATACTTCAAAAAAAAAAAAAAAAGATTTTTTGGTTTCATGTCAATGGTGCAAGAAATTTAGCTCAAATACCCATCTTCGAAATCGTCCCAGGTCATTACCGAGTGTATAAATCTTGTTCTCTTTTGTTTTCCCCGGCAAAGAGAGGGGAAAAAAAAAAGGAAAAAGAAAAGATAGAGAGAGAGAGAGAGAAAAAAAAGTTTAATGATATGCCCTTTTGAATGTTTGATACTTATACAAGATATTTTTTATAATTCTTATAGAGATTAATATTTAATAAATAATAATAAATGATCAGAAATTTAAAAAGTAAATTTTTTTTTGATTTTCACTGGCCGATATTCAGATTGCGCTGACTAATCTTGCCCAAACACTGTGAGACTCATTCTAAAGTTGACTCTGTCAAATTTTTTTTTTTATTCCCGAGTTTGAACTTGGTTAAGAGATTAGAGTGGCTGTTCCCTTTTGATGAAATTTAACGAATAATAATATTTATAGAGATTAATATAAAAACCGTAATAGATAAAAGGTTAGTTGCCTTTTTTGTTGTTTATTTGGAGGTATTCCTATTTTGGATTTGTGATGGAAATGGAAAACATTTTGTGGCTAATTTTGCTCCACAGAGTTTCAAAATATCAACATCACACCGAACAAAGTGATTGTCTGTTTGCTATAAAGAAATAAATTTATAAACTAAGAGAAGAGAATGTTCTCCATGAAAATTTTTGTGAAAGGTCAATTCTTATTTCCCTCTCAATCATAAACTGAACTTTGAGAAAGTATATAGTTGTTTAAGGAAAAAAAAAGGACCTTATAACAATTAATGTTACTACAAAATTAGCAATACATACCTCTACTATGGGGTTTATGCCTATAAAAGGTTTAATCATTTAAGAGAGAGAGCTGTGTCAGAGTTTAGTGGTTGCATTTAGAGTTTTGGTTAACTGTTAGGGTTTTATGGATGCCCTTGTTGCATGGTACAAGTCTTAACCATACATGGTAATTGCCATTTATGCAATTCACTTTGGAGCTTCCCATGGGCCCTTAAATAATTTCAAAATTTCATTGCTTTTACTTGGTGTGGTGTTTTTTTAGCATGTTGTAGGAGTATGAAAAGAATGGATGAGTTTTATTAAATAAATTTATACATGCATAGTAAATATAAATCGATGACGGGTGTCTCTAATTTTTTTTTTTAAAGAAAACGGTTTTAAATTATTATAATTTATTTAATAATTATATATGTAAAGTCTATTCTAATTGTGTAGCCCTACACCTATAAATCACCCATTAAATCAAAAATTAATAAACAAATGAATAAACATTCGTCCATACATTTAATTCCTTGGCACTTTAGTAAAACTATAATAAAAAGAATTATACATATGGTTTAAAATGAATATTTCATAGTAAGTAAATCTTCACAGTGTGTCAAGGTGCTTGCCCTTTCCCACGCTTTTGATCCACAAAGTAGAATAGAAAAGAAGAACCATAGTAAATCCTCAATCATTTCTTCATCAAATAGAGCCAATGATTACAAGTAAAAGACATTATATTCAGTTCATCCTCTTTAACACAATGAGTTAACCTTCAATGCTCAACAAAAAATGACAGTGATCAGTGTAGACTTTATGGGAAACAGATGCATTTCATGTGACCAAAGAAAGGGTTTTGGAGGGATCCCTTAGGAAAACAGAAGCACCAAAAATTGTGGGGTTGGGAGGAGGGACCATTTTCCTCATATATGAAATTTTTTTTCTCTTGTTGTTTTTGTTGGGTTGTCCTTTGTCTCTTCTTTCATTGCTGTTGCTGTTGTCCCTTTATTTCTCAGACAAGGGTGATAGTTTCATTACATGGAAGAAGAGTGTAGTAAAGAAGGGTGTCCTTTTTGCATATTGTGTAGGAGATCATTTTAGTGAAAATGGAAATCAATGTTAACATCTTCCTACAAATAAGGATGGTGGGGGGTTCAATGAATTTATGGTACTGACTCACCGTATACTTGCAACCAAAAACTTGAATCCCTCTCCATTTTTTTAAAATGTATGATATTTAAAATTATATTCTGACTAAATTAATTTAAATATCTGTAGATACCCTATTTATAAAACAATTTTTTCAATAAATTTATTTAAGAAATTTATCATCTCCTATTAATCTGACTGTCCATTGTTGAATCAGTCTCCACTCTTATATCCCATGCTAAAGGAACAAACACAATGTATGCCTAATTAAATCTATTGATTTTACTTGGTATCCACCCTATATTCTCTCTCTCTCTCTCTGTTGGAGAATTTTTTTTTTTTCCTAAGAATGTTTTTTTCCCCTAATATTTTTAGCTTGTGTATTCGTTAGATGGATTTTTTTTTCCCTTTGAAAAATTCATTATTTTGGAAGAAGAGAGAAGTTGATCATGTTAAATCAATGTTCTTTTCTTAAATTTTTAGGTTTTTTTTTTTTAAAATCAAATATAATTGTAATCGAGCAAAATTATTCAACATATTTTTTTTTATATAAATCAGATATAATTTGGAGAAAAACTAAAATACTATATCAAAAAAAAAATACAATATATGATGGTAGGTGGCGGTAATAAATATTATAATTTTAAGGAATAAATATAATTTTAAAAGATTTCAATGATATTTTAATATATATAATATAAATTTTAAACTTTTAATAGCATTTGTTGAAATATGATAAATATTAATTTTTTTTTTGTCCCTGAGTAGAGTGTGCTCCACTTCTCTTTACTTAGAAGAAAATTTTGGAAAACATCTTTTTGCATGTTTCTCAAGATGAAACATTATCTCAGAAAAATGGGGGAAAAAACCTTTTGCTTTTTGCAATCTGCAAAAAACTTATATATAATCAAAAAATTCATTTTTCATGTTCCTCTTTCCATTTTTCTCCAAAAAAAAAAAAAAAAATGGAGTAATACTCACATTACTGAAATGGAAAGAACTTTTGTCATTACATGTCCATTTTCCATATTTCAATTTTTTTTAAAGATTCGAGGAGACTTTGTAATTTAAAAAAAAAATCCAATTCTTTTTTTAAATCATATTTCTTTGATAGTTTCTACAAAAAAAAAAAAAAACACAAGAAAATGATAGAATTTTTTTTTTTAATTATTCAATCAAACCAAATCCACACACATATACACATGTCCCGTTTCTTCTTATATGTTGTCATGGCATGGTTAAAGAATTTTGCAAGCATGTGTAGGCATGTTCCCCAAAGAAAAAAAATCAACAAATTTATTAGCACAACATTGACCAAAGAAAGTTAATTAGGGTTTGAGATTAGGGGAATTTATATAATTTAGATGGGGGCCCGTGAGCTGATAAATGCTCATAGTGATGACACGAGGTGTTGATCCAACAACATCTAACCTATTTTTATTGAAACCCCCTTTTGTTTTGTGTGGATGATTTTGGCCAAATTTGTAAAAGGGAAGACATTAAAATACTCCTAAGTTGATGTAATGTTGTCTCCAATGTGCCCCCCAATGTGCCTCCTTTCTTTTTAATCCTTTACAGCCAAAGGGCGTCCGACAACATCACCAGATTTGCAGTCCTCAACCTGCATGTGCACTTCACTTCCTATTCTTTAGATTCCTCTCTCTCTCTCTCTCGCCACTTCACTGTGAGGGATTAAACAAACCCTGAAATAGATCTCTCCATCAATCCTATTAATCAAATCTTAAAACCCCATTTGTTCTTTTCTAAAGAATTGGTCTTTACATCCCCGAAATTCTGGTAATTTTCGAAGTCTTTTCTTTAAAGTAGAAGAATAAAACAACTTTGTTTTCACTTTCATCTCCTTAAATTAAAACCCCAGTTGAGCTTTCATCATGCCCTTTCCGCAATTTGACCCCCACCCCCACAAAAAAGAGAGCCAAATTCTACCTTTCCTGCCAATCTCAATCACCTTCTCTCTCTCTCTCTCTCTCTCTTTGTTTAAGAAATAAATTTCATCCTTGATAAAAGTTGTTCAATCAGTTTTCATAAATTATTTTTCGAAGATGAAATATAATATATAAATATATATATATTGGGTTTTTTTTTTGGTTTTTTTTGGCCCCGGGGGGGGGGGGAGGGGGAGAGAGAACGGTGTTAAATATGGCTTTATGGTTCTCTAAAGAGCCTCAGAATACAGCACATAACAAACACATGGCCAACTCATTAGCAGTGACCACAGAAAAATTGATGGCTAGGAGGCTTCCTTTTTAAGTCGTGCCTGGCCTTTTAAAGCATAATGGACAGTGGACACATACTAAATAACAAAACAGGAATTAAAGAACATTAATGGCTGTTCCCTATATCATTAAATTTATTTTTATTGGATTTACCATGAAGTATTTCTTTGTTACTGCAATACTTTCACAGTACAGTGCAAATTTAATATGAAGCTCATAACCACAGAAAATAAGCTTGAAAGATGTGAACAAAAAACCTGGGAAAGGGGGGAGAGAGGGGAAAAAAAATGTACAATTAGAACTGTAGGAGAAAACAAACTTATTGAACTGAGAACTCAAAACATTTACCAACCTTGCTTTGTCTTAGAGCACAACCTCCAACAGTACAAAAGTTACAGACGGGTATCTATTTACAAAGCACCCTACCAAAAAACCACCTGCTCAATAATTGACTTACAGAAGCAAAGAAGGTCAGAAGAAAAACTATCAAATTAAACAAAACCAAAAACCCATCTGCATCAACATTGCCTAAATTAAAAATCAATACCAGTTTTAACAAAAGATTAAGATAATAGATAATAAAAAAAAATGAATGTGCTCTCGGATCCAGATCTTCTGCTTTTCTTCTATAAACAAAACATGGGGTTCCCCCCCATACAATCCCAAAGCAGATCACCTGTTTTCTGCTCTCTTAGCAATGCCTGCAATTCTAAGGAATATCTTGCTTTCTTCTTCTTCTTCTAATATCTTCTCCTTTACCCTACTACTAGCTATAAATTCTCTCTTCTTCTTTTCCTCTGGTTTATCCCTTGAAGAACAAGGACAAGCTCTTTTAACATGGAAGAACTGTCTAAACAGTTCGACAGACGTGCTGAGTTCATGGAATTCAGCAGACTCAAGTCCTTGCAGGTGGTTTGGGATAGTCTGCAATTCAAATGGCGAAGTAGAGGAGATAAACTTGAGATCAAGAGACTTGCAAGGCCCGTTGCCTTCAAATTTTCAATCACTCGAGTCACTAAAGTCACTTGTTCTCTCATCAACCAATCTCACTGGGACTATCCCAAAAGAGTTTGGAGAATATCATGAGCTGGTTCACATTGATATCAGCGATAATTCCATCTCAGGTGAAATCCCAGCTGAAATTTGCATGCTTATGAAACTGCAGACATTGTCTCTCAACACAAATTCGATCACAGGTGGAATCCCTTCGGACATTGGAAACCTTTCGAGTCTAGTCTATCTGACTATTTATGACAATCAGTTGAGTGGCGAAATCCCTAAAAGCATTGGTAAATTGAGCAAGCTTGAAGTCTTCAGAGCAGGCGGGAATCAAAATCTTAAGGGTGAGCTGCCTTGGGAGATTGGCAATTGCAGCAGCCTACAAATGTTGGGGTTAGCTGAAACCAGCATTTCAGGAAATCTTCCTCCATCAATTGGGATGCTTAAGAAAATTCAAACGATAGCCATTTACACATCTCTTCTTTCAGGTCCTATCCCTGAAGAGATTGGAAACTGCAGTCAGTTGCAGAATTTTTACCTGTATCAGAATTCAATCTCGGGTCAGATCCCAAAGCAAATAGGAGAGCTCAAGAAGCTTCAGAGTCTGCTTTTATGGCAGAACAGCTTGGTGGGTACAATCCCTTCCGAGCTTGGGAACTGTAGAGAGCTAACAGTCGTTGACCTATCCGAGAATATGCTGTCAGGTCCTATACCAACAAGTTTTGGAGACCTCTCGAGGCTTCAAGAACTTCAGCTGAGTTTAAACCAGTTAACTGGTGTCATTCCTCCTGAAATCACAAACTGCATAGCTCTGACTCATCTAGAAATTGACAACAACAATATTTCAGGTGAGATTCCAAGTCTCATTGGAAAACTGACAGGCTTGACTCTGTTCTTTGCCTGGCAAAATAGACTTACAGGCAACATTCCAGCGGGTATCTCTGATTGCCAAAATCTTCAGGCTCTTGATATCTCCTATAACAACCTCACCGGTCCTATACCAAGGCAGATTTTTGGATTGCAAAATCTGACCAAGTTATTGCTTCTCTCCAATGAATTATCTGATTTCATACCACCGGATATAGGGAACTGCACCAATCTGTATCGTTTTCGAGTAAACTACAACAGGCTGGCAGGGAGTGTTCCGCCAGAGGTTGGCAAGTTGAAGAGCCTGAACTTTTTAGACTTGAGCAACAACCATTTTGAGGGAGGAATTCCTCCTTCCATATCTGGGTGCGAAAATCTAGAGTTTCTTGATTTTCATTTAAATGGGCTTTCTGGACTTTTCCCAGATAAGCTGCCTCAAAGCCTGCAATTTGTAGATATTTCAGGTAATAGGCTTACAGGTCAAATCCCTTCTAGCATTGGGTCATTATCAGAATTGACCAAACTGGTTCTCAGGGATAATCAGTTCTCTGGCAGAATTCCAGCAGAAGTCCTCTCTTGCAGTAAGTTACAATTGTTAGATCTCGGAAACAACGCCTTCTCTGGTGAGATACCAAAGGAAATTGGTCTAATTCCTGCGCTCGAAATCTCTCTCAATCTCAGCTGTAATCAACTTTCAGGTGAAATCCCATCCCAATTTTCCAGCCTTAACAAGCTTGGAGTCCTTGACTTATCCCACAACAAGCTTTCTGGAAATCTCAACACTCTTGCCAGCCTTCAAAACCTTGTATCACTCAATGTCTCCTACAATGACTTCTCTGGTGAATTACCCAACACCCCATTTTTCAAAAAACTCCCAATAAGTGACCTTGCCGGAAACAGAGCCCTCTACATCTCCAACGGGGTCTTGACCCCTGCTGACCATGTGGGACCCACCGTTCGGTCCAAATCAACGATGAAGCTAACAATGTCAGTCCTTGTCAGCGCCAGTGCAGTACTTGTACTACTCACAGTCTACATATTGGTTAGGGCCCGTTTAGGTGAAGCCAGTGCTTTGGAAGACAATAATTGGGCAATGACATTGTATCAGAAGATGGAACTCAGTATTGATGATGTGGTCAAGAACTTAACTTCAGCTAATGTGATTGGCACAGGAAGCTCTGGAGTGGTGTACAGAGTGGGAATCACGAATGGCCAGACTCTGGCAGTGAAGAAAATGTGGTCCTCTGAAGAGTATGGAGCATTCATGTCGGAAATTCGGACTCTTGGTTCAATCAGGCATCGGAATATTGTCAGGTTATTAGGTTGGGGTTCAAATCAGAGTCTGAAACTTCTCTTCTATGATTACTATCCGAATGGAAGCTTGAGTTCTCTTCTTCATGGAGCTGGGAAAGGTGCAGCTGAATGGGAAGCAAGATATGATATAGTGGTGGGAGTGGCTCATGCCTTGGCTTACTTGCATCATGATTGTGTGCCTGCAATCATGCATGGTGATGTTAAGGCTATGAATGTTTTGCTGGGTCCTAATTTTGAGCCTTATCTTGCTGATTTTGGCCTGGCTAGGCTTGTGAATGTCACAGGCTCTGATGAGTTCAGTAAAGTGAACCAGAAAACACTTCTTGCTGGGTCCTATGGTTACATGGCTCCCGGTAATATTTCAACCTAGCTTTTCATAGTATGATTTTGTTTAACATTTGATTTCTTATGTTCAATTTTTTTGGTACTTTGCAGAGCATGCTTCGATGCAGCGGATAACAGAGAAGAGTGATGTATACAGTTTTGGTGTAGTCCTTCTTGAGGTTCTGACAGGAAGGCATCCGTTGGATCCAACCTTGCCGGGTGGCGCACACTTAGTCCAATGGGCTAGAGAGCATTTGCAGAGCAAAAATGACCCTGTTGACATCCTCGATCAGAAACTGAGAGGAAGAGCTGACCCACAAATGCATGAAATGCTCCAAACGCTTGCAGTTTCTTTTCTTTGCATCAGCACTCGTGCTGACGAGCGTCCAACCATGAAGGATGTCGTGGCAATGCTAAGAGAGATTAGGCATGTTGATTCTACAAGGACCGAGGATGACCTTAAGGGCTGCTTGTCATGTGATCCTTCTCCACCAACACGTGCAAGGACTGTGGATCTACAAGGATCATCAAATTGCTCGTTTGCATTCTCTGATGATTCAGTCTGATTGCTTATCCTTTGCCTAAGGGAAGAGTAGCAGTGTTCAATGAAGGCATTCACCAGTAAATTTTCTTCTTTGTATTTTGGTTAAGAAGAATATGGTACCTATTTTACAGTTTCGTGTAGATTTTACTGTAATAATTAATAACTGTTTATGTTAAATATTTGAAAACGGAGGTAAAATTGTAACTAAGAAAATGATTACAAGAGTTTGCAAAGTTTGAATATGGGGCTAAAACCCTGATGGCACTACCAGTGTGGAGTGTTTCATAAAGTGAGGAGTGACAGAAGGCCAAGCAGCAGCTGTACCAATCATTGGTTGTTTTGGATTTGTATAATTAGAACTTAATGAAAAGGAATGAAATTCAGTACTCACTCTCTCCCTCTCTCTCTCTCTCAGTCCTTTCCAGCAATGCACAAATTGTCCCGCACTTCTCAAATCACATGTTCATGTGCTGTCCTGACTGAAAGTGGCCAGTAATCAAATGAACAATCCCTTCAAAATAGCCACATAACAACAACCAGTGCCTTAATCCCAAAATTTAAAGTTTCAAAATAACAACATCATTGTCAAAAATCTCATCATACCTCCGATAACACTAGCTTGATGGAGCATCAATTTATCCATTACTATAGCAGTTGTTTGTGATGCACCTCGTGAAAACCAAGGTTCCCACCGTTATTTATTATTATTATTTTTTTAAAGAAAAATGGTGGATTATGCTAACTAGATTAAGGTATTTTGAACCTCCATAGCGATAACTTTCAACTTACATCATACATATCGGGGGTAAATAAATCACATACTCGCCGTGGCTTGTTCAAAGCAACAACTGAACCGAGTAACTTTCCGCTTGCTTTGTCTTGGTTCTAGCACCAAACTTCGATAAGGATAACATTTGCTGTTGGTGTTGTGTGCCGCCTGCTGACACGAGGTAGCATGGCACTAAGACCAATTTAACTAAACTCTCAGGCTTGTCCCCGTGGACCCATGATCCATGGAACTGCCACCAGCAGCCATATACAACACATGGGGATGGAATGTACATTACAAAAATTTGACGCCAGAGTCATGTGGAGGCCAACTGTTCCATTCTTTAACATGGCATGAAGGGATGAGCTCTAAGGGGGATATTGGGACTCCAACTTCTGAAGTATATCATCTATTAGCTCCCAGTTGAACCCACGATCCTGAAGCCACCATATAATCCTTGACTTAGGCATCTCATTTGTCGCGTTGTGACTTCACAGCCATTGCTTCGAGGCCTCAACAAATTAATGATCCATTGAAAGCTTCGACATGCCAAGTCTAGATTCTTGATCTCCGCTAGAGTCACCATCCTTGAAGACCAGTTTTACTGCCTTATCCATGTCCACTCTGTTTACACCCCTCTTCTGAAGTGCCTGTTTTATTTAAATATATATTATATATATATATAAATATATATATGTGTATATATATATATGTGTATATGTATATGTGTGTATATATATATATGTGTGTGTGTGTATATATGCTTCATTGGATATGATAAAAGATAATTGTTTTTGACAACAAAAGTAATCTAAGAGAAAAGACACAGCCAGTAATCTGACATTAAAAAGTCATCAGCCTCAGTTAGTTGTTGATAAATCCACAGCGTTGGTTTCGTCTGATTTCTGTCATCTAACTAGCCGTAAAGGGACGAAATTGGTCAAAAGGGCTATTTCAAGTACCTGTCTAAGGAAAGGAAATCGGAGAACATAAAATGTCAACCTATTAAAAAACTTAACTGTATCAAAGTCGATGATTCACCAGCTAGATGACCAGATAAAATTGTTCTTTCGGCTATTTCCAATTGAATAATTGGTCCTTCTAGTAACAAACTGCCTAGTTCAACTTTGCCAAGAATGTAGGAATAGGCCTGCATGCCATGGGGTAGCCCACAAAGAGACCGTCTGTCTGGGTTTAAAAATTGTCCATAGGTGATGGTGATCGTGTCAAGACCAAAAGAAACCGCAGGAAGCTCCATAGATCCTAGTCCTATTACGGTTCCCTACACCCCCACCCCACCCCAATTGTCTATGATACATACCTTGCCACTATAAAACAGAAGTGCCAATTTTAGCTTTCTTTAATTCAACAACAGGAAGCCCACTCTTTAGCTTGATGACCACATAAATCACAAAATTGATTCATGCGATTTTGAGATAACTTCCTTCTTTGTATGCAGTCAAAGAATTTAATTGATATATATATATCCAGTCTTCTTTTTATTTTGAAAAGATTAGCAAATAGTTGCATGAAAACAATGACCATAAACAGGACTTTACCAAATTCATACCAGAGTAATGTGCACCAAGCCAGAGACATTAGTGTTGAAAAAACTTGATTTTTATGCACAACAACTACTTATAAATAACAATAGTGCTATCAATGGAAATAGTACTTATCAACAAGGAATTGACAAGAAGGATTTCCACGAGGACAGTAATTGAAACTTTTGTTGAACTATAATCAAATGCAACTATTATATGGTCTAATAGGCTCAAGATTGAGACTAGAATAAGGTAATATCCATAGATTGCCAGGTAATGTATCAAAGATTGTGTTAAATTTTTATTCTTTTTAATGGAAAAAAAAAAAAAAAGATAAGAAGGAACATACAAAGAGGAGAATGAGATATTGTCAAAGACTAAGAAAAGAAGACAAAAAGAAGAAAAAACTAACGCGAACAAAGTTGTTATTGTGCTTATTATATAATGAGATCAAAATCAGGAAAAATTAACGAGCCCTACAGTGGCTTCATACCGAATAGTTTTGCTGATAGAAAATGCAAATCATCAACAGCAAATAAACAAACCTAGTATTTTATCATGTAGAAAATTTCACCCAACAGTTATTTGCAATACAAAATTCATGTAAGATTAAGAGAACAAAAAAAATTTTTTTTTTTAAATGTAATAAACAGATAATTAAAAAATAAAAGTGATCATAGTAGCGAGACTTATAAAAAATACAAAAATATAAAAAAAAGACGTAAAAAAGATTATCCATGAATTAAAAAGTAAAGTGTATAATGAATTGTGCAAGAGGCTGGAGAGTCGAGATGGAAAAAAAGAGATTTATAGAATTGTCAGACTAATGGAGAGGAAGAGAAAAGATTTAAATGAGATTAAGTGTATTAAAAGCGAAATCATTAGTACACTTGTAAGAAACGAGGATATAAGAAAATGGTAGATAGAATATTTTAATAAGTTGTTTAATGTTGAGAGTACAATAAATGTAGAAAATATAGAAATACCTATAGAAGAGATTAATAAATATTTTAAACTTAAAATTCATCCCTATGAAGTAAATGAGGCCATAAAGAGAATGAAAAATAACAAAGGTATAGGATCTGATTGCATCCCTATTGAGGTATAGAAATATTTGGGTGAATTCAGAATAACAATTTTAATGGTTCTTTTCAACAAAATTTAGCAAATAAAGAAAATGTCTCAAATATGGAGAGAGAGCACACTTGTTCCACTATATAAGAATAAAGGGGACATATAAGATGGTTTAAACTATAGAGAAATTAAATTCATGAGCCATACAATGAAATTATGCGAGAGAGTGATAGAGCATAGATTGAGACGAGAGATAAGTGTGTTTCAAAACTAATTTGGATTTATACCAAAACGATCCACCACTGAACCAATTCACTTGTTAAGATAATTGATGGAGATATTTAGAGTACAGAAGAGAGATCTATATATGGTATTCATTGATTTTGAAAAAGCATATGATAGGATTCCAAGAGACTGTTGTGGTGGGCGCTGATGAAGAAATGGATCTCTTTGAAATACATAAATCTTCTTAGGGATATATATGAAGGAGTTGTGACTAATGTAAGAACTTGTGGGGGGCTGAGTGATAGCTTCCTTATTAACATTGGACTCCATCAAGATTCGATATTAAGTCTCATACTATTTGCAATAGTGATAGATGAAATCATAAAAAAATATTCAAGATAAAATACCATGGTGTATACTCTTCGCAGATAATATAGTTTTATTTGATAAAACTAGAGAGAGTATCAATACTAAATTAGAGTTATGGAGGGACACGTTAGAATCTAAAAGATTTAAATTGAGTAGATCTAAAACTGAGTATATGAGATATAAGTTTAGTGACAACCATCAAGATAACGAAGAAATGATTAAGTTAGAACGAAGAGAAGTTTTAAAGAGCGAACGATTTAGATATTTTGGTTCTATCATTCAGATGATGGTAATATAGATGAAAATGTGAATAATAGAATTCAAGCGGGTTGGATGAAATGGTGAAAGGTATCCGATGTTCTCTGCGATTGCATGATGCCATTACATTTAAAGGAAAAATTCTATAAAATTACAGTAAGAATTGCTATATTGTATGACATTAAGTGTTGGGCCATTAAACAGTAACAAGAGCAAAAAATGGTTGTAACTGAAATAAAAATGTTTAGATGGATATGTGACAAAACTAGAAAAAATAGAATTAGAAACGACAAAATATGTAATAAATTGGGAGTTAGTACATTGTAGATAAAATGTAAGAGTACCATCTGAGATGATTTGGACACGTACAACGAAGATTTAAGGACGTACCTATTAGAAAAGTAGAGAACTTAAATATAGGAGATTTAATAAAACGTATAGGTAAGTCGTGAAAAATTTGGATGCAATGTATTCGTAAAGATATGATAGTTATGGATTTAGTTGATGAGATAGTCCTATATAAGAATGAGTGGTGTAGGAGAATCCGTACAAACTAAATCAATCATTTTCTCTTTTTTTCCCTCGATATTTGTCTCTTATATGGCCGACCCCAAATTTTAGAATAGAACATCTAGATTGTTATTGTTGTCGTTGTTGTAATAAACAGATAAACTAAAAGAAATTACTAGCTCTACAATGGTTCTGCTTCTAATCATCCCCAGGATAACATAGTGGTAGAAAGACGTGCAACATGCTTATGAGTGAGAGAGAGAGAGAGAGAGAGAGAGAGAGAGAGAGAGAGAGAGAAAGAGAGAGATTTTAAAGCTATTATGCTAAGGAAATATACAGACAGCCAACTGTGGAGTTGCTCTTTTGGTGATTTCGAGATCATGGGTTCGAGATATCAAAATAATCTCTTTGCAAAAATATAAGGAAAAATGTATGTACATATACGCCTATCCTCCTCCTACGCTTACACTAAGTCGAGGAGTACTTTATACACTAGATGAACTTTTTTTATGCTAAGGAAATATACATCAAGGGGAAAGATATTTTCAAGTATGCTGAATCAAATAGCCAGTTTATGCTGTGAAATCAGGATTTGGAGGGTTCCTCTCTTAAAAATATTATAGACATATTTACACTTCATAACAAGTATATTCATCTTAGTCAGCTACTATTTAAACTAAAGAATCACAAAGCAAACCATCTATAAGTGGACAATCCAAATAGTAAGCAATAAAAAGAAGACAAAACAGAGATGTAGCTAACCTGCTTGATACACCAAGGCCACCAACTCAAAGAAGACCATCTAGAGCCAGAGAAGGTTTCCGCATACAAGAAATCATTTATCAATCCCCTAGAACAAGTAGAAAAGTCAACTTTTTTGAAGAAGCCATAACTCATTAAAAAAATGATTTTTTTATATTATTTTTAAATTGTTTCATACGGGAACAATTATAGCAAAAGAGAAAGACCTAAAATTCGCACATAATTAGCTATACACCATCCACGAAAATCGTATCGCTTCTTTAGCAACATTAAGTGGGATCCTCTTCCGAAGCAACTTCTTTTGCAGCTCAAGTGCTGTAAATGCTTTGCAGAGAAGAGGAACGGAAGGCAATACAAGAAAGAGAAATATTAGTGTTACCACCAATTTTAGATTAAACTAAAAGCCATTCAGGTACTAACCATAAAAGCAACACCAATGAAGTGATAGCATAATAAGCTTAACAGTGTTATCCAATGTTTTTGGCTCTCCACAAGTATCCAAGGTTACAATCATTCAAACAAATGAATATGTTTTACAGTTTATTGAACTCCAAGTGAGCCATTATATAAAAACTTATATCACAAACTTTGACAATGAGTCTATGATTGTGATTTCTACCCGTTAATGAACTCCAATTAAATCAAACCAATATTTCAAACAAATTTGGGGAGTGAACCTTGCTGCAAGCAATTCAACAGCCAACTTCTCAGCGTCCTTATAGTTCTATGAGATTGCCCGCGATTTCAATAGCAATTCAACCTTGCTGCAAATTGAAGATTGGTTTTGATTTCAGCATCTGATTTTGATTTTGGTTTGGAATGAGAGAGTTCCTATTTGAAACAAAGCTTCTCTGCATAACTTGTCCACCATTTGTGACTTTAGGGTTTAATAAATTTGATTTTGTACGTTGGCCAACCTCTCTTGCCTTTGAATTCACTACTTGTTGAGAACTAGTTTGCGATTCCTTAGGTTGTAGATTCTTAGGAATGTAACGAACGGGTAGTGAAAAGTGGAAGAACTTCTTTAATGAGGCATCCTCTATTGATGGCCTTGCTTTTGTTCCCTTAAATGCTTCTTTTTTGATATCTCCTAATAGTAAGATTACCTTTTCATTGAAGACTAAGGCAACATAGTAATCTGAATGAGACTCAAATGAATCGGAGTACTTGGCTGCACGAAAATCCCAGAAGACTTTAACCGATATGGTGACAAGTAGTTCATGAAGTTTTTGCACCATGTTACCATCACATCACAAAATGGGTCATCAGGTATAGACATGTCACAATGCATGATTTGTCATTGCTTTCGAAATCATCATTAGATTTCTCTTTTGAAGCCAGTTACTCATCGGACAATGCCTGAGCTTGTCGAAGTTGATCCTTCAACATAGTTGATTCCAAGTTGAACAACAGGTATCTAGAGAAAGTACTACCATTCTACACTTCTTTTGGATTCTTCAAGCCATGTGAGTTTAGATCTAAGACAGATATGTCATTCTTTGAGGAAGATGAAAGGATATGTTTCCTCGTTTGATCCCATTACAGATTCAATAAAATGAATACAGGAAAGAAGTTTAAACAAGGGCAGTTTTGCAAATGGTGAGGTTTTCTCAAACAATTTCCCATACATTGTTTGTTCTCCATGTTAAGGTGACTCATCCCAATCCCACATTGCCTATGAAGAGAAGATTTCTCCCTTACTCTCCTACATATGTATGTTCTCAATCCCACATGGAATGTCAAGCGAAGGCATCCCTAAGAATTCATGTTTGGCTTAGGTTATGGTTTAGAGCATCATTAGTTCAAGTGAGTTAGTAAAAATGTATTGCAATCTTTTAAAATCTTATTTTTACTATCTTTTTTGTATAATAGTCATTACACTTTCTTAAACCATTTGTAGTTCTCTTCTTTGATAGTGAAATTCTTCTTCTCCTTTGCCCATGAACGGAAATCTATTTAACCGAATCATGTAAATTTTTTCTCTTTCATTATTTTATATTCTGTCATTTTATTTTTTCGGTTCATTTAAATTCTATCTTTTATTATTTATCTATTGGGTTGTTCAAGAGTCATCTAGTTAATTTTATATTCAACTTGGGTCGTTCTTAACAAATTGGTATCATAGCTATTCTATCTATTTTGAGAAAGTTTTTGAGTAATTACTTTGACAATTTGATAATAATAAAAATTATGGTCAAGAAATTCGACGGTAATGTCAAATTCGGTATATGGCAATTTAAGATAGATGTCATTTTGGTTCAGGATGGAGTTGATTTAATATTACAAGGATTAGAGGCTAAACTAGCTAATGTGACAGATTTAGAGTTTGCTGCGATAGATAAAAGAATGAGATTTGAGATTATTTTGAACCTCTCTGATGAGGTTTTGCGAGAGGTAACTATGGAGACCGCGATTAAGACCATGTGGGATAAGTTTAAAGTTTAATATATGAAGAAAATAGTTGAGAATAACCTTTATCAGAAACAAAGTTTGTATATGCTGCGTATGGTAGAAGGTACATATATTTTTTCTCATCTTGATAAATTTGATTATGTTATTATGAATTTAAAGAATATAGATTCAAAAATTGATGATGAGGATCGAACTATTTTGTTATTGTGTTATCTTCCCAAATCTTTTTAAGTATTTTTGTGATATTATAATTTATAGTAAGAAAACCATTTCGTATTATGAAATAAAATATATTTTTTTAAAATCTAAGGAGCAGATTGATACGAACATTACTGGGAAAATTAAAGTGATCAAGCTGATTATTTGGTTGTTAAGGGTGAAACTGATAAAAAAGAATTTGAGAATAATAGATCTAAATATAAAAATTTGGTATGTAATTATTCTCATAAATTGGGGTACATTAAGTTCAATTGCTTTAAGTTAAAAAATAAGCAAAAGAAAAAATTTGGTGAGAAAAATACTAAGATTGTCGAGACTAGTGTTGTGGCAGATGAGAAAAATGAAGATATTTTCTATATAATTGATGACAGGATAAGGTCTAAAAATAAATGGATTTTAGATTCGGTTTGTTCTTATCACATGTGTTCCAACAAGAATTTGTTTCCTATCTATAAATCTGTTAATGGTGGAATTATTTTTATGAAAAATGATACTGTTTCCAATGTTGTTGATAAGGGTATAATTTAAATTAAAAATGCATGATAGTATTGTAAGACCGCTCACCGATGTTAGACACGTTTCTGATTTGAAGAAAAATCTCATCTCTTTAGGCACTTTGAAAGTTTTTTGGTGCAGATACACAACTGAAGGTGGAGTCATGAAAGTGTTTAGTGGTGCTCTTATTGTTATGAAAGTTTACAGTTTTGGTACATTGTATTTTCTACAGGGATCTATGATTATTGGTTCAGTTGCAGTCTTATTATTAGTGTCTGATTCTAATATTTGTTCAAATTTATGGAGACCATTTCGTGTTTAGTTAAATGAAGGTATCAGGTATTTATTGACCTTCATTGATAGTTATTTGGGAAGTATGTTTGACAGTTTTGTTTTCTTCCGGAAATTAAGTGATGAATCATTTATTTATTTGCTATCTTATATTGATGACATGTTTATTGTTATCAAGAATTTGTTAGAGATATTCATTTTGAAATTGCAGTTAAGCATTGAATTTGGTATAAAAAATTTAAGAGCAGTAAAGAACATTTTTGATTTGAAAATTAAGAGAGATCAAGAAATTGTGAAATATTGTTGACCCAAAATAATTATTTTTGAAAAATTTGGCATGAAAGATGCTAAATTTGTGAGTACTCCATTTGTTGGCCATTTTAGGTATTTGCTGCTTAGACATTACAGCCGGTTGAATATGAGAATTTTATGACACAAATTCCATATTTTAGTGCAGTTGGCAATATGATGTATGTAATCACTTGTTCAAGTTCAGAAAACAATTTTACTGATTTGTTTATGAAGTCTCCTTCAATTTACAAATTTAAGCAGTACTTGAATTTGTTTTGTTTGATATCCACTGCTATTGATTAGCCCATTGGAGTTTTTGTAGATAAAGTGGAGCAGATTTGTTATTTGATATTTGTTATTGTTGGGATTCGCTAAGGTGGAAATTTATTAAGGTGGCTCATCCCAATCCCATATCGCCTATGAAGAGAAGATTTCTCCCTCACTCTCCTACATATGTATGTTCTCAATCCCACATGAAATGTTAAGCGAAGGCATCCCCAAGAATTCATGTATATATAGGTGGTTTGGATTATGGTTTAGAGTATCATCAACTCAAGTGAGTTAGTAAAAATGTGTTGCGGTCTTTTAAAGTCTCATTTTTGCTATTTTTTTGTATGATGGTCATTAGGGTCTAGAAACTCTTTCTTATGGCATTTGTAGTCTTCTTCTTTGATAGTGAAATTTTGTTCCTCCTTCGCCTGTGGACGTAAGTTTATTTGACCGAACCATGTAAATTTTGTCTCTTTCTTTATTTTATATTCTGTCATTTTATTTTTCCGATTCATGTAAATTCTGTTTTTTATTCTTTATCTATTAGGTTGTCAAAGAATTTTCTGGTTAACTTCCTATTCGTTTTGGGCCAATCCTAACACTCCATCTGTCATGACCAAGTACCTAAATCTAACTAATCCAATAAAAAGTTAAATTTCAAAATTAATTCCATAATTTCGGTTTTAAGTCATGCAGACAAGTCTCCTAACTGTTCCCTCTATCTACCTTCTCCTACCTCTAAGAAACTGCAATATGAATAATATATTTCTCCATTTTGTTTTCATTTCTGGTATTTTGATGAACTTTACTATTGGCAGGTACTCACAAAGACAATCAGAGATACAATTGCAACTATGATTATAGTGTTGGATCATTAATCCAATGTTGGACTTATATGTTAAAATAATTATATATTATATACTGTCATTTAAGTTAATCCCATATGAAAGCGATCTGGTAAATTTAAAAATTCGATAATTTGGATTTAATATATCTAATAAGATATGGAAATAAATAAATATATAGATATCAATGGATATTTGCTATTTATGATGGGTTAAATAAGAAATATCGAAAGATGACTTAAGAATAGCCGAAAATTTATTTAAATTCATATGAATTTGATAAGATAACTGAAATTAACTGAACAGTCAAATTTTGTTATGATTTGGAAGGTAAAATCATCTCTACAACTATAAATAGGGTTATGATCTCTGGATTAATGTATCACTCTAATATCTTATACTCCTATCATACAGAGAGATTTTGTGAGAATACATTGACCTAGAAGGCCGAACTCAGGACGCTGCTCAAATCAGGTTCTCATTGATTTAATTATTCGGTTATGGATTCAGATATTTTCTCTATCTAATCCGAATTTTAATTTTAGTTATTAAGTTTATTAATTTCAATAATTTACATGATATTTAACATAATTTTGCATAAAGTTATTTTTTTTCACAAGTGGTATCAGAGCCACTCGTACTTGAATGATTGGAATTTTTTGTATATTTTAATATTTTATATGATTTTGGTACTATGTGAATTTTTGAAAATATACATGAAAATTTTTTGTCGATATTTCAGTTTTTGGAAAAAAAATTCAGAAATTTTTTTGTGTGGATTTCAATAAAAAAAGTTATGAAAAATTTTATTAAAGTTGACTTTCAGTTTTTATCAAAGTTGAGATTCAATGTTTTAAAAAAAAAAGGAATGTTTTCGTCAAAGTTGATCTTCAGTTTTTATTAAAGTCGACATCTAATGTTTCAAAAAAAAAATAAAAAGTTTTTATCAAAGTCAACATTCGATATTTAAAAAAAAAAGAAATATTTGGGCAGAACAGAAGAATATGACAAGTTTTCAAAAGGTTTAAAACTCTTGATGTTTTGAAATATTTCATTTCCTTTTCTTTTGGGTATTTTTTTTTAATAAAGTTGATTTTCTTTTGAACTTTTATTTAAAAAAAAAAAGAAAGGGAAAAACATAAGCCTTTAGGGAAACGTTGGTTTTTCCATCTTCTTCTATTCATATTACAAAATTACCTTCTTTTGAAACTAATAGTTATCGTACAGTTTATAAAAATATTGATGCTCATTCAAATAGTTCATCTAGAATATGATCTCCTCTTAGGCAATCCTTTTTTATTAATAATATTAGTAAATTTAAACCTAATTTTAAATTACTATTTCAAGAATATTTTCTTAAAGAAAATGATTACAAAAGACAATCTTTTGAAAGTTTAAATAAAGCTACTCAAATGAAAATTAAAAAAGATTGGATTAAATATATTAATAATAAATGTATTAATATAAATTTATATTATTTTATAGCAAATCATTTTAAAAATGTAAATTTATATTCGTATCCAATTAAACCTATTAATGTTTTGATTACAAAAACTTGGAAATTAGAAAATGATCAAATTATTACTTCTGTTTATCATCCTTTACAAAATATTAAGATTCAAGTAGAAAATAAAGAATTAAAAACTGAACCATTCAAGATAGGAAGACAAGATGGGACTGGTTCAGAAATGACCAAATTAGAAGATATTAAAAAGGTTTATGAACAAAATAATTATACTAATCAATTACTTCATTCTATATCCAGCCAAGTAGAACAAATCTCTAATCAGGTTGACAGAATAGAAAAATTAAAATTATATATTCCTTCAACCTCTATAGCTATTCAAGAAAGAAGACCTCTTCATTCATTAAAACTTCATTAGTAAAACCTTCAATTATTGAAACTTCATTATTTAGACCAAGACCTCTTGAAAAGAAACAAGAGAAAGAATTAATAGCTACTCATAATTCATTCCTTTCAAGGATTAATAAATCCCTTGAAGACTTAGTCTCTCAAGGAAAAATTAATAATATTGAAAAGATTATTAGTTCAGATGAACACTCTTCTGAAAGTGATTCATCTCAAGAAGATTCATTTGAAGAAAGAATTTCTCAAATCGAAGAAATCTTTTCAGATGAACCTTCTGCATTAAATATTAATAAAATAAAAAACTATACTCCAAAAAATTACTATCCAATACCTACTCATGTAGATTTACAATATGAAGAAAGAAATATATTTAAAGCTTCTCATTATGACGGTCAATCCGTCTATGAATGGAATCTAGATGGAACATCTGATTATGAGAAAATGAATACATCACAATAAATGGGCATGGCCAGAATGACATACTCGTTGCAATATCAAAATGATGCAAATATTGCAAAATTACTAATTTCTGGATTCACAGGTCAATTAGAGAATTGGTGGGATAATTTTCTTATTTTAAAACAAAAGTTAGAAATATTAAATTATAAAATTCTTGTTGAAGATAAACAAGGAAACATTCATGAAGAACCATCAGCTACAAAATATTTAATAGTGGTCATTAGACATTCTTTTATAGGTAACCCACAAGAAGAACTGTCTAATTCCCAAATTATCCTTACAAATCTTAGATGTCCTAATTTAAGTGATTACAGATGGTATCAAGATATATTTCTAACTTTAGTATTAAAAGGGAACGACTGCAATAAGGGATTTTGGAAAGAAAGATATATTGCAGGACTTCCAAAATTATTTGGACAAAGAATTTACAATAAAATTAGAGACATTGTAGGAAATGAAAACATTCCTTTTGAGAATATGTCATGGGGAGAATTATTCTTATTAATAAAGAAAGAAGGACCCTTTCTTTGTAATTAATTTAAATTACAATCCCAATTAAATTTTAAAAAAAAACAAGAACTTGCAAAGAGATTGATTGTTTCTATAAATTATTTGGATTTTCTTCCATTAAAGTTTCATCCTCTCGCTTTTCAAGGGGGAGTAAACTATATAAAAACCCAAACAATACAAATAAAAAACTTCAAAATATTACAAAAATAAAACAGAACAAATTCCTTCATATTACAAGAAATCAACAAAAAAGAAATCAAAACCTCAAAAATCATTCAATAAATAGAATCCTATTACCTGTTGGAAATGTGGCAGGACTGGTCACAAAGCTAACAAATGTTTTGTTAAAAGTAAAATTAATAACCTATTTTTAGATAATCATGAATTAAGAGATAAACTTTTAAAAATATTTATTAAAGAATCTGATTCTGAAAATATTACAGAAACTATCATATCTGATTCAGATTATTCATTTGAAACAGAAATCCAAATATGTCATTCTATAAATGTCATTACAAATGATAAAAAAGACATATTATTAAAAGTTATAGAAAATATAGAAGATCCAGATATTAAAAGAGAATATTTACTAATATTAAAAAATTTAATTATAATAGAGAAAAAAGATAAAGAAATTAAAATCATGGAACCTTTCAGTATTAATAAATTATTTGAAAAATACTCAACTTCAACATCAGGAATTAAATTATCAAACTCTTCAAATATAAATCATGAAATTAAAGAATTAAAAACAGAAATTCAAAATATTAAAAAGAAACTTTATTCATTAAAACAAAAAGATTTAGAATTAGAATTATTAATATTAATAAATCAATAAGAAAATGAAATTAATAAAGAAAATGAAATAGGTCATATTATTCCAAAACCAGATAAATCTATTATTCAATTTATCAATGTACTAAGTAGATTTCAATTTAAAAAATAGTATGTTTATATTACTTTAAAAATTAATAATGAAATAATAAAATTTATGGATTTATTAGACACTGGAGCAGATCAAAACTGCTTAAGATTAAGAACTATTCTTTCTAAATATTTACAAAAAACTCATGAAAAATTAATAACTATAGATGGAACCCCTTTACAAGTAGACTACAAATTAAATAATAGATATATATATGTATAATAATTATTATTGTTTAAAAAATATTTTTGTATTAGTAAAAAAACTTAAATGAAGAAATAATTTTACGAACTCCCTTTATTACTTTACTTTATCTATTCCAAGTAAATTCTGAAGGAATTAAAGCTAACAATTTTAGGAAATGAATTAACATTCAGATTTATATCTCCTATTTAACAAAGAGATATTACTTTATTAAAAAATAATGCTATTCATCAACAGATCAATAATATATCCTATTTAAATAAACAAATTACATATTTAAAAGAAGATTTAAAACATGTTAGAATCTAAGAACAATTAAATACTAAACAAATTCAAGAAAAAATAAAAGAAATAGAAAACTCATTCAAAAATCAAATATATTCTAATCTTCCTCATGTTTTATGAAATAGAAACATGAAATAGAACTTCCATATATTAAAGAATTCAATGAAAAAAATATCTCTACTAAAGCTCGTCGTATTCAAATGAATAAAGAATATTTAGAAATCTACAAAAAAGAAATTAATTCTCTTTTAGAAAAGAAATTAATCCGTCCATCTAAAAGCCCATGGAGCTGTGCGACTTTTTATGTCAATAGTCAAGCAGAAAAGAAATAAGGTATTCCTAAACTTGTTATTAATTATAAACTTTTAAATAAAGTATTACAATAGATAAAATATCTAATTCCAAATAAAAAAGATTTATTAAATAGATTATTTGATACCAATATCGTTTCTAAATTCGATATGAAATCAGGATTTTGGCAAATCCAGATTAAAGAACAAGATAGATATAAAATTGATTTTACAGTTCCACTTGTTCATTATGAATGAAATGTAATGCATTTTGGATTAAAAAATTCTCATTCTGAATTTCAAAATATTATAAATGATATTTTAAATCCTTATTATCATTTTACTATAGTTTATATAGATGATGTTTTGATTTATTCAAAAAATATAGATCAACATATCAAACATTTAAATATCTTCTTAAATGTTATTAAACAAAATGGTTTAGTTATATCTGAATCAAAATTAAAACTATTTCAAACTCAAATAAGATTCTTAAGACATGATATTAAAGATGGTACTATTTCTCCTATTAATAGAACTCTGGAATTTATAGAAAAATTTTCAGATGAAATTAAAGATAAAAATCAATTACAAAGATTTTTAAGATATCTGAATTATGTTTCAGATTTCTTTCCTGATTTCAGGAAACATTGTTCAATTTTTTATGATAGATTAAAGAAAAATCCACCTCCCTGGACTAAAGCTCATACAACTAAAGTTTAGTATTTAAAAGAAAAAGTCAAGAGTCTTCATTGTCTTTTTCTTCCTCATCCTCAAGCATTCATTATAGTAGAAACAAATACTTTCGAAATAGGTTATGGAGATATATTAAAACAAAAAATAAATAATAAAGAAAGTCTAGTCAGATTTTATTCAAGGAAAAGCATCATGATTATCATTTTTCATTCTTTAGAAGGTATTAATTATATTTATTCTCCTTTCAGGATAATGAGTAAAGACAAGTTCATTTCCATTAAAGACTACTAACAAAAGTATTCAAATCCCATTCCAAAACCAAATACTTCCATTAAAGTCAATTTTCATACTTGAATCCTTTAATAAATTTCAGACACTTTCTGAATTTCCTCCACTTACTTACTCTCAAGTTGCAGCTCATCAAATTAATGAACAAGAAGCTTCATCACCATCTCCTTCAAAAAATTCAAAAAATAAAAATAAAAATAAAAATATTAATATACCTAATGCAGATAATTATTATTATACAAAACCTCATTTTGAAACATTACAACTCACTTCATTCATGAAAACTCATAAAGTATCTATATTAAATAGCTATATTAAAAGACAATTTCTTGAAAATATATTTTGGTTTACTAATAATATTCTTAAAGATAGATAATATTATAAAATTATATTACTTAAAACTAATTCTGTAAAAATTCAACATCATTATGATGAAAAAGAACCATCACGAATTGTATATTCAAAATTAGTAATTAAAAGAATTATTACATCTCAACATGGGAACAAAAATTCAAAAGTTTATATTTTGAAAAACCATTATCATTAAGTCATCCAGCAAAAACATTCAATTATCATGATTACATTAAAACATGGTATAGGTGTCTTTATCTTAGACCATTTGATCATTCATGGTCTATTTGTTTTGATGTTAATTGTGTATTACTATTCTGATTTGGTTTTTTGATTGGTGGCATTACTTTGGTCTTATATTAGATCTTTTTCCTCCTCAGTTTTTAAATTCATTCCAGCATTACTCTTCAATTGCTCAAACAAATGAGTCTTTTGAAAAATTATTTTTCTTTTGTTTACGTTTTAAAATTCCTTGGATTGCTTGTTATTCATTTAAAGCTTTTCATTCGATTCCTCCACCTTATCCTCTTTCATTAATTAGAGAATTCAAAATAAAATGGTGGAACAAATTGTCAATTGATAGTTGTACTCCATAAAAGATTACTGAATATTTCTCAATTCTGAGCACTCCTCAAAAGACAATTCAAAAGTCTACTCCTTTTGAAACAAACATTAATAATGATATTTTGTCAATTCTTCAATCCACTTCAGACCTTCACAATCAATTTTTCGAATTTCTTACTAAAAAATCTACTGAAACTCAGTCAATTAAGTCTGATGAGTCAACCATTCCTGATACTCAAGACTTTTTCAATTTTTAGATAAAGACTTTTCATGAATTGAAGCATCATCTATTCCTCATTAAAATGTCATTAAAAAACATCATCAAACAAAAGATTCAAGCCATAGAAGACAATGATCCCGACTTATTTCTTCAAATGTGTCAATACATTGATTATCTCGCTTATCAAAACATTCATTTGGTAAAACTTCTCCAGAGATTTATATGTTAGCCCAATATCTTCTTCGGCATCAAATTAAAAATATTCAATTCGAGATTAAAATTTTGGATCGATTAATCAAAATTATTCAAAGATTAAACCTCAATCAAGACGAAGATCTTATTCAGAGAAGACAAGTCTGCATTAATGCTCTCATTCAAACCCAAAGAAAGCTATCTCAACTAACTTTTTGATTCAAGATTTTCAGATCAAGACTATCATGACTTTTCCTTTGCTACATTGACTCAAGAAAAAGCTCAAGACAGTTGAGATGTCCATTCATCTCATTAATAAAGAAATTAAAAGTGCTGGTAAAAGATTCGATTATGAGACTTATATCTATTGGTCTGAAAGAAAGCCTTTGTACGAATGACAGCGACAATTAATAAAGCCAAAGATTTCATATCTTTCTTTATGAAGACTTTACAGCTATTCATAACAGGTGTCATTCAAGATTTCAATTATGCGATTCATTTTGATTTCCAACAACCAAGTGCCCTGCATTATTAAAAATAATTGTACTATATAACTTTTTCACTTTTTTGTTTTGTAAAAATAGTCAAAAGTAACTTTAGTCAAGTAAAGCAAAGTTACTTTATGTCATGTTTTCTTTTATTAGAAATTATCTTTTATTTTTAAGGAAGTTGACAGTTTCTTTGGAAAGAAATCTTTAGAACTTCCAACATTTTTTTTTGGTAAATAAAAAAGTTCACTTCTTTTCTTTTTGAAAGGAATATTTCGGACCTTTTTTTTATGACACCTTTTTTTTTGGTAAACTTTCGATTTTAAAGAATTTTTTAGAATTTGGTTTCTTTTAAAAAATTTCCTGATTCAAGTATCTTTTTGGAAAACTTCTAATTTTAAATAATATTATGGAATTTAGTTTCTTTTAAGCAATTTTCAAAATTTGGGAAATAAAAAAAAATGGAAACTTTCAAATTTCAACTTTTTTTTTTTTAAGGTTTGACTTCCTAATTTTAAAATAAAATTTTCTAACAAAAATTAAGAAAATTTTTTGGTTTTGGGAAACAAAAAAAAAAGGAAATTTCCAAATTTCAATTTCCTTTTTGAAATTTAACTTCTCAATTTTAAAAAAATAATTGCAATTAAGAAATTTTTAGTGTTGGAAAACCAAAAAAAAAAAAAACATTTCAGTTTTTTTTTTTTTTTTTTTTTAAGATTTAACTCTTTAATTTCAGAAGAAAATATTCTAGATTTCGACAAAATAAAACAAATTTTTTGGTTCCTTTTATCTATTATAAATTCACACCACAAAAGAATCAAGTTTTTTTTTCTTAAATAAAACTTTATGGGCCATTTTAGGTCTAAACAGATCTAATAGTGGGTGTAAAGATTTTTAAACTCATTGAACTTAATTGAAGCCATCTTTCATCCTTATCACTCTTCACTATCCATTTTATGTTCAAAATTGATCATTTTTTTAGTATGCGATGATATAGCATGTCTAGGAAAATTTTGTTAAAAAGACAGGGATAAATTTAAGATTGATTGATTTTTAATCTATTTTAAATGAACTCACCATCTAGCTGAAAATTTTTCTTGTGCTTCCTACTACAGAATGGAGTTTGGCTAAGTCTTAGATCAGTTATCAGCAAAAGATGGAGACTTTGGTTTTATACTGATAACGAAAGTTAAGGGACGAAAAGAAAGATAAAGGATATGAATTTAATAAATTGAATTTTTATAGACTTAATTTAAAGTTGAAAAGATTAGAGTTTAAATAACCAAAATTTCAAAAAATTAAGTCCATTATGATAAAATTGAGAATTTTCAATTACGGATATGATTCAAATATGAGTATGGTTTTGTATATATATCTCAAGATGAATTAATTAAAACAATATGTTACTAAAGTGACCTCTGTTGTGGAGATTAATTTATTTTAGGATATAAAAAGTTGTGTGTACAATTTATGTGAGTAGTAATCGGCCTAATGAAAGGTCTGTACTTGACAAAATTGCATGTACACCTCGTGGTAATAAATGCGTGATAATTTTTTGATTTTATATGTAACCAATTTATCAGTCCAAAAGAAGATAATTTGTTGACATGTTCTTGCTATCAGCATTTGATTATTACACATATTATTTTATATATATTTCGAGATGAATTAATTAAAACAACATGTAACCAAAGTGATTTCTGTTGTGAAAATTAATTTATTTTGGATATAAAAAATTATGTGTATACAATTCATATGAATATCGATTGGTCTAAAGGAAGGTCCGTATTTGATAGAATTATATATACACCCTATGGTAATAAATATATAACAATTATTCAGTTTTACATGTGACCATTTTATCGGCTCAAAAGAAGATAATTAGTTTACATATTCTTATTGTCAGCATTTTATTATTACACCAAAATACTACTTACAAGTTAATTATTTTGTCCAAAAATAAAATATTAATGGAGTGTCTAGTATCTTATGATGAGATTACTCATATTTAAATATATTTGGTTTTAAAGTTCCACGTGATCATATATTGATTACTATCTTTCTTTGACAGTTAATATTATTCCCACTAACATTAATGCTTATCTCAAGTTGATTTTTATGTTGAATGACTCTAATTTCAAGTTATGGATTTAGACTTTTCGTTAAGAATTGATTCTCCTCATCATTTACAAATAAGAGTACCTCTAAAAGAGGGAGAAAAAAAGGTGGAGAAAATCGAATCGTATATGTCTAATAATAATAAAGTGAGCCATTCCAAAAATATTTAGAGGACTGTCAGTTTATTGTCATAAAATAATATGAGTGGCTTGTTAATGTCATCCACTATTCGTAGTCCCGTGACGAAATTTCGTAACCATACTCCATGATTGGATGTCTCATGACATGCTATTAATTCTTCCACCATGGTGGAAGAGGCTATAACAGACTATTTAACACTCTTTCAAAAGACGGCTTCTCCTGCTAGCATATAGATGTAGTCTATTGTAAACTTCATGCTATCTTGGTATGCCGCAAAGTCAGAGTCAATATATATAATGATCTCAAGCTGTTCCGATCTCCGATACGTGAGTATATATACTTTCGTTCTCTATAAATACTGCAAGACCCATTTGATGGCTTTCCAATGGTCTATTCCCAGATTACTTAAGTATCTGCTCAACATTCCTGTAATACGCGCAATATCCGGACATGTACATATCTGAACATATATCAAACTCCCTACTGCTGATGTATAGGAAATCTTCTTGTTGGTCCCTGTGACAATCGGGAAAATGAGTTGAATTAGTTGTCTCGATTGATTTTTAATAAATTTAATCTAACTCCACTTAGATTTATATTAATCTTATGGTTAATTTATGTATGTGTAATAAAAAATAAAACTAGAGATACAGAAATAAATTCGATTTATAGTAGTTTAGTCTTTTATCTATATCCACTCTTCCAACTAATAAGTCAGGATCTAGCAACCTGTTAGTTTTCACTATGATACTTGATTACAAAGTATAACTCACTTGTTGACTTCTGATCTTCTCACCAAGAAAACAATTTCGTCCAACAATGGAAGATTCAATACTAACTCACAATAACTAACTCACACGGCACATTACACAACTCAACACACAAGATCTCAAGTACATAAAGCTTTTGGAAGACTGCATAATGTGTTTAAAAGATGGGTTTCAAGTGCTGGTTTTCTTCACGTTTTCTTTTATGAAAATTGCTTAAGAATTTATCACTTTGTTGCCACAAAAGTTTGTTGTTCGTCCAATATTATGAGAGCTTTTTTAAGGGTTCAAAAACTACTATGAAACTCAGATTTTCACTAAGAAATGCAGTAGTAACTTTCATGCAAACCAAGGACAAATTTGCTCATGATTTTGTGAGATAAACTAACTGTTGCAAGTTAATTTCAAAGTTCAAATATT
Organism: Dillenia turbinata; assembly: GCA_037126225.1. Taxonomy (NCBI): domain Eukaryota; kingdom Viridiplantae; phylum Streptophyta; class Magnoliopsida; order Dilleniales; family Dilleniaceae; genus Dillenia; species Dillenia turbinata. The sequence continues at coordinate 7,621,359 of JBAMMX010000008.1, forward strand.
ACACTTGAATCTTGAAAATTCAAATTTGAATTTCCCTAATTGATAAGGCTGCTGTAGATATGAATTTACCTTCAAAAAATCAGCTCCAAAAATTTTTGATGATCAGAAAAATATTAGACAACTTGTTGAATTTACACACTTGTTTCTCCATCAAAATTTTAAAATTTTTGTATTGTAAATCATCATATTTATAGTCCAACAATAGCACTATAATGCAGAATTTTTAAATTTAAAAATGAATGACCAATGGTGAAGATATTCATGAGCAAATACTCCTTGAGAACCAACTTTTGCCGTTGTAAAAAATGTATAACCAACCCACTTTAACCTTATTTTTCTCCAACATATTCATCAAATTTTTGTACTATAAAGACTTGAAATCGAAGTGCCTCACACATTATTTGAAATGAAATTTTTGGATTTAAAATTATTTCATCACACAAGTAGATATGATTATTCAAATATTGTCAAATGATCATACTCTGTGATTTAGAAAATTTTCTAATATATTGGAATGCTAAACTTGAAATTTTAATAAATGTCCTTCTGATGTGGAACAACCAATATACATTTTTAGACTAAATTTTAAGCTAAGTGAAATATTCAAACTATACTTATCTTACTGGCTAGGTTTTCAACAAATTAAGAAAAATATATTTTGACAGAGCAATAGCCTTTATAACTCAAAATTGTTTTATTTCTATAGCAACTTCTATGACAACCTCTATGGATCACTTTTTATGAGAATTTTCAAATAAAATTTAATCTGCACACTTACTAAAAATGTTAGAACAATATAAAAATTTTTTTATCATCAAAACCAAAGAGTTTGACAATAATTTTCCAAACACTTTTATATTTCCCATTTCTCAAGATCACCTTTGGGGCACTGTTTGAGATTAAATTTGTCTCACTTAGCTATAGGAGTATCTCCTGATTCATAATCCTAAATATTATATCTTTTGAAAATCTTTTTGACATATAAAACATAAAAATGTATCTACTTCCATATAACTTGTGATATACACAATCATCAACTAAATTTATCTCAAAACCTAACGAGATAATAACCACTGTTGGGATGCCCCTCGTGGATGTCCTTAATGGCATAGGTTCCAGAGTTGATAGAGTTTGTTCTTCTAAAATGAGGGTTCTCCAATATTGTCCCAATCTCTTGTGTCATGAATACTATCAGAGAAATTCTTGAATAGGAACCAAGATATCTATGAAAATATCTACATATTTCTCTTCAAAGATAATGTTCTTGATCATATCTCCCTCTTACAAACTCAACATTCTTAAAAAACCAGTCATTTCCTGACTTAAAATGACTTTCTTTATGAGATTATAAAATTTATACCCTTTAAACCTTTTAGATTACCCTATAAAATAACAACTAATCGTCCTGACGTCTAATATCCTTTCATTAGGTCTAATAGACCAAATCTCAGCTGGACAACTCCTAACATGCAAATGTTTTAGATTAGGACTTGTGCCTATCCAAAGTTCGTAGGGGTTTTGATAGTCGTCTTAGTAGGAACTCTGTTCAGGATATATACTACAATCTTGATTTAATCATATCATGAATAATTGTCTATAAACATGATAAAACATTTTTGACCATTTTAAGAACCAAAAGGGATAGCCTATATATATACATATGTATCATTTCAAAGATGCTTGAAATCTTATTGGCTTCATATCCTCTTTTATTGATATGTTTTCCTTTTATACAATTTACACAAATATCAAAATTTGTGAAATTAAAGAAATTAAGAATTTTTTTAACACAAGTCTCCCTATTCTCCATTTGGAGATAAAATCCAATCTCTTGTATCACAATGAAGACGAATTCTTATTGATTAATTTATACTTTATACTTCAAATACTAATTTGCAGAGATTCACTAAATGAAATAACAATATCTATGAGATAAAAATTACTGGATCTAGATAAAGAATCGGAATAACCTATTTGGATTCAAAAAACAAACTAATTTTTCAATTTCTAAAAGAGCAAGCAAAACCAAATTAATTTAATACAGAAACAGAAATAGGCAACCCTACATAGACACACTAGTGTGAGTGGTTGCAATGGAATATAGTCATCAAGTGTGTCTTGGTACCAAAGTCAAATTAACCTTAGAACAAATCAAACTAAGGAATATAATAGCATCCTTATCCTGTTTTTTTATCTTTCTTTTTTTATCCTTAATTGTCAAGTGTTCTAAACTTTTAAACTGTTTTAAAAGAAAATATATCAAGAGTGTACTAATTCCAACCTTTTCATAGTTGACAATTTCTCAATATCTTTAAGGAAAGATTTGGCTATCATAACAGATTCAAATATTGTGCCCTTTAAATATTTTTAGGATGACCCGTTTATCATTATTAGACACATGCGATTCGATTTCTTTCATATTTTTTCTCCCTCTTTTCAAAGAAACTCTTATCTATAAGTGATGGGAAAATCAATCCTTAACGTAAAATCTAAATCCATAACTTGAAATTCGAGCCATTTAATTTAAAAATCAAGATAAACATTAATGCTGGTGGGAATAGTATTAACTATAAAAAAGAGAACAGTAATCAATATATGCTCACGTAGAACTTTAAAACCAAATATAATCAAATATGAGTAATTTCCATCATAAAACACAGGACACACCATTAATATTTTGTCCTTAAACAAAATAATTAACTTGTAAATGGTATTTTGGTGTAGTAATCAAATATTGACAATAAGAATATGTCAACTAATTATCTTCCTTTAGCCTGATGAATTGATCACATATAAAACCGAATAATTGTCATGCATTTATTATCATAAGGCGTACATGTAATTCTATCAAATACGGACCTTTCTTTGAACCGATCGATACTCACATGAATTGCACACATATAACTTTTTATATCTAAAATAAATTAATTCCCACAATAGATGTCATTTCACGATATATTATTTTAATTAATTCATCTTGAAATATATATAAAATCACTAGTGTAATAGTCAAGCGCTAACAATAAGAACATGTCAACCAATTATTTTCCTTTGAATTGATGAATTGGTCATATATAAAATTAAAAAATTGTTACATATTTATTATCACGAGGTGTACATGCAATTCTGTCAAGTACGGACTTTTCTTCCAGCCTATCAGTATTCACATGAATTATATACACAACTTTTTATATCCCAAAATAAATTAATCTCTACAACAGAAGTCACTTTGACGACTTATTATTTTAATTAATTCATCTCAAGATATATATACAAAACCATACTCATATTTGAATCATATCCGTAATTAGAAAAAAATTCAATTTTATCATAATAGACTCGAGTTTTTGAAAATTGGGTTATTTAAAGTCCAATCTTATCAATCTTAAATTGAATCTATAAAAATCTAATTTAAATTTGTATTCTTCATTTTTCTTTTCCGCCCCTTAACTTTCGTTGTTAACATAAAACCAAAGTCTCCACCTTTTTTCAACAACAGGAACTTGATAAAGTCCAAGCATATAGAATTCAAGTACATGATTGTTAAAAAAAAGTACAGAGTGGACAGATATCTATAGAATATACAGGAATAGACTATATGATTGTGGATCGCTTACTAAGGGTTTACCACCGAAAGTAATCCATGAGCATGTTGCTTGTATGGGCGTAATGCCACTTTAGATTATACATTTTAGTGGGAGTTTATAATTACAGATACTCTATTGATGTAACTATTCAGTTGTTATAATTAAGTACTATAGAAATAAAAATTCAATTTTTATTCATATTCTGATTTGGTATGATCTTACTAAAGAGGATTAGTTGAAAATACTTATATTAAAGATCATATTGCATGATATTTCCATACTATGCATCCATATCATGTTCATTGTCATTTGGTTATATCAATTTACATTACCATTGAGGGTTGAGTTACTAAAATAATGTAACAAAAATTATCTTGATCCTAAATTGATACGATTGATGGATCGAATTGGTTGTAAATACATTTGGTACTGATAGAAAAGTTGAACTTATTCAGTTATTTTGCAATTACATAATTATAAGGTTTCATACATTACCCAAGTGAGAGATTATTGAATCATTAATTCAATGTTGGGTTTATATATTAAAATAATTATATATTGCATATTGTCATTTAAATTAAATCTATATGAAAATGATCCGATAAATTTAGAAATTCAATAATTTAGGTTTAATATATCTGATAGGATATGTAAATAAATAAATATATGAATACCAATGGATATTTACTATTTATGATAGATTAAATAGAAAATATCAAAGAGTGACTTATAAACAGCTGAAAAGTTACCTAAATTCATGAGAATTTAGTAAGGTAATTGGAATAAACTGAACATATAAATTGTGTTATGAATTTAGAAGGTAAAGTCATCCCACATTTATAAATAGGGTTATGGTTTTTGGGTCAATACATCACTCTAATCTCTGATATCCCCATCATACGGAGAGATTTTATGAGTATGCATTTGACCTAGAAGGCTAGACCCAGGACTTTGTCTGAATTAAGATCTCATTCGATTTAGTTATTCGACTATGGAATCAGATATTTTCTCTATATGAACTGAATTTTAATTTTAGTTATTAAGTTTATTAATTATGGTAATTTAATATGATATTTGGTCTAGTTTTGCATAAAGTTATTTTTCCCACACGTAGCATTCAAACCTTAATTCAACAAAAATAATACTTCACAATTTAGATAAGCCAAATAAAAAGAAATAATCCCTTAGACCAAGTTAATGTAAACCAAAAATTACATAATAAGTTAATTACTCATTAGTAAAGCCGAAAATGAGCCGAGTTGCTCACAAAAGGAATCGAGCCTATAAGGTTCTAACTGTGGTAAGTTTATTTGAAACTCTATTCAACTTGTTCAGCAAATCAGTTGGTTTACAAAATAATTGCGTGGGAGCATGTCCTTGCTCTTTCAAATGTGGTCATTTGCAGCGTTACTGATTGAAGTAGCACCGAGGCATTCAGAGATCAAGATTGATATTTCTTTCACTCTTCAGAACTTTGACTTGAGCACTGTAACCTGAAAGTGAACGAGTAAAGAGTTACATTTTTAGGTTACCAGCTAACATCAACTGTTCGGCCTCCACGTATTTATGCAAAACTCGAGCACATTGTACTGGGTATGATTAATAATACGAAGGTTACAAGGAAACTTTGTTGGGTTATAGTAAAACCCATTTATCCAGCCCCATTTGTATTTTATTTGTCTGCTTGCAGTTGAAGTGATCGGTAGCTGTTGGGTGATTGATAGTTGTTTGGTTTCTTAATAGTGAATAGTAGCCGTTGGGCTTCTTAGCAGTGAACAGTAGCCATTAAACTTCTCGGTAGTGATCGGTAGCCACTGGCCTTCAAGGCCTTCAAGACTCTATCAGTTCTTTTCTTTGAAAAAGAAATTATCAAGCATGCCTAGCATTTAATGCTTGCATGTAAAACATTAAATGCTTTATCTCCTTTTTTGTGTGATGTTTGCAATGAAATAAACACATAAAAGGGGAAAAGGTAGAGAGAGAAGGAGGTAGCTTCTTGAGGAAGCTTTAAAAGGCACAAAGAACAAGAAAGTGGAGATAGATTGTGTGAGAAGCTTCTCAATAGTTTTGCTTCTCTTTGATTCTTATGTGTGTTCGGCGACCGTTCGGCTTAAGAGTATGAGATAGAGCACTACAAAAATTTAGAGAGAAAGAGAGAGATGGATAACTTCTTGCTTCATAGAGAAAGCAAGGGTAAGAGAAACTTTTACACAACTGATTTTTCTTTGAATTAATTTGTGGATCTCCAAAGAGGTACAATGTATTTGTAATCTTCCAATTTGTTGTGAATCTCAGGCTCAAGCTCTAAGAATAAGTTTAGGATATTAAACCTTCTATAATAGCTTATTTCCCATAGTAGATTTTTATCTGGTCTTGTCCCATGGTTTTTTCCTATACACTAGAGGGTTTTCCACATCAATTTGGTTTTCTCTCTTCTCTTATTTTTCTTGCTTTATTCACTCTATTCTTCTAGTTGAGTAGACTAGGTTTTAGTCATTGGCTTGTGGGCTATTGGTTTTGTGGGTTGGTTGGTATTCCGCTGTGATAATGCTTTCAACCCAACAACCGGTATCAAAGTTAAAGTTATTATGCCTTAAATCATAAAGAGTAACCAAGATATGGGTTCTATGATGAAACTAATAGTTTCAAACTATTCTATTTGAAAGACAATGATGGAGGACCATCAATATTATAAGAATTTGTATGATCCGATATTGGGTAAATATGTAAAGCCATCTGCCACGATAGATGAAGACTGAAAAAAATTGACAAAAAGGCATTGGGTACCATTAGAAATTGGGTTGATATTAGTGTTTTTCATCATGTAGCAATGGAGACTATGCTAAAATAGTATGGGATAAGTTAGCTATATTACAAGAGAGGAAGATTACCCTGAATAAAGTTTTTTTGATTAAAAAGCTTGCAAATCTAAAATACAAGGAGGGACGTCCCATTGCTGAACACATGAGTGACTTTTAGAATGTATTGAATCAGTTGACCACCTTAGAAATTAATTTTGACGATAAGGTTCAGGTTTTGTTTCTCTTGAGTTCTTTGCCAAATAGTTAGAAAACATTAGTTGCGATTGTCAGTAACTCAGCTCCTAATGGCAAGCTGACATTGGAAATGGTAAAGGACATTATATTTAATGAAGAAGCAAGATGAAAGGACATGGAATCTGGAAGTAGTCAAACTTTTGTCGTAGAGAGCATTGGCAGAACTAAAAACAGAGATCAAGACTCCAAAAGATGTAATAAGTCCAAGAAAATGTCAAAGTCCAAGGAGGCTGTGAAGTGTTTCTACTATAAGAGGTTTGGTCACATCAAAAGAAATTGTAGACTCTTAAAATAGAAGAAAGATAAAAAGGGCAAGAGTACTCTAAATAATAGTAATGCTGCAATGATTAGTTCTGACGAAAGGATCGAGTCCCTAGTGTGTACACCAAATGACTGCAATCATGTAGGGTATCCATTGTCTGAATGGATTGTTGACACTGATGTGGCATATCATTATGTTTCCAAAAGGGAGTTGTTTACAACTTACAAGGAAGGTAACTTTGGGATTGCCAAGATGGGAAACAATACTATGTCGCAAATTATAGAAATTGGTGATATTGTTGTCGGGACTAGCACTGGTTGTTCGTTGACTATGCGGGATGTGAGACACATTCCAGATATGATGATGAATTTGCTCTCAATTAATGTCCTTAATAAGGAAGGATATGAGAGTCAGTAAAAGAATGAGCAGTGGAAGCTTCTCAAGAGAAGTTCGCTGGTTGCAAAGGGAAAATTATATTCCTGCATGTACAAGACCTGGTTGAGAGTGTGCAGTGGGTAGATCAATGCAATTGATGATGATATTTCACCAAATTTGTGGCATAAGAGGCTGGGGCACATGAGTGAGAAAGGGTTGCAGCTTTTGAAGAAATAGTCCCTTATTCCTTCAGCCAAACATATTTCTCCAAACTCATATGATCATTATTTATTTGATAAGCAGCGTAGAGTTTCTTTCCACATTCCTTCTAAAAGGAAAGAAAAAAAGGTAGAATTAGTTCATTCTGATGTTTGTGGCTCCATGGAGGTTGAGTCTCTTGGTGGAAACAGATATTTTGTCACTTTTATTAATCATACTTCATGAAAGGTGTAGGTATATTTGTTGAGAAACAAAAGTCAAGTTCTAGAACGGTTTCAAAGTTTTCATGCTATGGTAAAAAGGGTGACATGATTACACTTGAAATGCTTTTGTACCGATAATGGTGGACAGTACACATCCAATGAGTTTAAAACTTATTACTCAAAATATGGGACAAGTCATGAAAAGATAGAACGTGGGATACCCCAGCATAATGGTGTGGCAAAAAGGATGAATAGCACTATCATGGAAAGAGCCAGATCCATGTTGAGAACAGCTAAATTGCCGAAATCCTTATAGGGTGAAGCAGTTTCTATAGCTTGTTACTTAATCAATAGGTCACCATCAGTTCCTTTAGGTTTTGATATTTCAGAGAGGGTATGGACAGGCAAAGATGTTTTATATTCTCATTTGAAGGTCTTTGGTTGTAATGTTTTTGTGCATGTGTTGAAAGAGTAGAGGTTAAAGCTAAATAACAAAGCCACTATGTGTGTGTGTGTGTTGGTTATGGTGATGAATAGTTTGGGTATTGGTTATGGGATCCAGAACAAATAAAGTTGTTAGGAGTAGAGATGTGATTTTTCTTGAGCAAAAGACTATAGCCAACTTTAAAAAGAAAGCAAAGACTGCACAAAGTATTGGTAAGTATGAGGATGAGTCATCATCAACAGTTACACCTAGTAGTGCCACATATGGCAGAAATACAGAAGAGGTAGAACTTAAGGATATAGATGAGCCAGCCACAGGTAGTGATCGGTTGGACGCCATCGAAGACATTGCATGGCCAGATGCAGTGGGTACCGAGTAAGGGGAGCAACCTCCTTTGTAAGAGGGCGAAAGATCTCAATTTAGGAGATCTATGAGAGAGTGTCGACCATCTATGAGATATTCTAGTTTTAAGTATATTTTGTTCACTAATAAAGGGGAATTAGAAAGTTTTCAAGAAGTCTAGTCCACCCCTGATAAGGAGCAGTGGTTGGAAGCTATACAAGAGGAGATAAATTTCTTACAGAAAATGGAACTTATGATCTAGTTAAGTTTTTAAAAGGTAAAAGCCCACTAAAGAACAAGTGGGTATTCAAGCTAAAGAAAGATGAAGAGAAACTAGTGAGGTACAAAGTTCATTTAGTGATAAAAGGATTTGCTCAAAAGAATGGTATAGATTTTGATGAGATTTTTTCAATGGTTGTGAAGATAAGTTTCATTCAAGTTGTACTGGCATTAGCAGCTAGTTTGAATCTGAAACTCGCGCAACTTGATGTTAAGACTATATTCTTGCATTGTAATTTGCAAGAATAGATTTACATGAACTAGATGGAGGGTTTTAAAGTGAAAGGGAAGAAACACATAGTTTACAAATTGAAAAAGAGTTTGTATGGGTTGAAACAAGCTCCAAGATAGTGGTATAAGAAGTTTGATTCTTTTATGGTGAAACATTTCTATAAAAAAACAGATGCATATCACTATGTGTATGTAAAGTTATTCCTTAATAGCAACTTTATTATTCTCTTATTGTATGTTGATGACATGCTAATCGTCAAATAAGATATTGAGAAGATTCACAAGTTAAAAGATGTCTTGATTAAATCCTTTGAAATGAAGGAGTTAGCCCAAGCTAAACAAATTTTGGATATGGATATTATCCGGTACAAGAGAGCTGGAAAATTATAGTTATCTTAAGAAAAGTATATTGAACGTGTGCTCTAACGGTTCAATATGCAGCATGCCAAGTCAGTTAGCATGCCTCTTGCTAATCATTTTAAGTTGAGTAAGAAATCTTGCCCAGCAACTGAGGAAGAAAAACATACTATGTCATCTATTCCTTACTCATCTACAGTTAGTTCATTAATGTATCTTATGGTTTGCACTCGACCAGATATAGCTCATGTAATTGGTGTAGTGAGTAGATTTCTTTCCAATCCAGGAAAATATCACTAGGATACAATAAAGTGAATATTCAGGTACTTGAGAGGCACTTCAAAGTTATCCTTGAGTTTTGGTAGGAAGCAACCAATTCTACAAGGATTTGCTGATGTAGACATGGCCGGTGATCTTGATGGTAGAAGATCTACATTAGGGTACTTGTTCACTTTTGCCAGGGGAACCGTATCTTGGCAATCAAAATTGAAAAAGTGTGTTGCTTTGTCTACTACAAAGGCTAAATATATTACAGCAATCAAAGCCGGTAAAGAGATACTTTGGTTAAAAAGATTTCTTCATGAACTGAGGGTGAGCCAAAAGGAGTATGTAATATTTTGTGATAGTCAGAGTACTCTGGATTTGAGCAAGAATACCATGTACCATGCAAGGATCAAACATATTGATGTTCGATATCACTGGTTGCGGTCTATGGTTGAGGATCGCATGTTAGAGTTCAAGAAAATCCATATCGACAAAAACACTATAGATATATTAACAAAGGTGATTCTCAAGGAAGAGTTTGATTTTTGTAGTAACTTAACCGGATTGAGCACCATGGCCAAGGTGATGTCCAGGTGACAGAATTGAGAGGTTGACCTCCTCCTAATGGGTATGGAAGGGGAGATTGTTAGAGTTATAGTAAAACTCATTTGTCTAGTCTCATTTGTATTATATCTATCTGAGCCATTGAGGTGATCGGTAGCTGTTAAAGTGATTGGTAGTTGTTGAGCTTCTCAATAGTGAATAGTAGCTATTGGACTTCTCAGCGGTAAACAGTAGCCGTTGAGTTTCTCAATAGTGATCGGTAGCCATTGGCCTTCAAGACTTTCTCAGTTCTTTCTTTGAAAAAAAAATGTCAAGTATGCCTAGCATTAAATACTTGCATGGAAAGTATCAAATGCTTTATCTCCTTTTTTGTGATGTTTGCAATAAAATAAACACATAAAAAGGGGGAAAAGGTAGAGAGAGAAGGAGGTAGCTTCTTTAGGAAGCTTCAAAAGGCACAATGAGCAAGAAAGTGGAGATAGATTGTGAGAGAAGCTTCTCAGTGTTTTTGCTTCTTTTTGGTTCTTATGTGTGTTCGGCGACTGTTCGACTTATGAGTATGAGATACAACACTATAGAGAGCTAGAGAGAGAGAGAGAGATGGAGAACTTCTGGCATTACAGAGAAAGTGAGGGTGAGAGATAAGATTCTACGATAACTGATTTTTCTTTGGATTAATTTGAGTCTTCAAAGAGTTACTGAGTATGTGTAATTTTTCATTTTGTTATGAATCTCAGACTTTAGACAAAGTTTAAGATATTAAACCTTCCGTAACAGCTTATTTCTCATAGTGAATTTTTATCCAGTCTTGCTTTATGATTTTTCCCTCTACACTAAAAGATTTTTCACATAAATTTGATATTCTCTCTTCTCTTATTTTTCTTGCTTTATTAACTCTATTCTTCTAGCTGAGTAGACCAGGTTTTAGTCATTAGTTTGTGGCCTGTCAATTTTGTGGGTTGGTTGGTATTCTGCTGTGATAGTGCTTTCAACCCAACAAACTTATGATGGAAGCATACATGGTGAGTAGGAAAACAATTACAAGGATGCAGAGATGAAGAAACGGAAGAAGAAATTTCCGTCTCCATGAATTCATCATCCTCAGCACCATCGCAAAGAAGTGACTTCACCCTTTAGGATTATACCGCTACTGTACAAGATCTCAAAAATGAAATCAAACAAAATAGATCACTTTATAATATTTTTAAGAGCTCAAGGATTAATAATTCCACGAGGTGAAGACCGGCTCCTTCTGAATACAGGCATGGAATTGTCACCGCCATCCTTTAGTATCCGATTTCCACCATTCGGAACCTTACTTTCAATTCTTCCCCCAAGTAAAGGTTCCACTGCCTGAACTGGCACTCTGCAAGTAAGATGCCAGGTACTGATTAGGACATCAATTGTAGGGCAAGAGGTTCAAAGGAAAGCTGGACATTTTGAGATAGAAGATATAACTAGTACCTTGCTTCATGGTTCTGTGGATTTCTTGAGAAGTTCTGCTGCAGCCTTTTCATCCTCATAGTACCATGGACCGGTAAAACAAGTTGATTTTCAGGCTCAGAGAAATCACTCTTTCGACCCTCTTCAAGCTTTCCACTTCCATCAGAATCTGAAAGCAATGTTGGTGCCAGATCAGACCTCTGAAACCTAACCGGGCCTTGATGCTTAGCCTTCACCTTGATTTCGTTCTTGCCTTTTCTAATGCCACCTTGCCTTATATTGAGGGCCTGCTTAAATTGCTCATCTTCATTCTCCTGGTAAAGCTTCCTATGGTTGTTCCTCTGTGTGTTGAAGAATGCATCCGCAACATTTTCCTGTCTCACTGGTTCTTGAGGAAATAAACCTTTTGAATTGCCATCCCTTGATGTAATTGTTGGCCCCAAAGCAATGGATTTATTCACTGACACTCTGGCTGGAAAGGGTTGTTTTGTAATTGGTAGGTTGTCAACAGCATCGGGTTTGATCCTACTTCTGATAAGGGACCCTCGGTCTGTTGATAATGATCTCCTAACAGGAGGTGACGGTGACCTTGGCTTTCCAGAGCTTGCAACTTTCTCTTCTGGTAGAAAAGGCATCCTTGGTGTCATCTCCTTGTCTGCAAAAGCAGACGGAAAGCGTGACCTTCTTTGCTTTCCAGAAGAACAGCTTCTTGCCTAAAGTTCAAGTTTTCACAACATAAGTGTCAAGTATGGAAATCCAAGATCTTTTTCCTCATTAAGAAAGGATAGGGCATTCAATATGAGAGAGGCATATCCTTCATTAATAATTCAATGCCAAAGATTTATTTCCAGCAACAAATGTATGAATCTTTTGTTAAAAGAAAATGGCAAAAGTAAATACCATATGTTTGACAAATAATTTTGTACTTGATGTCCCTAAGGGGACAGGTGATAACCCCCTCTCCAACTCGGTGATTTCGGGTTTGAATCTTGATGTAACAAAAAATAAAAAATAAAATATTGAACTTGATAAAATGTAGATGTCATGATTTACCTCCAAGACTCTGGGTTCATCAGCTGGTCGCTGGAAGCTTTCAGGTTTCATGCTGGCACTGATGCCATGTCTTGGCATAGGTAATGGAGAAACATTTCTTGGCTTTTGGAGTTCTACTGTGGATCGAGAATTACAGCCTTTCATTCTTTCAAGTTCAGCTTCCTTCTTCTCCAATGCCAGTTTCAAATTTGAAATCTAAAAAAATAAATAAAAAAAATAAATAAATAAAAAAATAAAAAATAAAAAAATAAAAAAAAATGGAAAAGACACGAAACAAAAACAAACCAAAACACAAGAAAACAACCTCATATGCCTTGCCTTAAAATCAACAGAAGAATTAGCAAAACAAAATAAATTGAAAGATGGGGCAAACCTCATCCTTGAGATCTCGAATTTCACCAGTTTCTTTATTAGATCGAGCAGCCCCAAGATCAATGGATGCAACCCTCTCAGCAAACTTGAGAGTACTTATCGTTTCACCTAAAGCATTCACTTCAGGATTTATATGAACAAACATCAAGGTTTTAGCCTGCCCACCTAGGAAAGAAGGAAATGGTCAAAGAAATTTAAAATAAATAAATAAATAAAGTCAAACAACTTGGAACAAGATCATAATTATTATGAGAGACAACTACTCATTTCTGGGATCTTTTGTGATAAAAATGTTTTGCCAGGACATGCACACAATACAAAACTAATGTAAATAAAGACTAGCAAAATGAACCACAGGGCCCTATAACCTAGTAGCACCCACTTTTCCCTCCAATGTCAAGCCTCACCCTCCCCTCATGTGAGATATACGTGGTTTGGGGAAATCTTACCTAGGTCAGTGTAAAGATTGATCATTCTTGATTACAAGAGTAATTATTTTGTAAAGGTAAGATAAAGAATACTGGTGAAAAACTTCTTTCTACATACATGATGAGGAAGAGAAGCTATAAAACAAATATCTGGGTAATGGTAGATTGAGAGAGCTCTCAATTTCCAGTCAAGAGAGGATGCTCTCTGGGTTTCTCCTGGTTAGGTGATGAAATAATTACTTTCTAGTCATGAAAATCTCTATGCACGCAAGCAGGATTTTGCAGAACCCATGACAAACCAAACAAGTTCAATGGAGAGAAAAGTTATCAGAATGAAAATAAGTAGAAACACCAATATTACATTGTTCAACAAAGTCATGCTTATGTCCAAGTGACTAACCACCGGATGTCCAGATTCTTAGAACATGCTGCTTTAGAGACATGGAGAAACAGTAGGTTCGCCAACCAGTAGCTCCATTATCTCAAAAAAGGAAAAAGCAGCTCATGCTCAAGTGTTAAAATAGATTACCTAACGAGTCCTGCAATACTTGAGTAAGCTTGCTGTTTCTGTAAGGAATGTGTGTACTCTTCTGAGCAAGAGCAGAGATAACATCCCCAAGTGCCGAAAGTGATCTATTTATGTGCTGTGCCTCCTTTAATCTCTCACCAACAGCTTCAGATTTATGTACTCTCTCACTTCCAGCAAGGTCAACCAAATGAAGGCAACCCCTTAGGATTGATCCTGAGACCGACTCTTTGCCATGGACATGCACTGTCAGGACACTACATGAGGAGAAAGAGATGCATAAGAATATGTTATAAGCAATGGACAGTAATAGTAAACATGAAAAGAAAAAAAAAAATAATCAGGTGATTTAGGCAAACCTATGGGAACGACTGCTTCGCTCATTCAGAGCTGTAGCACCGACAGCACGATTCTTTTGGCCAATTTTCATCAGCTCAAGGACATGTTGGGTGCACTGAGCCGGAACCAAACTCGCATCAGGTACATTAAGACCATTCAACTGAGAATTGTTGCGTATATCTAATGTGCAAATGATTAAGGTTTTGGAAAAAAAAAAAAAAGAGTGCACAATGACATAGTCCATCTTATATTGCATAGAGAATCTGTGGAGCTCATATATTTTAGACTATAGAAAATGTTGAAAGGATATCTTCTATTGGAACCATCCATGACCAGCAGATCTCTCACTTGTTCATTGTATATTTCAATCATTTGTACTCCAATTTCATATTCTATGACATCCATCCTTGCCTTCGATATTTGAAATAGGTCATGCAGTGCTCGATAATTTACACCCCAAGTCTCTTCTGATGTCAAATCAGGTCCGCTCTATTAATGTTGGGAAAAAGAAAGATGAATTAATTGATTAACTCCAGAATATAATGGAACAATGTTTACCCAAGAAAACGCAATTTTGTTGCGATACCAAATGTATGACTAGAAGTAAATTCTTTTAATGTTATAAATGTTAGATCTAAAACTGCAGTTTCTGAAAAATTACCATCGTATAAGTCTTCCCGGAGCCAGTCTGGCCATATGCAAAAATGCAAACGTTGAAGCCATCTAAAACAGATCTAATCAATGGCTGAGTATCAGCATATATTTGCTCTGTATTCAACCAGGTGAAGCACAGTGAGTAGTGATTTCAAGAAAACTAGTCTTAGCCAAGAATAGCAATGGCATTTTCTGTTGTTCTGTAAGGCCTAAATAAATAAGAAAAAGATGATAATATCCAGAAAGATAACATACGTTGTGTCACATTCATTCCAAAGACTTTGTTGAATGAAAATACCCTCCGTGCTTCCTTTCCCTGCTTATTAGGATTCACAATCATAATGTTTCCATTTTCTCCAATATAATCTACAGTAGATTGTTTATCAGATTCTCCTGATAAGAAGGGCCTCACTCTGCAGTAGACCCTGATGGTCCCTGTAGGGAAGAAGATAATCAGTAAAGGTCCATCTAAGACAAACTGATAGAGCTTTGGAGTGAAAATCTAAATGTCTAGTATGTTATCAACCTACCCTTTAGGTCCTGAATTTGATTGTACAGTTGGCGATTTTCCTCTAAAACCTTTTGGTAAGAAGATGAGGCCCCTTCAATGCCCTTTATATGATCCCCTGAGGTAAGAAAGAAAACAAAAATTGTTGTCCTTGCAAGCCAATGGGAAGCTAGTAAACTAAGATGATAACATAACTAAATTTTCTCTTCAGAAGCACTTGCAGGAAGCGATGACAAGACTTACCAAATCGTTGTACTTCTTGCTTCCAATTCAATTGAATCTGTTGGACTTCTTGTCTTATCTCTAGGTAATATGCCTTTAGCTCCTAAAAGCATTCGAAAGAGCAGAAAAAAAGGATTAAGATAAGATAGCAATAGGATCAAAATCTTATTGGCAGCTGTTGACATGGCAATGTTAGGAGCTACACAAACAAAGCAGCAATAGTTGCATGCTTGTGACAAATGTGTTTCACATAAAATCTGTAGACATCAATCAGAAATTCATTATCTTAATGCACAAGCTAAAAGAGGAGTTTCCAAGGTCAATGTGCAGTGACAAGATTATGGAACATAATGCACCAACTTTAGTCGAGTCAAATATCCACAAAATAATTTATAATTTTTTTTGATATTTAGCCCACCTCATACTCAAAATTTTCCACCTCTGTGAAATTATATATACAGATTTAATCTTCCATAGTCATTGTGGACGACGCATTCTTTCATCCTGCCCACTTGTGGGTGCTACAGAATGCACCAGAGAGTACAGTGGTGCAGCCAGGCATCTCAGAGAGAGAGAGAGAGAGAGAGAGAGAGAGAGAAAGGGGGAAAAACCAGAAAGAATAGTAAGTTCAAAAGAAGAAACTAGAACCTCAAGCCTTTCTTCTTGTACATCAAGTACATCCAGGTTTCCAGTAGGGTGACTATTTCGGAGGCTGTCAAATTTTCCACCACAGATGCAGAATTTTGAGAAAATACTTGATTCCAAATATTTTCTCCGACCAAGATACTGAGAGATGGCTTTTATGAATTCTGATTTTGATAAAGAGCCTGAATCTGCTTTCAAGACCTTCTTCAAGAGCAGTCCTAGCTGTAGAAAGTGACAAAAAAAAAAACGTGTTGATGTGGTTCTGACCAGCATTCTTGTTCTTACTGCTTATTTACCCGCGCACGCACACACACATAAGCAATTGCAAAGATAACAAACTCAACACTACTAGTACCTGATTGCCTTGAGAAGCAAGACGAGCTGAGAAATCTTTAACAATCTTTCTGAGTACAGTATCAATGACCTGCATGTCATTCAGAATTGTACAGTATCAGAATCTATACAATTTTTATAGTTGACATAGAAACCATCTCATTGAAGAGAGATTTTCTTAGAAACCATCTTTGGCTAATAAGCAGTTCAAGCCACCATACCATGCACTGTGCTATGGTACAACTTATGTCATAGACATTAACAGCCATAGCTTAAGATGACAGTAGAGAGATCCATTAAACCATAAATGACTTTGTATGATAGACTAAAGACACAACCATCAGTCTCTGAAGGCATAACTAGCTCAAACATTATGCAAGCATGGAAAATTAAAGTTCCTGCTTTTCACCATCCATGACAAATGAAATATCCAATCTGGAACATCTATAGACTGACGAAATAAACTTGTTATATGATTTGCAATGAAATCATCAGCATGTAAAAATTTGAACATTTCCGGCTTAATTCAAAAATATTTTCCTGGAGAAGTTCTATGAAACAAAAGGAAAGGTTGGATCTTACCTACCATTTCATTCAGAGGGAGGTCTTCCATTCCATTTTTATCTGTAAGATAAGCTTGCAGGAGCTCAAGCCCAAAATGATCAAAGAGGAATGTGAGAGCATTGGCAGCTTTGGATTCCTCAATTGAGATCTCAGTAGACAGATGGAGAAATTCCACAAGCTGTTCATAATAAGATGATTCAGAATCATCCAGTGACTCATCAGCACTATCACTGCTCACCAATGAGGAAGGCGGCCGCTTTGGAAAGGAGGTGATCTTCACAGTACCACCATACCTCCAAACACCGACACCACCAGCCTGCTTCCACTCATAAAAACCTTTCAGACAGAGTATGCAGTCAACCACTTTGATTGATGAGCCTCCCTGTACAACAAAGATTTTCAATTCCTGAAGAGCCGCTAAAAGAACATAAAACGCTGCAAGGTCCATATCTAGAATAGGACAAGATTCAGGTAATTGAAAACAACAAAGAGAGTATCTCAAGGCAATACTCAACCAAAGGTTTATCTCAGAACTAAAGGTGCAAGTTACTGGGTTGAAACTAAACAAATCAATCATGGAGAATAAGACAAGCTTAAGAAAAGAATGAAAAATTACCTTTTCCAAATCAGAGGCTTCAAAAGTCAAGAGCTTCATCTCTCTAACAGCCACTAGAAAATTTCTCATGTTCTCAAAATATTGAATCGCAGATTGAGCAGCTCCCTCAGTCAATTGGTAATCAATGACAGGGTTCTCCACCACCTACGACCAAGTAAGTTTTGAAGGTCATGTGAAGTGAATGATCTGACCATTAGCAACTTTCAATTTATTATGCTTTTTCAAAGAAAATGTTTAATTTAAATGTAATGAAGCATGATCAGAGACCTTTAAAACGGCACCAGGATTGACTTTGTTGAGAACATTGCAAAGGATAAGTCCATTGCGAAGTGCAAGACATAACTCTTCCTCCGAGGGTTCCTTGGGCAGCGTCGCTGATGCACCTTGATCCATCTGACGTAGCCATTCAGCTGCTTGATACCTTCTTGAAGCTGTAATTGCCACAACAACAGAGATGATGTCATCTATGCATGAAATGTTGAGAACAAAAATATGATAATATTTTTGTGTAACCTGTCTCTTCCTCAACCAAATGAAGAGAAAAAATTTATGTACTTCCATACATATCTTTACACTGTGCTTTTACAGAAAGGTAAACATGTTAATGAACATTTTTTTTTAATTCCCTATTTTGACATGTCACTTGTTTCAATCAAACTTTAACTTGAGTAAATAATACTCTCCACTTTTGACATATTATAGGAGAAATCTATTTTTCATCTCCAAATATTATTCTACATTACTTATAGATTTTTTTCTTAAGTTGCCGCATTCTTCAAAAGGTCTTATTATGATCCGATCCATGTACGAATGGTATAATAATCAGATATGTTGGCAGTAGCTTTTCTTTGAAATTTAAAGTTAAAGATAGAGAATTTATTGTTGACAAAAAACAATTATAAAAATTTGACTAGAAATTTGAAAAATGTAATATAGAAGTATAATAATTTATGGAAAAAATGACACCAGAGAATTCCAAAATCCATTAAATCCAATCCTTTAATAATGATGAAAATTTCTTCGGTTCCCTTGAGAAAAGTACAATGATGAATTCCATTGAATGCCTGCACTAGGTCATCTAATTTTCCTCTCTTTTGTGTGGCCATTCAACACCAAAAAGGAAAATGAAAAAGAAAGAAAAGAAGAAAGTAAGCACCCAGGCATAAAAAGAAAGAGAAAATAATTATAAGAGGAGGATGATCGCTAATCAAAATGTCCAAACCCCACCATAGAAAGAGAAAGAGAGATTGTCTTAAAGATGGGACCTAACAATTAAGCAATGGAGTATACCTTAGGACCCACCCCACCACTTTAAGATCTAAGATTAAGGTATAACTCCAAAAAATGGGATGCCACAAACCTAACCTCAATCTTTGTTTAAATTCCGGGTGTTGCGCAGATGCCCAACTCAACTCCTCAACTTCATGATACCCCATAATGCTTTCCTCGTATTTTTTATTATATTCACTTAGTCCCACCAAACAACATTAGATTAATTATAGACGAGTTTTGTTGTTCTTTGGATGGATTAATTTTTCCAGAAACAGAGAAAAGATATGATATGAGCAAGGGAGAACCTGCTTCTTCGGCTTTTCGGAGAGCCAATTCGTCGTCATTGAAGAAGTCTTCGGCCTCATTACAACCCAAGCTCTTGAGTCCTCTCAGGTTCTTGCCCGGAGAAGTAAATATAGAATTCAATACTGTCTCCGTTGGCATATTTGCGATTTTCTCTTTAAATATTCTTAAATGAACTAAAAAGAACAAGAATTAAATTAGTATCCGCAAGAAAAAGAAAGCAGAGCAAAAACAAAATGTAATGTTGATCAAAACCCTCTCTCTCTCTCTCTCTCTCTCTCTCTCTGGAAAATCAACGAAACCCGAATCTTTCATTGATTACCCAATAGACAATCAGAGTTGAACAGTTGAACTGATCAAAACTCTCTCTCTCTCTCTCTCAACAATGAAGAATCTAGAATCAAGAATCAAGAATTCAAAGATGCTAAATAGAAAGCTTAAAAACTAAAAGCAGACAATATAGTTAGTGAAATTAAATTAGTATCCGCATGAACAAGAAAACAGAGCAAAAACAGAATGTATGTTGATCAAAACCCTCTCTCTCTCTCTCTCTCAAATCAACTAAACCCGAATCTTTCATTGATTACCCAATAGAAAATCAAGAGTTGAACAGTTGAACTGATCAAAACTCTCTCTCTCTCTCTCTCTCTATCTCTCAAGAATCAAGAATCGAGAATTCAAAGATGCTAAATAGAAGGCTTAAAACTAAAAGCAGACAATGTAGTTAGTGAAATATATCACCTTCACCGAACGCTATTGATTGAATTTTGCAATTCGCTTGATCCAAAACAAAATAACAATAAGAAGAAGAAATTCTATTTAAGCAGAGGAGATTAAAGATCTCTGGTCTGAGATTCCTGTTTCAGATTGTTGAGAAAGCTTCAAAGTTGAAACAAGATTCTCGTGTGTTGTGAAGCCTCCTCATTGACAAGAGAGGGAGAGAGCGAGAGAGAGAGAGAATTAAATGCGAGAGAGAGAGAGAGAGAGAGTGTGAGAGAAGCAAAACTTTGGGAGAAGAGAAGACCGAGAAACACCTAAAAGAAATAAACGTTGGGATTGTTCGCAACACCATACAAAAATGAAAATTGAAAAGTTAACGGAGGTGTGACGTCACTTCCTCGTCGCATGGAGATAGCGTAACGGAATTGATTGACGCCGTCAATAAAATGTTTTTATATTTTTCAAAATAGATCGTGACCATGGCGTACCCCGGTCCGAATGAAATTGAAATCTAAACTGTGCATTTGACTTGATCTGGTACTGCCACGTGGAAATCAGTAGATGTTTGAATTACAACCGGTGACACTGGTGGGGCCCCATTTTCCTTTTTGATTTTTTGATCCGTTGGTGGGGGACGGCAGGATCCGGGTGAAATGATAGCATCGTGTTCCATAGCCTTCCATCTTATAGTCATAAATACTTTGCCCATTCCCCTTTGCTTTTTCCAACCCAAAATTTGGCTAAAACAAAGCATTCATACATTGGGTTGTTTACCTAAGCACGCCTAACTACAGTTAAGTTTTTTCCTTTAATTTATTTTTTTATTAAATTTTATGAAAAATTGATTTTCACTCAAAATGCTTGGAGGCTCACGTATCCAAAATGGGACAAAGGAAGGGTAAAGAGCCGTTTCTAAATTTATAGTTGGAAACATATAATTAACATAAAATTTGTTAAATAAACATGGAGAAGACTGAATTCTTTGGAATATCGAGGAGGCAAAAAGTTTGTCAGGAATCTCAGGATAACCCTAACATTTGTTCATCGAACTTTGCTTCAAAAAATGAATCAATAATAACATAAATCCAATGCATCCACTTTCATAGCTCTTATGTGAATCGAATTAATTTTTAACATGAATGATTCAATTTGATTTGATTTTGATTGAATTTGAGTTGAATTCGAATCGAGTTTATTATACAATTGAATCAGATTCGAGTAATAGAATTTTAGATTCAAAAACTCATTAAACAGATTGATAACATATGTCAATATATATATTATATATTTATATATAATTATAATATAAAAAATTTAATAAAATAAAATGTATTAATATATTATAAATAATTGAGTTTTTGAGTCGAATTCGAGTTCTATTATTTACTACTTGTCGAGTTTAAGAACAGAAATACTGAGATCGACTCAACTCGACTTGAATATACCCATAATAATACGTTAATAAAAGAAAATAATAATAATAATAATAATAATAATAATAATAATTGTCCCCATTTTGACAAAACAAGCATAACAAATTAGGTAAAGTGTACGTTGGGGGGTTTTGAAATGAATAGGAGCGAAAGTGCAAAGAGCTTTTGAGAGAGGGAGAGAGAGAGAGAAAGAAGAAAGAGAAGATTGGATCCGTTGTGTGTTTAAAATGATCGGAAGAGGGTACCCTTTTTACAATCTGCAACCCATTACACGGACCACACTTGGGAGAATGTCTCTTTGTTTACTTTGTGCCTCCCCCAAACCCCAACTTTCTAATCTTTTGATTTCTTTTTCTTCTTCTTCTTCCTCTCTCTCTCTCTCTCTCTTTCTCTCTCTCTGTAGTTAGATTGGAACCGACACTAACATTACAAAAATGCATGTAATGTGTTAATTAAGCAACCCCCCGTCTCTCTCTCTCTCTCTCTCTTTCTCTCTGAAGGTTTTCCACAGTCATTTCAACAATTTAAGGGTGCGGTGGGCATTGATGCTTCATTGCCGACCCTAATGTTCCAGAATGACTTCCAAGAGAGATGAAATTTGCAAGCGACTGATATTTAATTATTTAATTGAGGTGTGTGATAGAAAAAGATTAACAAGTAGATTTAAAAAACAATTATTAGTTTTACCGAGTGAAAATTAAAAATCAGTATATCTAGAGAGAAAAAATATAAAATGATTTAGTTACTTTAAGAGAGAGAAAAATTAAATTTTGATTTTTACTAGTTCAAAAATTCAAATAAATGTATTAGGGAATATGTGAACTAAATTCATTTTTTTGGAGAGAGAAAACTGATGGGTTTAACTTTAGAGAGCAAAAACTGAAATATATAGAGATCGAAAAATTGAAATTTAGTTATAGAGAAAAAATTTGAAGCAATATAACTTTTTATAGAGAGAAAATATTGTGCTTAATTATAAAAAACAGAAAAAAAAAATTAGTTAATTTATCTTTAGAAAGAGAAAAAATTTTGGCTGTTTTGGAGAGAGAAAACTCGAAAAAAATGTTCTTAGATAAAAGAGAGAAATGTAAAATAAATATTTAAACAGAAAAAAATTAATATGTTATACAAATGTCAACAATTGCTACCATGCACGATGGTGAAATTGATTGCTCTAATTTTTTATTTTCTTCTTTAAGTGAGAAAACAGTAATACTAATTAATGTTGAAATAAAAAGTAAAATAATTAAAATTTTTTAGAGAGAAACAAATTAAATGTTTTGTTTTGAAGAGAGAAAAATTAAATTTTAATTTTTTTAAGAGATAAAACAAATTGTTCTGCTTAGAGAGAAAAAATTAAAAATAAATTGAAATTAAGGGAAAACTAGTATTTTTAGATTTAAAAATTCTGTTTTTAGAGAAAGAAAATATTAATTAAATCAATTTATTTAATTATAATTAGAGATAATTACTTTAGAGTATAGATACATTATTCTCATTATAATTTTCAAGTATAAATCCACCTTATTTTTACGAATGTATGGATGAACGATAACTGGATCTAAATTTTCCATAAAATATTTTTCTGTTTATTTTTATGACATAATGTTTCAACAAAATGTTAAAAAAGACCATATAAAAAAAAAAAAAAAACATTTCACTTAATTAAACTCACAGGGCGGAGTATTAGAAAAATATCATTGAAGAAAGCAAGAGAAAGATAATATGAGAATAAGATAGAAAATCAGAGAACTTAATTTTAAAAGTGAAAGAATTTTTTTTTTTTCCTGTTCAATGACTTTAACCGGTATTAAAAGTTATAGTGTTTATATTAAATAAAAAAAAGTTATTTTGATAAAATAATATATATATATATATATATATATATATATTTATTTATAGCAAAAGAGCATAGGGCATGCGTGAATGATGGTAGAATGGGGACCCAAACAATGATTTCATCTCATGCAGCGTAAAAACAAGAGAAAAGGTATTTTGATAATTAAAATTAAAAGTTATAGAGATTATATTGAATAAAAAGTTATTTTGATAATGGGGAGCCAAACAATAAAAAAGGGACTCATCCGATTAGGATACTCTTCAACTTAATATAGGAATAAGAAGATAATAAATATATATATGTATGTAAATTTTTTATTATATTTTTATAAATAGATTATTTTTATACCTCAAATTCGTACTCTTAAAATCATAAAAGAGTATTTTAACTGTTGTGTCAAAATTCACCTTCTAATAATAGACACCAAACAATGATTTTTAAAATTAATTTGAATTCATATTTATTAAATTAATATTTTAAATTATATATATAATATCAAAATAGAATTCGATACCGAAACATACGACACCAACAACGAAATCAGATACAATAGACAACGTTGCGTTCTACAAATAAAACAAAACTTTTATTTGATTGTTTTTTTCCTAACATTTTGAATTTAGAAAATTATTTTTAGAATGTGAAAAGAAAAATCAAGTGAAATAATATCTGTGAGTTTCAATGAGTAATATTATGTGGACTAGAAACAATGTTCATGAACCAAATGATTAAATTTAATCTAAAATATTTTTATTATACAATTTTATCATACATTATATATTTCGATAATCAGTAAAATTATTTCAATATATATTTAGTTTTATGTTTTTTTTTTCTTTCTCTTTCCTATATAAATCACTCAAGCAGTCAATTCAAAATTTAGGATTTAAACTTAGTTTGTTATATATTTTCATTTATTATATTAAAAACTCTATTTAAATTTGGTTTCAACTGATCTTAATTTTCTCAAACTAGGAGCAAGCAGAAAAAATATTGTCCTTCAACATCTGTTCTTCCCATTATAAATTTTTTGGTAAAGTGGATTTGCTGGTGTGGCAAAAAAATATGCAATTTTAATTTGACTTTTTTTTTTGGGTGAAATTTTAAAATGTCTAAGAAAATTTAAAAGGGGTCTATGCTCATAGCTTGGACTGGTAATTGGACCGAGCCGGCTCGAGCTCGGCTCAAGCTCAGTCCGTTTTAAAGGGCTGGGCTTGATTCATTTAGAACCGGGCCGAGGTTGAGCCTAATTTTTAGACTCAATTTAATTACGGGTCAAGTTTGGACATAAGTGGGCTCGGCTCGTGAAAGCTCGGCTTAATGTAATGTAGGATAGGTAGCTGTTTATATTAAGCCTTTTTTATTTTTTGTCTCACAGAAGAAAAAAGCCCAAGAGTAAAAAAAATAATTCAGTTGATTTGATTTAAAAATATTTTGATTAATTTAAAATTATTAAAATTAAAAAAAATGATTTTTTGTATATTTAAAGAAATTTTGTAGGTAAAAAAAAATTATTATTCGAGCTCGAGCCTGACCCAAAATGGGATCGAAACCCTTTTAATTTTTCGAGCCAAGTTCAAACTTAAATTTTTTAAGTTTTTTCGAGCTGAGTTCAAGCTCGAGTCCATAAAATTTTAAACGAGCCGAGCCCGAGGATTGTCAGGCCTACTCATACCGACTACCATTGTCATTGGTTTGGTGGCTCACCTTGCAACGCCTCACTCTACAGCCATGGAAAGCAGAAGCTGTTGATAGAGGTATTCTAAAGTTTTGATGCAAACATGTTTAAATTAATTAATATTTAAATAAAATTTATTATATTTTATATTTATATTTTTTCTATATTTAATAAAGTATTTACCTTTTAATTAAAATTTTTATCTTTTATGTTATTTTTTATATAATTAATAATTACATATTTGATTATTTTAAAATTAGACTATAAAATATGACTATCTATTATTTCAATAAAATAATTAATATTGATATAAAAATCTTTATATGTTTTTTTGTATTTACATATATTTTTACATATTTGTTTCCAGTATTCTTGCAAAATATCATTTTCCTATATCTATTTTAGTTTTCGTGCAACTGGTTCTAAAGTACCTCCATTTTTTTTGGAAATTTGTGTTTGTAAATAAAATTTAGTGAAATTTGATGTTTTTTTAATAATTTTTTAAATTTAAAAAAATGAAGAAAAAAATATCAATGAGTTTCTTGAAAAGATATATCTATATCTACATATATATATATACACACACACATATATATTATTGACAAGTCCTATTTTTTTTTCTTTCTTTATAATTCTCATAATCTCCCACGCGTTATTTCTCATCTCATCTTTTCAATAACTTTCCTGGTCTTAACAAAATATCAACATCAACATCAATTAGTTTAGTTGTTATTTAAAATAAAATTAAAAAAATTATTGTTCAAAATAGTTTAATACTCAAACTTACAAAAATATTATCTCTTTGAGCCAACGCTTCACCACAAAGAGAAAGCACTTGAAGGCTGAAATTGAATCTCTAACTTATTATTATTTTTTTAGTTATATCGAGATTTAAATTCAAAATTATAGAGTTAGCGAAGAGGATTATGATTACTGGACGATATTAGGAACGGAGGATCTTTGAAATGAAATTTTGAAAGGGCTTGCACGTGAGATGATCACTGTCCTTAAGGAAATTATGTCCCCACTATGTTGCTGTCTGGGTTGATGGCAGATTCCTTCAGGATATACAAGTCGAAATAGAAATTTGAGACAGCAAAATCTCAAATTTCTCCCAAGAACGAAATAGAGATTTTCAAGAGGACGAAGTCTTATTGTATTGCCAATGAGAGAAAATTCTAAGTCTGTTTTCTCAACGGTGGGAGGGATTATTTATAGATAATGAATGATGTATATCTCTTCACTTAAAGGACACAACGAATATGTCCTTTTGATTTAAAAACATTAATTTACTTAAAAGGCATCACTTCATTATAGGGAAGTTACATTTTAATCAAAAGACACTTATTTATTTAATTTTCAAAAATGTGTCTTTTGAATAAAATTAAATAGCCGAAGTGCCCAAGTGCCCTATCTTTGACCCTTAAATAATTAATTATTTATTTATTAATTATTTTTAGGGTCATTTGAAGAAAATTTCATTTTCCCTCCAATACACCATTTCAACCAAATTTAAATGGTTTCAAATTTGATGGGTTATAAACCCATCAACTTCTTTTCAACTTTTCAATGTGGGACAAATACCCACAATGTATATTACAAACTATATTTAACAGACGGTCCATTTGGAGACTCATCTTTTCTTCTCACCAAATACGATCACTCTTTCCTACGAACCTATAGTTTAATCTATCTTTCTATCAAATTTGTTTTTCTATCGAATAATGTTAACATTCCCTATAATTGTTGTTTTGACAAGAAAAGCTTTTTCAATGTAAATTAATAAAATCTTAGTCAAGATGAACATTGTCTCAAGAAACACTAAATGAATTAACTATACTATCAATTGAAAAGGAAATGTTTGAAGAAATTGATTATAAAAAAAAACACTTAATTGATAATTTTGTTTTTCAAATATTAATTAATAATCTTTTTAAATAAATTATATGTCTCATGTTAAAGTTTCGCTTTTTTCTTAGTCCGAGCAAGGACCAACATGTTCTTTGGGCCAAGCCCATTCCTAGTTGGGCCTGTGAGAATTTGGTTTTGGGTCTATATCGGTAATAAAAATAGAGGACTGTTTGAGGAGAGAAAACTCTGACCGGCACTAAAAGTTTCGGTGCTTATATTAGATGCCAGGAGTACACCGTATGTTGCTGCACGGCGTAGGGTTTAAATTGGTGATATATTCGATTGATTGAATGAATAAAAACATTGAATTAAGATTGAAATTTTTAGAAAAAATTAAGATTTGAACTATAATTATCATTATTATGTATTTATTATGACATTTTTGCATTCATTAATTGTCCTTCAGATTTTTGTTCGGATGGGTCAAATGAGGGATTTCCATTGAACTCATCTCCTTACTGGGTCAGGCATTTTAATAAAATCAATCGTAAGAAAATAAAAATAATTGATGTAATTAATTTGTATATTAAATTTTCATTTGTTTATATGTTTTAAGTAAAGGAAAAATAATAATAAATGAAAAATAATGTAGCCGAAAGAAAAACAAATAGGGTAATATATCTCTCGATTGCATGTCTTGGTTTTGACCAAGTAAAAAAAAAGAGAGAGAGATTAAATAGAAAAAAATAAACAGATTCTCGATATATTATTTTTATTTATCCTAAGAGGGTATTTGGAATTGCTTATAAACTAGTCATACTTGTTTATAAATTAAAATTAAATTCTAATCGTTTAGTAATTAAAATTTATAAGAGTACTTACAAGACCAAAAGTACTTATAAGCTAAAAAAAATAAATTATTCTTATTAGCTTTTTCATTTTGGTGTTTTTAAACATAAATAAAATAAACTATTTTGACCAATAAAAATATATTTTTACCCTTTATATTTTAACAAAAATTACAATTATGTCACAGACTTATATTCTCATCTAGTAATAGGGTTTCACTAATATTAAGAAATCTCATTATGTCAACTTACATATTTTTTTTAATACATCTCTCTCCCCATCTTAAAATTTTTGACTCCGACTTTTATAATATATTTATGA
Source organism: Dillenia turbinata (assembly GCA_037126225.1). Lineage (NCBI taxonomy): Eukaryota > Viridiplantae > Streptophyta > Magnoliopsida > Dilleniales > Dilleniaceae > Dillenia > Dillenia turbinata. The sequence goes on from JBAMMX010000008.1 coordinate 7,649,513, forward strand.
CTATGGATTTTATTGTAAACCATGTTATTTTAAATTATATATTTTTATTTGTAAAAATAAATTTAAAATTATTTATTTCATTTATCCATTTTTAACTGAATTGTTTTAATTTTTTTTCCTATCATTTAAATTGTAATACTGTTCATTTTTAAAATATGTATTCTATAGTTATGTAAAAGTATTTTATGCCTATTATGATCTTTTATCTATTTTATATAGTTTATAAGTAATTATTTTACAAAATAATTAACTATTTTTAAGTAATATTTATCCAAACAGATAATAATTTATTTTTTAAAAAAACTAAAATAACTTTATAAGTTAAAAAGCTACTTATAAGCATTAAAAAACTGCTTATTTTCCCTAAGTCATGTTATAAGTAGTTTTTTTTTTTTTTTGAACAATCCCAAATGGCCCTAAATCATGTTATTTTCCCTTGAGGAGTACATAAAAAATAATGGGCCAGAAATAGAAATAAGGTAATGTATCTCTCTGTTTTATTACATCTCTTGGTTGACCAAGCCCATAAAAAAAAAAAAACCATAGAGTTATAAAAAAAAAAAAAGGAGAGAATTTAAGGGGGGGAAAAAAACAACCCGTGCGGTCATCTTTCACCCTTCACCCTTCTTCTTTTTTTTTTTTTTTTACTTTTTTTTGGGTTTCTTCTTTTTCTTTTCACTCTTCACCCTTCTTTTTTTTTTCACTTCTTTATTTTTTACTTCTTTCTTTTTTTTTTTCTTTTGGGTTTTATTATTTTCAATTTGCTAATATTCCATTTTTTTACCTCTTTTTATGTTTCTTCATTTTCTTTTTTATTTCTTTTTTCTTTCGTCCTTTACTCTTCTTTTTTTTTTTCTTATTAATCTATTTCTTTTTCTCTCTCTACTTTTTTTTTCACTTCTTTTTTTGTGGATTTCACTATTTTCATTTTAAAATTTAATTTATTTCTATAATAAGATCGCACTGAAAACCTAACAACCAAACAATGTTCTAAATGATTCTGATGGATCTCTCGGTACCAATTTTATTTTTTTTCTCTTTCGGTGTACTTCACAGTCTCTCGGTAAATAGTTGAGGAGTTAGGTCTCTCGGTAGCCAAGGAGATTGACAACCAAGAGAGGAGAACCGAGCCGAAAGGTGCAAAATTTGTTTTACTTGTAATTTTTTTTTAGAGGCGCATTAAATAAGTTGGCAAATGTCAATGAGTAAAATGTGCGGAAGAGTTAATGGAAAATAATATATGAGGAAGAAATAGGATAATACATCTTTCAATTTGGTTGACCAAGCTGGGGAAAAAAAGGTGTGTTTGATGATCAATAAAATTTATTAAAAATAATAAAAATATGAAATATTTAAAACATGAGATATAATATAAATTGGGTATTATATAATTAAAGAGATTGAATGATTTGGTAGTGTAAAGTTTTTCGGAGAATTTGCTTAGAGTGGGTTCAAATAATCTCGATGGCTACAACTATCGAAGGGAAATGGAAGTACAAGTAGTGTAACAAGAAGTGGAAGTGTTGTCAAAGTGCAAAGTGCAAGTGCTATCAAAGTGCAAATGGTATACTGAGAAGTGCAAGCCAAAGTACAAGTGTTGTCAAACTACAAATAGTGTACCAAGAAGTGCTATCAAATTCTACCGAGAAATGCAAGTGCTACAAGTGTTGCCAAAGTGCAAGCTAAAGTGCAAGTGCCACCAGAGGTAGAATGTAAGTTGTAAGTTAGATTCCACCGAGTAGAATGCGAGTGCTCCAATCACTAAACCGAGTGACAATAGGAGTAGAAATAGAAGAAATAGAGTACTGTACCGAATAGGTAAATAAAAAGTAATGTACCGAACAAGACATGTGAATGAAAATTGAGAGATATTGCAAGTGTTCCAATCACTTAGCTGAGAGATAAGATGCAAAGTGCAAATCAAATTCTACCAAAGGTAGAATGTCATTATCAAGAGGAAAATGAAACATGATACATGTACTACTATGTACTAGGAAATGGTATAAATCGTCTGGTGGTCCCATAACAGAGAGATCCAAGTGTACGTAACATCAAGATCTAACAAGTAAATGGAAAAATATTACCGAGGGATAGTAATAGGAGGAAATGGTCTAGTAATCGAGAGTAGACCGTCTGGTTTTCTTTTTTTTTTTTACACTTTGTTTTTTTTTTATTTTAACTCTCTTTGTTTTTTTTTCCCTGCTTGGTCAACCAAACTGAGAGATGTATTATCTTATTTCTTGCTTGTACATTATTTTCCATTAATTCCTTGGCACATTTTACTCCTTGGCCCTTGTGAGCTCATTTAATGCACCTCTAAAAAAAAAATTAAAAGCAAAACAATTTTCGCACCTCTCGACTCGATTCTCCTCTCTCGATTGTCAAACTCCTCAGCTACCGAGAGACCAAACTCCTCAGCTATTACCAAGAGACCATGAAGTACACGGAAAGAGAAAAAAAATAAATTTGCTACCAAGAGATCCATCAGAATCATTCATGGTCTTGTTTGGTTGTTAGGTTTTCAATGCTATTTTATTATAGAAATAAATTAAATTTTAAAATGAGATTTATGATGTTGGAGTCTAGACATTTGGGAAGGAGGGATAGTGAGGCATATGGGAACATGATGGTTGGCAATGGAAAGGCAATAGAAATACCTAATGTATTTAATTTGGCTGTGCATGACAGTTGCAATGGTATACCGATGAATAAATGGGAAATTATATAGCTAGAAGAACAAAAAAAAATTAACTTTTAGGATAATTTTTTATTTGTGTATTAAATTTTTATTTGTTTATGGTAAATAAAAAATAATGTGACAGAAAGAAAAAAAATAGAGTAATGTATCTCTCGATTTCATTGCATGTCTCGATTTTGACCAAGTAGGAAAAAAAAAAAAACGGAGTGAGTTAAAAAAAGGAATTTAAAAGCAAAAAAAACACCTGCACGGTCGCCTACCATGCAGTAGCACGCATGTCCCTTTTTTTGGGTTTCTTCTTGCTAGGAAGTGGGGAGGAGGGGGAGAAAATGCCACCTCAGATGGGAACAGATTGCTACTTTCCCTTTTTTTTTTTTTTTTTTGGTTTCTTCTTCTTTTTTTTTTTTAACTTCTTTTTTTCACTCGACCCTTCTTTTTTTTTCTTCTTTTTTTTTGCTTCTTTTTTTTTCACCTTTCACCATTTTTTTAAAACTTCTTTTAGGTTTCTTCTTTTTTACCCTTCACCTTTCTTTTTTTTCTCACTTCTTTTTTTTTGGGTTTCATTGTTTCCAATTTGCTACTATTCTCTTTTTTTACTTCTTTTTTTTGTTTCTTCTTTTTCTTTTTCACATCTTTTTTTTTTTTTTTTGCCCTTCACCCTTCTTTTTTCCTTATTAATTTATCTCTTCTCCTTTCTCAACTTTTTTTTTTTTACTTTTTTTATGGGTTTTACTGTTTTCATTTAAATATTAATTTATTTTTATAATAAGATAGTATTAAAAATCTAACAATCAAACAAGACCCTAAATAATTATGATGGCTTTCTCGGTAGCAATTTTATTTTTTTCTCTTTCGGTGTACTTCACAATCTTTTGGTAATAGCCGAGGAGTTTGGTCTCTCGGTAACCGAGGAGTTTGACAACTGAGTGAGGAGAACCGAGCCGAAAGGTGTAAAAATTGTTTTACTTGTAATTTTTTTAGAGGTGCATTAAATAAGCTAGCAAATACCAAGGAGTAAAATGTGTCGAGGAGTTAATGGAAAATAATGTACGAGGAAGAAATAGGATAATACATCTCCCAATTTGGTTGACCAAGCTGGGAAAAAAAAGGTGTGTTTGATGATCAACAAAGCAAGTGGAAATAAAAATAAAATTAATTAAAAATAAATTAAAAATAATGAAAATGTGAAATGTTCAAAACATGAGATATAATATAAATTGAGTATTATATAATTAAAAAGATTGAATGGTTTGGTGGTATAAAATTTTTTTGGAGAACTTGCTTAGAGTGGGTTCAAATAATCTCGATGACTACAACTACTAAGATGAAATGCAAGTGCAAGTTTTGTACCAAGAAGTGCAAGTGCTATCAAAGTGCAAAGTGCAAGTGCTGTCAAAGTGCAAATGGTGTACCAAGAAGGGCAAGCGCTGTCAAATTCTACCGAGAAGTGCAAGTGTTGCAACTGCTGTCAAAGTGCAAGCCAAAGTGCAAGTGCTGTCAAAGTGCAAATCGTGTACCGAGAAGTACAAGTGCTATCAAATTCTACCAAGAAATGCAAGTGCTACAAGTGTTGCCAAAGTGCAAGTGCTGCTAGAGGGTGAATGTAAGTGGTAAGTTAGATTCCGCTGAGTAGAATGCAAGTGCTCCAATCACTAAACTGAGTGACAACAGGAGTAGAAATAGAAGAAATAGAGTAATGTACTGGACAGGTGAATGAAGAGTGGTGTACCGGACAAGACAGGTGAATGAAAATCGAGAGGTATTGTAAGTGTTCCAATCACTTAGTCGAGAGATAAGTTGCAAGGTGCAAATCAAAATCTATCAAGAGGTAGAATGTCATTATCGAAAGGAAAATGATACATGATACATGTACTGGTATGTACTGGGAGATAGTATAAATCGTCAGGTGATCCTGTAATCAAAAGATCCAAGTGTACGTAACATCAAGATCCAACAAGTAAATGGAAAAATATTACCGAGAGGTAGAATAGGAGGAAATGGTCCGGTAATCGAGTGTAGACCACCTATGTTTTTTTTTTTTTTTCACACTTTGTTTATTTTTTTTCCCCTACTTGGTCAACCAAATTGAGAGATGTATTATCCTATTTCTTCCTTGAACATTATTTTCTATTAACTCCTCTGCACTTTCTGGCTCATTTAATGCACCTTTAAAAAAAATTATAAGCAAAATAATTTTTGCACCTCTCGGCTTGATTCTCTCTCTCGGTTGTCAAGCTCTTCGCCTACTGAGAGACCAAGCTCCTTGGCTATTATCAAGAGACTGTGAAGTACATCGAAAGAGAAAAAAATAAAATTGCTACCAAGGGATCCATTAGAATCATTTAGGGCCTTGTTTGGTTGTTAGGTTTTCAATACTATCTTAAATAAATTAAATGTTAAAATGAGATTTATGATGTTGGAGTTTGGACATTTGGGAATGAGGGATAGTGAGGCATATGGGAACATGATGGTTGGCAATGGAAAGGCAAGATTATGAGCCATGTGCATCCTGTGCTATCATTTCTCGCATGAGAGTTTGTTTATGAAATTTTTTATTTTCTAGATCTCTAAGATAATAATCTAACTAGTACTGTAAATACCTTCTAAGTCTCTAAGATAATAATCTGACTAATACTGTAGACAACAATGGAAAGGCAAAATCATGAGCCATGACCTCTCTTGGTATCCGAGAGCTAACATCCCTCGGTAACCGAGGAGCTTTCTTTGCCCTTTATTTTTGCTTCTAATTTAATTTATTCGAGATTTTTGGTAGCATTGGTTCTATAATTTTTCCATTCTTTATTGGAAATTGATATTACTATCTCCCACTTTGAAGAACCAATGGGTGAAATTTGGAATTTTGAGACAAGATTTGGATGGTTAAAGGGCATGAAAGTCAAGAAGGGCATGAAATCCAAGAAACACTTTGACTTGATATTGAAATTAAATTGTTTATGTAGGTCAAAAGAAGAAATGATTTGAGTTTTGGATGAGATTTTGAGACGAGGTTTTGTCAAGTATAGTTGTAATAGCGGTTTTATAGAGGATATAGTAGAAGAAATTACTATTGAAGAAGAAGGATATGGTAAACCTCTGATAAGGAGGGTAGGGTGGATTTGGCAGTCTCGAGCCTCTCGACTATAGCTTTCGGTTAAGCCTCTCAACTATCTCCCTTGATCGGTTGGTCTCTCTTGGGTATCAAGATCTTTGGCTATTGAGAGAGATCAAACTCCTCGTCTACTGAGAGAGGTGTGAGGGAGGTAAATAAAAAGTTCTTTTAAAAATTAAAAAATAACAAAGCAAACCCCTATATTACAGTAGTAGGGGCAAAATTGAATTTGATAGGTGGTCTCTCATAACTATGAATATTATTAATATATTCACATTAACAGTAAATAATAGATAATAAAAATGGGTAATAATATAAACTCGGATCAAAATTTTTCCCACAATGACAAAAAAATGAAAGAAATTTCCATCCACTTGCATTTATATCAAAATTTTGAACCATACACTTTATTTATATCACCTTTCGGTACCTGCACACTTTTAAATGCGGATTGCTACCACTCGGTACATTTTCCACGTGTCTCTCAGGTTTCTTAATCCTCTCGATACATTTTCCGCATACGTCTCTCAGTTTTCTTGTGTGCCTCTCAGCTCTCGGCTCCATCGAGATCATCGAGATTTGAACAATATACTTGCATTTACATCATTTACATCGCCTCTTGCCACTCTTAGCACTTACACAATTATAAATATTGATTACCATCTCTCAACTTTCATGTGTATCTCTCGGCTCTCGGCTCTCTTGTGGTATTGCAATAATGTACCCATAACAAAATGGTAAATAATGTATGGATGAGAAATAGAGTGATGTACCGAGAAATAGAAATCACCTAGAAAAAAATTATTTTTTTAAAATTTTAACACAAATTTTTATTTGTGTATTTAATTTTTATTTGTTTATATGTTTTAAGTAAAAGGAAAAATAATATGACCTAGAGGTAAATGGAAAATAATATGTCGAAGAGTAAATGGAAAATAATCTCTCAATTTCATTGTACCTCTTAGTTGACCAAGCAGGAAAAAAAAAAGTTAAAAAAATAAAGAGACTTTAAAAAGGAAAAAAAAAAATTGTACTGTTTCTTTCTTGATACAATGAAAGAGGGTTAATTTTGGAAAGTGTAATGCAAGTGTTAAACCTAGAGCATTATTTTTCATTTACTCTCTAGGTTATATTATTTTCCCTTTTACAAGGTCGAGAGAGAAAAAAATAGAAATAAGATAATGTATCTCTCGGTTTCATTGCATCTCTCAATTGACCAAGCATAAAAAAAAAAAAAAACAAAGAGAGTTAAAAAAAAAAAGACAATTTAAAAAAAAGTGTAAAAAAAAAAAGGTCTGTCGTGCACGTCAACAAGGTCTACCACGCAAGCTTTGAGCGGTAGATTGTGAAAGCACGCGGTCTACCATGCGAGTTTTAGGTGGTAAACTGCAAAAGCGCGTGGTTTACCACGCAAAGGCCACACGACAGACTGCACACTTTCGCGATCTATTACGCAAAGGTCACTGCTCCTTTTTTTTAGGGTTTCTTCTTCTTGGGAAGGGAGGAAGAGTGGGAAGGAGTTGCCACCTCAGATGGAAACAGTTCATTACCATTCCTATTTTCTTTTCTTTTTACTTTTTTTTTTAGGTTTTTTCTTCCTTATTTTTATTTAACTTCTTTTTTTTTTTTAAATCCTTCACCCTTCTTTTTTTTTTCACTTTTTTTTTTACCCTTCGCCCTTCTTTTTTTAACTTTTTTTTGTTTCTTTTTTTCACCTTTTACCTTTTTTTTTTAGATTTCACTATAATTCAACCAAGCAAATAAATTGTCATAGAGAAATCAAATTTTACTGAGAATAAAACACTCAAGCAAACAAAAAGCATCGTGCACCAAACACACTAGTAAACGAGAACTTCAACTTAAAATTGGGAGTCTATCAACTAAGATCCCAAAAAATTACCACAGTCCAAAGAACAAAATCCACATTCATATTTAAATTAATTATTTTCATATATTTTACAAAATATAGAAATGTTAAATGATTATTTAAAGTCAACACAAATCCAGAGAATTTTTGTGTTACATACTTAGAAACAAAAAAGACAAACACAACATTTTACAATAGAGGAATGACTTCCATACACCGCGATCATCATCAGTCACACCATGCTCCTCAATGGAACTGAAAAAAAAAGGGAACCTTTTTGGAATCAGCAATAAACATGAAGAGCAACAAAATAAACGTCAAGTAAAGCAAATGTTCAGAAACACAAACTCTCGGAGCAGAGAAATCGTCTCCATATATTATGATCATTATCAAGCACACCACTCTTTTCAACAGGTGCCAAAAATAACATTTGAATTAGAAGTAAATAAGAAGAGTAACAAAATAACGTTGAACAAAGCAAAATGTTTAGAAATAGTAAAGACAAACACAAACCTTCACAATCTAGGAATGTCTTCTATAATGAGCACCTAACCGTCTCCATTTGCCGAGAGAAAGAGAGCATAATTTGGTTAATAAACACTTTCTTATGTCCATTTGACTCACTTATATAGAGAGAGCGAAAGAGAGAGATAGGAAACATAGAGGAATGGTTTTCATACATCATGATCATCGAGATCATGACACACCATTTTTCAAATGACGTGAGAAAGATAAAATCCAATTGTAGCAAAACGCAATAAGTACCCAAAGGAATGGTCTCCATAGACTTTTTTTTTTCTAAGTACAAGAGGAAGGTAATTTTATAAAAACATCCAAACTTCCAAATGATGGCTAATGGCAGGAACACAAGAAGTCCATTCTAAAATAAATTGGGCAAAACAATAAATTCTCAAAGAGTCCTCCCAACTGCTGCAAGCATGCCTTCCGTAAAATCAATCACAAAATTTATTTCATTAATATTACTATTTCTGAAGAGGAGAAGAATAATAATAATAAAAAATTCAGGTCCAACTTAAAAAAAAAAAAGGCCACATCAGGTCCAATTCACCAACGAGCAATAACCCTCAGCCAACTGGAGGACAACGAAATCCAACATGACGAATGATCGTTCACGCTTATATCTATATGGTAAATAAATATATTTTATGTTAAATAAAAATGTATATTTTTTTTACAAAAAAATGTAATCAAACGGGATCAAACTAGTGAAGGAACGATGAAAGTGAGGAGACTCCACCACTTGAATTGTCCATGAGGGACAAATAAAAATGTATATGCATACAGATAACGATGTTTTATTTGAGTTGGGTAACAAGAAAAATAAAACTACATATAAGAGGTTAAAGGTGCATCTAAGTCTAAATAAGATGAGGCCACTACCTCTAAGCAGGTTCTTATAAAAGTGGGAATCGAAATTCTTCCCATTAGGCATTGAGCCATTCCTCATATTTTATCGTTCGAAATGAAAATATTAGGAATAGTTAAATGCTTAATGGTGAGATGAACTTCGATAAATTATAAAAAAAAAAAAAAAAAAGAAAAAAAAAAGAAAAAAAAAAGAGGAAGAACCCAACTTCAATATTAACGCAATAAAAAAAAAAACCCAATAAAATATGTAGAAGATTTAGCAAGAATAAAGGTTTTTCTAAAATTAAAATTTTTGAATGATGAAGATTTAATTCTAAAGAAATTTTTAGAATAAGCAGTCAACATTAATAAAAAAATAGATAAAAGACAGAGTATGGTGAGATGAACCCGACTGCAAGATTAACAACATCAAATTAAGAAGGGGGCAAAAAAGACAATAATTGTCTTCAAAACAGCAAGAAACACAATCAAGAACATTTAACAAAGATTTAGCACAAATCAAATTCTTTTGATTAACCAAGTGCAATTTTTTTTTTTTTTTTTTTACCGATCGGTTTCCCTCGATTAATTCGAGTTAACACTCCCAAATCAATTTTTTCTTATCTCAAAAAACTAGAGATATCTTATTAAAGAAGTAGAGTATCCGACCACTTATTGATTTCGATACAAACATACCGGAATTGTACTGGAATTATATAGAAGAACTGAATACCAATTTCAACACAAGAAAAACTTAATCAAAGCAACAAAATTTTATTATAACTGAATCCCCAAAATGCAAGAAACACAGAGAAAAACAAGAATCAGACACCCACTTCAAGAGACAGAAAAATTGAAAAGGAAGGGAAAGGAGACGTGAAGTACTCGGATGAAACAGTCATGGAAGAAAAAACGGAGAAGTGCAGGAGGAATATCGGTGTGATTAGATACTATTTCAGACATCAATGTCCATACTATCTTTTCCGCAGTAAGACAGGTTTGTTGGTAAAAGTCGTATTACAGAGGATATGGGGTTGCCGAAATATCATGAATGAAACGTCCATCGGATTACTAAGGCAAGTAATCCTGGCGAGCAACAACGCCAAGACCAACATAAGACTCCTCACGATTGCCATTGATGGAGTGTAAGCGAAGCTACTGACAGAGGTAAGAGACCAAAGATAGAGAAACAGAAAGCAATTTTTTCTCTGCTCTCTGAGAAGCACAGACTATTGGGCTTTAAGGGAGAGACAGAGAACTAGAGTTGGGGAGTTTAATTAACGAACTTTAACTAACTTGTTCTTTTCCTTTTCTTGGATTTCATTTCTTGGGCACGTGTGTTCTATACATCCAAATCAATAGAGAGAGAGAGAGAGAGAGAGAGAGCAAGAGAAAAGAGAAGAGAGGGTTGAACACAGACGGTTTCAAACTAAACCGAAAATTTGGGTTTTGAAGTTTGCCAAAAAAACTGGCAAAAATGGGCAACCGGTCTCCGTCGTCTAATCGTAATTGTAATGAATCATGATGGGAAACCCCTGAAAATTCTTGCTAAAACACTCAAAAGAACTTGGGAAAGAAACAAAAACAAATCGAGAGAAGGAAAAGCTTACTTGTCGGCAATTGATCTAGCTCCTCATGTTCTTGATCCTTCCTTCCTCGTTTTGACTCACTTGAAGCAGGAGAGAGAGAGAGGGGGGGGAGTGAGATGGGCGGAACGAGGACCAGGTCCTACGGTTTTGACTGAGAGAACGATAGAAACAAAAATAAAAGAGAGCTAGTGTATCTTCCTTCAAAACGACGTCGTGTCATTGGTATGAAAAGGGAAACGTCGAAAGAGTAGAGCTGGAACGGCCCAGCTGTTTCCAATACACCTTTTGGGCCGGTTTTGAAAGTAGGCCTGGCTAGTTGGATTTGAAATTTACAAATTGGCCTGACCCATATACAAAAATGTTGAATGAAATAAGCACGGATCATTGGAACCAATTATTATTATTATTTTCTTTTTTCTTTTTTACTTGAATACAGAAATTCGAGTAATTCGATTTAAATAATTATATAAATTTATTTATAAACTAACTCTTGTAGTACATATTTTTTTATTTTCAAGACCCAAACTCGAGATTTTATTTAAAAAAAATTTAATGCGCTGCAACTAAACTTACAAGACGATGGTATTACAACAAATTCTTTCACGTTATATAATAGTAATAATATTTTTATTATTTTAAAATATTTTAATGTTAAAAATAATTTATAATAATTTATTATTATCAAATTCAACAACAATTTATAAACTCACTGCCTAAATATTTTCATAATTTATTTTAAAAACAAGATATGAAACTGTATGATTTTAAAAATATCTTATAATTTTTAAAACCTTATAATCTTTTTAAAATAATATCAACTAACAGATGCTAAATCTTCATATTACAAAAATTAGGGAAAAAAAAAAGTTTGACTTCAACTTCAAGGTCCCGGTATAAATATTGGATTGAACTGACAGACAGTCGGTCTAATAGAATAATGTGTGTAAGTCTCTTATCAAGTTTCGTTTGAAAATGAAAAAGATTATGTTAGGAGAGTGACCCTTAAATACGGTACCATAAACGTTCGAACCTACTTAGTTGAAACATGGTCTCGAATAATAATGGTAAGAACCAAAATAAATAAATAAATATTGGATTGGACCCACTGCAACATAAAATATATTATATCTGGGATGAACTATAAATTATAATTAGGTTTTATTGTGTTAGATTTAACCAATAGTATAAAAATTGAATTTGTATGAACTACCACACATTTGTGAGATCTCTCTCTTGACTTTTTCATTTGTATCCCTATCATACGATATAATTTTTTTTTAATAACAATAGATAGTCAGTCTAATAGGATATAATATTAGATCCCTTAATCAAATTTTAAATTTAAACTTAAAAATAAAAAAAAAAATTACATTGAAAGAGTTGCTCCCTTAAATAAAACTCGCACAGACACTTGAATCGAATTAATTAAAATATGATTATGTATATCAATGGCAAAAACAATATATACATATATATATATATATATATATATATGTGTGTGTGTGTATGTGTGTGTGTGTGTCTATAATTTTTCTATCGATTCCACCCTATGGCCACACTGTCTAATCTTTCACACTCTAACTGCTCTCTAGAATCCATTCAAGTTTTGGGTAAAATTGGGCCAGGCCTACTAAAAACTATATGATGCCTAATCTCGATTTGGCAAATGTGCGTTCACAATGACGAAGCAAGTCAGAAAAGAAGGGGAAAACCAGTGGAAAAAGGAAAAAGAATTGTAATCCAGTACCTTGAGTAAGATTTCAGGCGATTCATCATAAAATTGTCCTAACCAAACCCATGATCTAAAAGCTACACAGTCTCCTAGCCTCTCCCTTTTAAGGTAGGGTGACTGGGTTGATCCTTTTACTTGTTCTTCACATACATCTCCCCCACCAAAGACATTTTATTCAAAATCTGGGCAGTACCAAGTGGGACATTTGGTGTGCTGTTGTTTCATGGACCAAAATCACTGTACAAAACAAGGTGGTTGGGTGTGGGTGCTAGACTAGACCCTCTTATTCAATTTTTGGGTGTACTTTTGATTTCCATAATTAGTAATATTAAGTTTCTTTTTCAACTAACCGAGGTTGAAAGTATCTCCTTTTTGTTGATGTGCATGGAGAAAGGAAGGAATTAAAAAATAAAAAATAAAAAGAACCCACGGACAAGAGCCCATTGCTATTATTCGCATGTATAGTAGAGAAATATTTCCAAGAGAATAATATAATGATAATAATTTTATCTCTCGATCTTAAAGTCATAAATTTAAATTTGATATAACTAAAATTAGGTATAGTAGAGAAATAAAAGAAATTAATAAAATAAGGAAAAACTTCAAAATTATCCCCTCAACTTTTACGTTTGGACAATTTGACTTTTGTAATGTTCTCCCCTCCGTTGTCAATTTTGGCAAGATTAGTCCCTCCTTCAAGTCCGTCAAGTCCATCAACATCTTATAAGTCACATGCCTTGCACGTGACATGACAATTTTTGTAATATTTAAATAATAATAATAATAATAATAATAATTGTTGGAGGTGGATTTTATCTTTACAGATCCGACTCTTCCTAGACTCGGTCAGACAGCTGGTTGTGAGGTTTGAGAGCTGAAAAAAATCGTCGAAAGATGTTCCAGCAGGAGAGACTCCGATATTCAAGTCAAAAAGACCGATTTTTGAAAATGAAAGATAAATAAACTGAGAGAGGAGGGAGGACGGACCTCGTTCTGTACTCTGTGTGCCTTGTATAGGGTTAGAGGATTTACCTGAACTGATACCCACATTGATGTTATATAATGTTTTTTTTTAGATCCATGCCGTTATGAGTTATGTGAAATTCTAGTTTTCTTAAAAATTCGTCTGAAAATTCCGAATCTATAATCATAAAAAATTCGATATTACAGCTACTTAGGTAACTGAGTTATATGGGGAGATTTTTTCGCTTATCAATTTGATCTGTAAGGTTTTCTTCTGTATATAGAAGACATGTTCCGTCCCAAAGTGAGGAACTCAATTAAGTAATTCCGATTTGGTATTAATGATCGAGGGAGATGGGAGTGTTCAGTCTCTTTGATAGCTATCGGTTGAGGGTGTTTGGTAACCCCGTATAAATCAAGTCAAACAATAGATCTCTTTGATCAAGTGGGGCGACTAAGGCCCTTCAGGGAGGCAGATTCTTTCATGTGATCGGGGCAACTAAGGCCCATTCGTGAGAATGAATCTTTTTAGTGAATTGGGGCGACTTAGACCCATTCTCGCTTGAATGTATTGATATAAGGAAAAGGGAGACTCATTTTACACAATAAGATCTTCTAAAAGAGAGTCCATCATTTGCCCTCGACTCATGGTGTCATTTCGTGAGAAAGGAACCCTGAGTAGTGGTTTTTACGAAGAATCGTCAAAATCTTTTAGTATAATGTGCGCCCTTTTGGCTCCCTCAAACCGTCTCGAGTTGTGCTTTTAAAGAGTTATAGGTTTAGGCGTACTGAATACTCTCTCATTCTTTGCGAGCAAACCCTCGTTTGGTAAAGATTTTCACTAAGGATGTCAAAGAGTTCGTCTTCTTCCCATCAAGGTATTAATAATGTTTGGAACACTATCTCTAAAGAAGAACTAGATGAGGTACAGTTAGACATGGCTTTAAGCAGCGACTTTATTTTGATAGAACTTGCGGATACAGATAGGGCGAATAGGGTGTTCGATGGTTGTGTCCTAATGTACAAACAAATGGTGAAGTACGGGGTGAAAATCCCATATACGGGTCCATTGTCTGAAATGATGCATTATTGGAGGGTATACCCCACACTGCTTATTCCTAGCGCCTGGCATTTTGTAGTGACAATAATTTCTCTATTAGGGTTTTGTCGTCTTCGCTTTGACGTGGAGATTCTAGCGATCCTCTTTTCCTTAACGAGATGTAAATGTCAAGATTCTACTCACGGCTGATATCGGTTGCAGACTCGCCCCGATTCTCATTAGAAATTATACTATAGTGAGTCAATTGATAAATTATGGGCACAGAAGTTCTTCTTTGTGAAATTTTTGAACAAGGATCTTCTACCCGTTTTGTCAGATCCGGAACAGGAACCTTTATTGCGAGGAAAACCCACGCTTCATACTCACCATTCTCAATTTTTTAGATCTGTCAAACGGTATTGTGAGTCCACTCATAGGAACATCTGGGTGGATTCGTTGATAGACGATCAATTATTGGTTCTGGCAGGTTTGTTGATTGATGAGAGGAGGACGATCACCAAGCCTCTTTTGTTGGAGCAGAAAGAGAAAGAATTGGTGGCGATCTAAAGTTAGGAGATCGCTCTATTCTGGATATGGTTTTGACAGACAAAAGCGTGAGGCCAAATACTAAAAAACTTTGTGAGCATGTGGAAAGGTCTTGTAGCAAGGGACCTTTAAAGTCAAAAAGAAAGAGGATGCATTCATCTGAATCCCTAGAGAGCCCTCGTAAGGAGCGTGCATCTTCTCCAATATCGAGACGTTCGTCGTCTTTGGAAATGGGAACAAAGGAAGTAGAGATTCCCTTGTCTAGTGCACTTTCTTCTTCCGAGGAAGATAGTCAGGTGAGAGAGGTTTTGAAGATAGGGACACTTTCTGCTATGCCTTTGGGTGAGGGGTCTGTGGGATTGCATAGGCCTCAATGGGGGAGGTCGAAGGAGGAAGGGTTTCCATTGTTTGTTCCTGTCCAGCCTTTTGATTTCTGAAAGGATGGGCAAAAAGGAGAATCAATTGTTGTTTGCCTAGGGGGTTAGAAGTTTGATTGTATTAATGCCGGGGGATTGTTTCGATTGGCCGAACACTTTGACTTTCAAGACCCGGGCCAAAGTTTAACGAAAACTTCTCCTGACTGTGTGGAAAAGATCCTTCAATCCCTTTGTTTAACAGTATTATTTTACCCAAAACTTTATTGCATTTGCTCCTTTCCCTTGACTAATACATGTAGTTTGTTCTTTAGATTGCAGCTTTGGTAAAAATTCAGAAACAACAAAGGGAGCGACTGGAGGAACGGACGCACTATCTGGAGGGTCAATTTTGTCATTGCAGAAGACCCTTGAAGAGGGAGAGACCCAAATTCAAAGAATTTCTAGTGCTTCGCTGGCTTAAAAAAATGAACAAATTCGGCTTTCTAGAGAAAAGTTAACATTAGCTGAGAAGTGATACGAAGAGTTGGAGACCGAACGGTGCGTTCTTGTGGGTTGTCTGATATCTGCTGAGACCTTAATGCAGTTACGAGAGAAGTCTCTTCATGAAGCTAATCAAAGGGCTTCGCTCCTGGAGCAATCTAATTTGACCCTTAAATATTCTCAGCGTAAGCTATTGGAGAGGCTCAGGCGTACCAAAGCGATAGCTCGTGAGGCAGAGATATATGTAACTCTCCCTCCTCTGGAGGGAGTAGTTGGTCAAATAGCGATGGGTGAATGTCTCGCCCCTGTAACTATGGACCGTGTTGGACCAGTTGTGGAGCCTTAATGTCTCATTCTCTTTGATTTGATTATGGTCTTGTACTCTTGTTATAAATGTTGAATGTATTTTCTGTTCATCTCTTTCTCTTTCGGTAGGATAGACGCCTTTTCTATAGAATATTCTTATCCTGTAATCTCGTACAGATGTGTCCTCTTTATTAGAGAGGGTGGCAGTTGGGTCGAACTAAGGCCACTATGGGTATCGAGTCTTGCTCAAGATTCTGGGAGTTAATACGGTATGTTCACTAGGAAAGTCATTTGTCCGATATCTATTTCTATAGGAGTTCTTAATTAGATCTCCTTGATGAGATGAGGAAACCGAGGCTCTTAAGAGTATAGATTGTACGGGGCGACCAAGGCCATTTAGGGAGATAAACACCTTCAGTTGAACGACGCGACTAAAACCTTTTGAGGAGATAAATTCCTTTAGTTGGACGGGACGACTAAAACTCTTCGGAGACATAAATCCCTTTAGTTGGCCGGGATGACTAAAGCCCTTCGGAAAAATAGATCCATTCGATTGTACGGGGTGACCAACACCCTTAAGGGAGATAGATCTTTTTGATTGTATGAGGCGACCAAGTCCTTTCGGGGAGATAGATTCCTTCAAGTGTACGAGGCGACTGAGGCCCTTCGGAGAGATAGATCTCTTCGAGTGTATGGAACGACTAAAACCATTCGGGGATATAGATCCCATCGATTGTACGGAACGAATAAGACCCTTCGAGGAGATAGATCCATTCGATTGCACGGAGCGACTAAAGCCCTTCGGGGAGATAAATCTCTTTGATTACACGGGCCAACTAAGTCCCTTCGGGGAGATGATCTCTTCGAGAGTACGGGATGACTAAGACCCTTCGGGGAGATAGATCCCTTTAATTAAAAGGGATGACTGAGCTCCTTCAAGAAAATAGATCCCTTTGAGTGTACGAGACGACTGAAACCTTTCGGGGAGATAGATCTCTTCAATTGGACGGGACGGTTGAAACCCTTCGGGGAGATAGATCCCTTCAAGCGTATGGGACGACTGAAACCCTTCGGGAAGATAGATCCCTTCAATTGGACGAGATGACTAAGGCCCTTCAGGGAGATAGATCTCTTTGATTATACGGGACGACTAAGACCCTTTGGAAAGATAGATCCTTTCGAATGTACGGGCTGACTGAACCCTTTCGGGGAGATAGATCCCTTTGATTGTACGGAAAGACTGAGACCCTTCGGGGAGATAAATTTTTTTGATTATACAGAGCGACTAGGGCCCTTCGAGGAGATAGATATTGCAAGTCCCTTCGGGAGGAGGCTAAATGATTTGGAATATAAATATGAAAACGATTGCCTGCTATGAAGGGCGCCTATCAAAGGGGGAGCATCAACGTTCATTCCCAAGGGAATACAGAGAATATCGGGTCGTAGGCCGGGAAGTCATATGTCGGGATATAAGGTTTATGTGGAATCTGGGGATTATGTACTTGGAGGATCATTCTGTCCTGTCAATTTCACGATGGTCTATCTATTGCGGGATCTTTTAACTCATTTCTTCGTGGCAAATCTCGTCGATCAAGAGATAATTTATCTCTTCCTTCCATGCTAATGAATTTTTGAAATTTTCTTCTCCGAACTAAGAATTCCAGTTCGTTTTTGAGTTGCTTATAATCGTCAGTCGTGTGCCCATAGTCTTGATGATAATGGCAGTATTTCGATTTGTCTTTTTTTGGATCATATTCAGTAGAACGTGATGGCCACCTTAGGTATGATTTGTTTTTGATTTGAAGCAATACTTGACTGGGGGTCTCATTCAGTGGGATATAGGTATTAAATTTTTGCTGGCGTGGTGGACCCGGTCAGTTCTCTTTGGGTGCCAACTATTGAGGTGATCGACTGCATTCTTTTTTAGACACTCGGCTTTTTTTTTCAGTCAAAAGGCTCAGTGTCTTCGGTAGCGATGTACTTTTTAGTGCGAGAATAGAACTCCTGAATAGTGGAGGGAAGTTTCTTCGTAATCGAGACTTTCATACCTGAAGGACGCAACCCAATGAGTAGTGCGGTCAGCGTGATAGAGTGGTTCAAAGACGAGATCTTCATTATCTCCGCCATAAATCTTTCTAAGAAGTCCCTCAATGACTCATTCTCCTTTTGATGTAATGACAACAGAGAAGTGGATTTTCTCTTAGCTCTCCTACTTATCACGAAGTAAGTCTCGAACTGTTATCGAAGCTAGGAGAAGATTTTTATACTCAGCGGTGAGAGTGAGTTAAACCACGTCAACGCATTCCCCTTGAGAGTAGTAGAGAAATGTTTGCACATGGCCGCATCGGTCATGTTCCTTGAAATCATTACCGTCACAAAATGCGTCGTGTGATCACGAGGGTCAGTTGTCCCATCATATCTTTCCATAAGAGGCAGAAGTATATCGTGAGACATAGGCTCCGAAAAGGCTTTGGGATCAAAAGGTGAAGCATTAAAATAAAGAAGATTTTGTCTTCCTTGAGCATTGACTCGCATGATTTCGTCGGCAACAAGTTGTTCGACCTGTCTTCAAAGGTCATCAAGATTGTGATGAGAAGTCATTGAGGGCTCGTGATTAAACGGTGGGGTTCATCAATGGGGGCGATCACGACCTGATCCCCCCAAAGATGAATGGCCTTCAGGTCTTACAACACGGCTAAGGCCCTCAAGCTATTTGCTCATGTCTTGGATTTTTGACTCTAACTTGTCCATCTGGGGTTGACTGGCCGGTGCTGGAGGTACTAGCACAGGAACCACAGCGGGGCGTTTCTGGTTCCCAGTGGCATGATTGGTTCTGACCGAAGAGGTCGGTCGTGAGTAGGAGAATCGGTTGATCGAACAGGTATCACTGAAGGGGCGGTGTCAGTGGGATTAGTGGCATGGCCGTCTACCGCAGATGCGGCCCCTTGAAACTGCTCTAGTTCTCTATTTCGGAGGAATGTCCTCTTTGATGCTTTCAGATGTTTAGCAGGGACTCTCAAGTCTATTTTTCCATAGATAACGCCAATCTGTTGGAGGTGAGTTTCGTCTCCACAGATCTGACTCTTCAAGGACTCGGTCGGACAGCTGGTTGTGAGGTTTGAGACCTGCAAAAAACCGTCAGAGGGTACTCCGGCGGGGGAGGTTTCAACGCTCAAGTCAGAAAAAGCGGTTTTCGAAAGGAAAAGATAAACGGATTGAGAAAGTAGGGAGGATGGACCTCCCTTTGTACTCTGTGTGCTTTGTGTAGAGTTAGAGTACTTATCTAAATTGATATCTTCATTGATATTATATAATGTTTTTCTTAGATTCGTGCTGTTTCGGGATTTGTGAAACCCTAGTTTCTTTAAGAATTCATCTGGGGATTCCGGATCTATAATCACGAAAGATTCGATATTGCGACTACTTAGATAACTGAGTTATATGGGGAGATTTTTTCTCCTGTCGATTAGATCTGTTAGGTTTCATTCTGTTAAGCAATACTGATTGGGTATTAATGATCGAGTGAGACGGTTGTGTTTAGTCTCTTTGATAGTTATCGATTGAGGATGTTCGGTTCTATCGAACCCTTTATAAATCTAGTCGAACAATAGATTCCTTTAATCAAGTGGGGCGACTAAACCCCTTCGGGGAGACAGATTCCTTCGAGTGATCAGAGCGACTAAGTCCCATTCGTGGGGATAAATCTCTTCAGTGAACCGAAACGAATTAAACCCATTCTCGTTTGAATATATTGATACCAGAAAAAGAGAGACACATTTTACACAAGAAGGTCTTCTAAAAGAGGGTCAATAATAATAATAATAATTTTCTCTCTCTCTCCCTCACTTCCTTCCAAAAATTTAAAACTTTATGTTAAGCTACAAATCTAAATCGTATGATAAATTACAAAACAAATGATATTTTTGTGCAAAAAAAAAAAAAAAAACTTTTTCATCTATAATTTGAGGCTAAAAATTGTCTCATCATACATTAATTTTTCTATTTTTTGGGTCATAGAAAATAACTTGATGAATTATAGTTCATGTATCACCTTGGACGAATAGAGCAAAAGTAAGGGAAAGAATTAAAATTCTTGTATAAAGAGTTTGAGAAAGAAAGAGAAAAAATGTATTGAGCTTAACAAAGTTTGTCTTTATTTTTTAATAAAAAATAATTTTTTAAGGAAGAAAAGGAGAATGGCATGACAATTTTTCATTTTGTCTACGCATATACTCGCATCCATAACGGAAACATGGATTGGATGGAAGAAATCAATTGTCAAAGTTGACACCTTGGGGATGGATATTGTAAAGTCTAGAAGTTGAGAGAGAGTTATTTGTAAAATAAGAAAGTTCAGGGAGCAATTTTATGGAGCAGAGGCGCAAGCGGATCAGATTGAATGATTCCGGTGACCCACCACAAATATTGAATTATAAAATTCCGGATATTCTGTGCCAGTGGATCTGATCTGTCCGTACCGTTACCGAGAAAGAATGACGCGTCATAAAAACTGCCACAGATTTTCCAGCTCATGAATTTCACGTGTGTCTCCCGTCACTCTCACGCTCTCTCTCTCTTCTCTCTTACTAGTTACTTTATACGAGATATCTCCAAAATTTTATCTTGATTGATTTAAATCAAATCATCTAAAATATTATTTTAAAAAATAAAAATCTATTTAATATAATTATTTTATATTTAAATTGTGAATCAAAATCTTAATTAATAAATTAGATGATTTATCCACTTAACCAATTGGTCGTGGTTCCGTCACTCTCCTTTTCTCTCTCCTTGTCATTTTTTTTTTTCAATTTTATACGGCTTCTTTTGTTTCTTTCAATTTTTTCATAATTATCTTCGCCAAACTTTTTTTCTTTAAAAAAAATTTAGAAAAAACAAAAAGGAAAAGGAAAGATTCACGTGATTTTGATGCTTTTTTCATAATTATCTTCTTTGTTTTTGTTGGGAAGGATTTGGATCCTATAGTTTCAATTTTTATCCTTTTTTTTTCTTGAAATCTTTCTTTTATTTTTTTTTATCTGTGAAGAAGGAGAAGGAGAAAATAAAAAAATAATTGAAAATAAATAAACAAAGTCGTATATATCTCTATGTTATTACTTTTTTTTTATTTCAATTTTTATTTGTTTCTCTCCTTTGCAATTTTTCTTTCTAAAACTCTTTCCATCTATCTTCGTTAGTTATGGCTTTTAAGACTTTGATGATCTTATAAATTACCGAGTTTAAATTATGACTCATTATTACAACCCTATTAGAATATTAAAGAATCGTTATATATATCAATACGGTCAAATGAAATAGAAAAATAAAGATTGAAAGAGTCATCTTTTAAATTGATTCCCACAGTACTCGAATCGAATTGATCGAATAATCCAAATATCGATTGATTAAGGAAAAAAAATTCATGATATATCATCTATAAATATATAATTGGAATATATTTTTATAAAATAAATTTTTAATCAAGATTTTAATTCGTGACATCATGAGTAATAAGGAAGAAACGAGCTAAAGAAATATGATACAACTTTTTGTAGTTATAAAAATCTTTTTATTCTTTGAGGGGTTTAGATTATAAGATGAAAATTTATTTTTCATCGGAATTTTTTAATTATATTTTTTATTCTCAAACAATAAATTGATTAATATATAATTTTTGTTTTTACTTAAAGAAACATAGACTAAAAGTTGGAAGATTTGCATGTCATGATTGGGAGTAATATATCCCAACGACAATTATCCAATGACTCCGCCCATTTTCGTCGAAGAAACAACAAATGGGACCGGACGTAGGTGAAAGCATCGAAATCCAATGATTTCTCTCATCCGCCTCGACGTCGACGTCGAGCCGATGTCGACGGGCTGTAGGTCCCACATTCCTATTGGGAGCTGACGTGTTGCCTCGATCCAATTGCCTCCTTTTCACCGTCACCATTCAGCGGGTACGACCTTTAAACTCGGGATCTCATCTCACGAGCCCACCCAGATTCTCTCCCCCCCTCCTCCCTCTCTCTCCCCCTCTCTCGACTCTTGTTTGTCAAATTGCCCGGCCAAAGAAACTATTTTTCAAAAATGCCCTTTCATAAAATCAATTTCCAAAAAGAATTTTTTGTTAACCTGATGGAGGGTGGAGTTGATTGAGCTACCTTATTTGTAAATCCTTCTATATTAAAAAATTTTATATATAATTATAAAATCCAATAAAGACAAAAAGATCCTATCTATTTTAGTTTAACTTGGAAAAAAAAAGTAAAGTATAGAATTCAATTGAATTTCTTGAATTGAAATGTAAAAAATTAAATAAAGAATTTATTTATAAAAAAAAAAAAAAAAAAAAAAAAAAAAAAAAAAAAAAAAAAAAAAAAAAAAAACAAAAAAAAAAAAAAGAGGGGGGGAAAAAAAAAAAAAAGAAAAAAAAAAAAAAAAAAAAAAAAAAAAACAAACAAAAAAAAAAAAAAACTGAAAAAAAAAAAAAAAAAAAAAAAAAAACAAAAAATGAAAAAATAAAAAAAAAAAACAAAAAAAACAAAAAAAAAAAAAAAAAAAGGAAAAAAAAAAAAAAAAAAAAAAAAAAAAAAAAAGAAAAAGAAAAAAAAAAAAGAGGGGGGGGGTTTAAAAAAAAAAAAAAAAAAAAAAAAAAAAAAAAAAAAAAAAAAAAATTTATTTTTAGGAAATATAGCACATCTCAATGCTCAATGACCGAATATTGAAAATGGGGAAGAGAAAAAACAATATTATTTTTATTTTTTTTAACATAAGGTTTGATTCATTAGTGGGAGAGGATAACACTAAACTATAAGAATTGATTAAAAAAGAACAATTTTCATAAAATTAACTTTTACCAATAAGTAAATATAATCTAACTGTTTATGAATTTTAGTTTTTCCATTATGAGATGCATATTTAATTTTTTATCCAACAGTGATTCAATAAATTGAATTTTTGCAAAATATCAAATTCCTAATCTTAACATATGTGAAATTTGATTTTAAAATCTTTTATTCTCAATTTAAGAATCTTTATTGACTAAATTAATTAATGCTTATCATATTTCTATTCATTAAGATCTAAAATTTAGTTATTAAAATTATATTTGGATTTTAAGAGTATATATATGGAATTTTTTTAATCTATTTACATGATATTTAAATTATAAATTATTATTCATTAGTCGACTGCATAACCAAAAAATGAAAAATAGCTCTAGGGACATATTATGGTGGGTATTGATAAAAAAAGAAATCTCGTTGAAATATATTAATTTGATTAGGGATATATACGAAGGAATTGTGACTAATGTAAGAATTTGTGAGAGTCTGAGCGAAAACTTCTCCATTAACATTGAATTCTATTAAGATTCGATATTGAATCTCATACTATTTACTATAGTGATAAATAAAATCATAAAAAATATCTAAAATAAAATACCATGATATATGCTATTCGTAAATGATTTAGTTTTAGTTGATGAAATTAGGGAAGATATTAATACTAAATTAGAGTAATAGAGAGTCACAGTAGAATTCAAAAAATTTAGATTAAATAGATCCAAAACTGAATATATAAAAAATAAGTTTAGTAACAATAATTAGAATAATAAAGAAACAATTAGATTAGAAGGAAGAGAAATTTCAAAAAGTAAACGACTTAGATATATTGATTCCATTATTCAAAATGATAACAGTATCGATGGAGATGTGAATAATAGAATTCAAGCGAGTTGGATAAAATAGCGAAAGACATTCAGAATTTTCTATGATCGCACGATACTATTACATCTAAAGGGAAAATTTTATAGAATCGTAATAAGATTTATGTTATTATATGACACTGAATGTTGGATCATTAAATAGTAACAAGAGTAAAAAATAACTGTTGCTAAAATGAAAATATTTAAATGGATGTGTAACAAAATTAGAAAAAATAAAATTAAAAACGATGAAATACTTAATAATTGAGAGTTAGTTTAATTGTAGATAAAATAAGAGAGTATCGTAAAAGGTGGTTTGGGTTTGTGTAATAAAAACCTAAAAACGCACAAATCAAAAATTTAAAAATAAGAGATTTAATAAAATGTAGAGATAGATCATTGAAAATTTAGATATAATGTATTCGTAAATATATGATAAATATGAATTTAATTGAGAAGATAGTTTTAGATAAAAATGAGTGGTATAAAAAAATTCGTATAAATTAAAATTTTTTAATATTTATTTTTTATTATATTGGTTCTAAAATTTTGAGATAGATATTGCTGATTGTTTTTGTCGTAGAGTTTGTTTTGTACCGTGAATTTGATAAAGCCTCATTGAAGGTCAATTTAGTAAAAGCACAGACATCGGTGTAAGGCCTCTCACTCGAGTCGACCCCATCGCTATAAATCAACGTTTGTCAGCACAGCCCATCAGTCTCCTATCTCTCTCTCTCTCTCAAATAGATAGAGAAAAGTAAAAACCCAGACGAAGTAATCTGGTCTTCAAAGTTGTTTTTAAATCTCAAACCATCACCTAGGTAAGTTTCAATGTCCACATTCCATTATATCTGTAAAAATTGCTCACGCATTTATTCAAAGTGTTAATTTTGAGATTTATATGATATTTCAGTTTATTCCAATCGGACATTTTTGTGGGTCTTGTCTGGTTTTTCAATTCTCTATTGTTTTCTCAACTCCTATGAATGCCTATCTCGATTGGTAGAATTTAGACCCGTTAATCATTGGGTGAGTTAGAGGAAGATTTGATTTTTTTTTTTTTTTTGGGTGCAGTACTATCTTGAAAGAAAAATGTGCATGTATTCTAGAAATTATGAATAACAGCTGGGGTAGCTTTTTGTCCTAAAGGGAATGTATATTCATTTTCTAGTGGTTTTGCTTATTGTTTCATGTGGGAGCCAAAGCCTTTGGTATCGTACCCCGGACGTTCAGTCAATGGCCGTGGCATTACCAGGATTTCATTTTCAGTATAACCTCTCTTGCCAGTTCTTGATTTCTTCTTTTGTTAGCTGTAGGTTTCTATAAATGGGTTCTGCTTCTAAATCAGTGGAGGACATGATAGAGGCTTCATCAGGCGTTCACTTTTCTGGGTTTCACATGGATGGCATGGAATCTAGAAATTCTGTATTGGAGCAGCCAACAACATCAACAGATAATGTACATAGACAACCTTTTGTAATTGGTAGGTATCGATACAAGTATCTTTTTGTTCTTTGTAAATGTTGCTTAGCTAGATGCTCTGGATCATGAAGTGTGGACATGGACATTCAATACCAAATACGGCATTTCCAAAGAGAACATTGACTAAAATATGGCAGTAACATATGCCTTTTGTTACAGTTTCAAATTTTATGTAATTCTGTTTCATTGGAATGTTTTTAAAACTATACTTATGTTTTCTTGGTGAGTTTGCCATGTGCATGACTTTTATGTTGCGATCTGTAATCCAAGACGGCTACCTACTCTGCTTCAACAGACTATATGACCATATGCCTTAAAGTAGAATTCTTACTCTTTAATATAGGAATCTGTGCCTGCAAAACCAATGGAAATTTGATCCCCATCTTTCATTCTCCTTGCCAATTTAGCACAATTAAGAAATTATGAACTAGATCAATGTTCCATATGGACTTCATGATTGTGACTTAGATATTTGGTATTAATATTTTCTTTCCAATTAAGAAAACAAATATTTTACCAGATCAAGGAAAGAAGTTCATAAACAAATTGGACAGACCGGGGAGTACTATTCTCCTGAGAAATGAACCAAGAAGGAAGAAAAATAGAAATAAGAAAAGGAAGATTTCCAATTATATTGGATGTTAACTGTAATATGTTGCTTTAAAAGTTTAATGAGCAAAACACTGGAAGTTCAGAAATTTTCATTTTATTTTTATTTTATCAGAAAGAGAAGTTTGTAAGTAAGGAATAGATCTTAAAAAGAGTCTAGGATACCCTTCTGAGCATATGCAACAAATGACTCTGAACAGCACAGCATGCTGTAACCTCTTTTCTTTCTGTTTATTGTTTTATTTTTTTTTATTTTTTTATTTTTTTCAAATCCTGCAATCGGATGAATGCAAATCTTTTAATTTCTTTGGAGAAATATCATGAGCTTATTGCCATCTATAATACCTTGAGTTTGTGACCCCGGAAAAGAGCAGTGAGAAAAATAAAAAGCCTCTGCAACTCATTAGTCATATCATATCATATTATGCATATATTTGAGCACAATGATTTTTGTGACCTCGTTGATTTATTTAACTGCAAACAAAACAAAATCTTGACTTCAGATGGGATGTTAGATCCTAAGGAAAAAAGAGTGACATTTGGAAGGGGGTTTTGGAGGGAGGGCTTCAGATTTAATTTAAATTCTATAATATACCAAATTTACTTTCCTCTCTGCTTTGATAATATTTTTAACATTCAAACAAGAGAAGGGCCATTGTCGTCCCTTCCCTCCTCCCCCCCCCAAAAAAAAAAAATCCCAAACAATATGTCATGAAATTTGCTTGGGCATCTTAAAGATGACAGAAGTATTAGGTTTCTTGTAGCGACATGCTTTCTTGATTTGAAAAAGCAGCAAGAATTCATGCAAAGAAGATGCTTGGGAGTAAGATAATTCAATATCATACCATAATCAATAACAATTGCTTATCTGACATTGACCTTGTGGCCTATATTTATATAAGAAGTCCTAAATAATTTTTAAACTAAATTGAATTACAAAACCTAAATAAATTAGTAATCCTTATAAAATAAAAAAAAAAAACTAAATGCATAAAACATGGTTAAAGTCTCCTAAATTATTTCAGAAAGATTCCTTATATGTTGTATACATTTAATCTCCCTAGGTGGAAGAACTCTCCTTCTGCACCTTTTTTCCGATCATTATGCGATTTCTAGGTGTGTGAATCTAGGATGCTGCCGTATATTAGGGCCAGTCCAACCTAGGTTGAAATGAAGTACTAACAAATCACAACATTCTTTGGGACAGGTGTAGCTGGGGGGGCAGCATCAGGGAAGACTACTGTTTGTGATATGATAATTGACCAACTCCATGATCAGCGTGTTGTTCTTGTTAACCAGGTATACTGTTTAGTTGTTTTCCATCTTATAAGTAGCAGTTAGATAAAGTTCAGTTATTAGAATTTCATTTTACAAATTGGCAAGCATCATTGCTGATTTTTGTGAAACTCATTGACTTTAGTTTGTGGTTAATAATTAAGAGTTTGTATCTTTATTTCTACAGATCCAGAGCTGGCTTTGTGTTAAATAGTGTTGGTCAGCAATGTGACATATGACTGAATTATTAGAAGTGGACTCATGCCCATCTACCTTATTCTACGCATCATGTAGTAATTCCCAGTATAAGTAGGGGATTCCATGGAAATGGTTTTGAAGCCCATTCCTGCATGGTGCATTCATGAGGTAATGTGTCTTATCAAGTGACAAATTAGGCCAGGATGTTTGCTGTGTGGCTCCAGCATGGTGAGACTTCGTCTGGCCTACCCATATGAGGCACCTTGATGGTCTAAAGTCCACCAAAGTTGGATGAAAGTCTAAAAAAAGTCAGGAGCACTATTGCTAAGAGGTTCCTAGCGCTATTGCTAATTGAAATTATCATAGGGTATGACTTGAATGGCTTGATTGCCTGGCTTGATGAACTGTTTGATATCCATCTTGATCATGTAGGATAACCTAATACGGCCACCCATCATTACAACTTTTGTTACTAAAATCCATGGTCATGGATAATGCAATTGCATCTCTCTTTCTCTCGCACTCACTCACTCACTCGCTCTCTCTTTCTCTCTCTATTTGTAATAGGTAAAATATCGATGAGAGGATAGTGAAATCGTACATATATGTGTGTGTGTGTGTGTGTGTATGCTTATGATAATAAATGTCTTTCTTTTTGCATTGCAAGTATTTTAAACTCGGAAATGGGCAATCCATCCAACTAAAATGTAATTCTTGATCAGATTTGTTCTTATAATGAAATCCTAAATAAGAAGTGAAAGAAAAGGATCTCTAGTGGGATGTCCACCATAGCTACATCAAGTGTTTCCCAAGTATATGACTAGTGACAAAGGAGTATTTGATAATTTAAAGTGCACATTCTATGTAAACTCTCACTCTGTATCCTATGTGCATTAGGTGAGATACTATGTTGTGTCATGTCCCATGCTGCACATGGTTTTTGGACATCATACTATAGAATACTTCATAATTTATAATAGTGTAAAATTTGGGTAACTTTGGCATGACACTGTGGTCGAGTGGTGTCACAATATGTTCCATATCTCATGTTTATTTTGATGCTTCATAGGGTGAGAATCATATTCAAATTTCAATCTATGCCTTAGATACAGACAAGGCATGTGCTTCATAGCATGTCTATGTGAATAGATGCAACCACTATAATGCAGCCATGCAATCCCATGAAGGAGATACGCCCACTCCCAATTCCATTGTAAATTTGGATAGGTTGCTTGAGTATGTGAACTGGTTTCCATTCTCATTTTGGTAATCATTTCTCTTAAATCTTGAAATGTGTGTGTGGGTCTAATTTGAGTTACAGTAATTATATAAGATGATATGTAGATGCCAACCACCAATTGAAGTTCTTTCCACATCAATTTGATTTGATAGGTATTAATATTTGCCTTTGACAAGGAATAGATACTATTATGTTTTTGATCATCTTTCCATATCAGGGCAATCAAAATTATGGTCCAGCTATATACCCTTAATGAGGCACGCGATCAAACTCTCTTTGTAGTCCAAGGATTCTCTTTGGCATCTGCTAATGTTCTTGGTTTTCCAATGTTCAGGTTTTCCACCAGAAAATATAACTATCAAACCAGGCATAAATTTAGCTATAGATAACCTTAGAATTTGCATGATACTTGCTGTTCTAAAACTAACTTTAAGTGAAGCTACGTTTGAAGAAATTTACTTAATCATCAGCCTTATCTTGCCAAAATCTCTATAGATAAACATCAAGTATTTTATTTACCATCTTTTGGTAGGTGGAACTTTGTAGGCACAATATGGATTATTAGCTCTTTTGCGCATCTAAGAGATTACAAGGGTGTCAGCTTTTCTGAATTGCTGTTGATTCCTAATCCTATGTTTCTCTAGTTTCTTTTTCCACCATTTTGTAAGAGTGTTTGTTACCTTCTCGTGTTGGCCGTGAGAATAAAATGTCATCATTGTTTCTTTCCTGTGCAGTGTAAATGATATTTTCACGATAGTATTTAGTATTGGGTAGATTACAAGATTGATGCGTCAAGTGTTTAATCATTTTTCTTAACTTTGTTCTGTTTCTTTATTTTATGCACATTTCAGTGCATAAACTTGTCTGGATTTTACTTACCATATTTTACCCAAAAAAGAACTCTTATTTGATTTGATGAAATTATACACTCCAGAGTAATGCGTTTTCAGTTTTAAAATTCCTGGGATCAAAATAAATGTTCCAAAGCAATTGTAATCTTTAAGTTTTTCCGTTGTGGAACTATGCATTTGATTGTAAGTGGCGTGCCTTATCTTGTTGCTACCACATCAGCTGTTTGAAGTGCTTCTGTACGTAATTCAAAGATTCTCTACCTAATTTAGCACTAATTTGCTGGTGTTGTCAATACCATAATCTTCTGTCATTTTCTTAAACATTGTGTCCCTTCTTTGCTTCCATGACTTCTTATCTTATTGTATATTTAGTATTATTAACAGTGGTCTTACAACCCTGGCTCTGGTGGAAGAGGTTTTGTTCTTTGTGTTATCCAAATCATGTTACCAAGCCAGTTTTATATGTTTTATGAGTTCTTCCAAATTTTGCAGGATTCGTTCTATCTCAACTTAACTGAAGAGGAACTAACACAAGTTCATGAGTACAATTTTGACCACCCTGGTAACAGCTCTACCAGTACTGCTGTTCTTCTTCTGTATAATACTTGCTGAATCTTTGTAAATCATACAACATATCTTGTCCTTCTTACTCACATTTGAGAAATACCTTTTATTTCTTTCCTTTAAGTATGTCATCAATGTGTAGATTTCTGCTTCTTGCGTAGATATTCAAACCCCCCCCCCAAAAAAAAAATCTCTAGAAATGAGATTGAGGTGCTGCATAGTTGTTCAGCATTACTATAATGTTTGGAAGTCTTGGACATGTTCTTTTATTCACCAACCTGACATCTAAGTAGATTTAAAGTGTATTTTCAGATAGTAACAGTTGTTTTTATGATATATTCCGGTAATTGTCTCAACAAAATGCTATGGATTGGTTTTATGTTTTATGATAATTCGTAACCTGTAGATAATGAGCCTAAAATGCTGTTAGGAATATATGTAAGCTATTAGTTTTTAAAATTGGACACATGATATTTTATCAGTTTGTTTTTCAAGTGCATGTATTCCTCTTGTGATTCATTTTGTGCCATGTGGTGGGTGGGTTCTGTTTTTAACCATAAGATTGATGTTACTTATGAGACAGAGTTGATCTTATCAACAGATGCATTTGACACTGAGCAGTTACTAAGCTCCATGGAGAAGTTGATGCACGGACATGCTGTAGATATTCCAGTATATGACTTCAGGAGTTATAAAAACAATGTGCTTCCATCACGGAGGGTACAATTTCTTAAACCTTGACAATATAAGATGTGATTCCGTATTTGTCTTCCATAATCTCATTTTCATTTTTATGCACAAAAATATACCTAAATTGGGGTTTTGAAATGAAAATCTTTATTTAACTTCACGCATTATAGATTGCCACTCCAACTTGTTGGGAGATGATCCAAGGATGAAATGAATTGAGCATGGATTTGGCGATCTAATTGGCATCTTTCTACTTGGTTTGACAATTTTAATTTCTGTCTCATGGTCTTCATTTTTACCATTTAGACCAGTTATTATGTCTGCAATACTGTCATGTGGCTCCATCAGGCAAACCTAGTGATGTCTTGTCTAACACATTTACCAGTCCCCTCGAGCTATAGAAAATGCTGAAAATTTGTTGATCAACTTATAGGAACCAGACATGCCTTATTATTATTTTTATTAATATTTTCAGGTTAACCCTTCCGGTGTCATAATTTTGGAAGGCATCCTCATTTTCCATGATCATCGTGTTCGGGATCTGTTGAACATGAAGATATTTGTTGATATAGGTTCTTTTTTTACCCCCTTCTACTTCTGATTAAAAGATGTTTGTTTTGTTTTATAAATTCTTGTGGTGTTTAAATATCACTTCTTTTCCTCTATTGGTTTGTACTATTTTGCTTTTAATTAACCAAAAAACCACCAATATCCCCGCAAAAAAAAAAAAAGAATATAAAAAAGTTAGCAACATTGATTCACATTTTGGAGTTTCTTTTACTGTTTCTTTGTCTAATTAAGAATTTCTATGCACTGAGCAAATGTATCCGGTGGATCTTTAAATTTCAAGGTATTCTAATTGGGTAAAACGAAAAACGTAAATGCTAAATTTTTAGACAGTTTTCTGGTGCACAAGTCATGTGGTATGTAATTTTAGGCTATGACTGTAATGGTCGGTCAGTCAGTTTTCTCGAAGACTTCAATTACTGGACAAGAATTTTTTGGTGAGCAGATAATATCCTTGTTCTTTGTAACCAGGTCGAAATTCCATTGGCATGATATTTTGCACCCAGCATGTAAGAATGTCTTCAAGTTTGCCTATTGTGGTGGCATGACCCTCATATTCTTTGATTTGGCAAGGTTGCTTATGGCAACATCAACAAATTCGCTTATGATCAAGTTACAACCTGGTGGTAAAACAGATATAATAGGTTCGTTATCCATTGTCCCACATTGAAGTTCAATGCCTACACTTTCTTCAAGCCTCCTTGTACTCCACAAGCACTCTGGCTTTCTTATGGTCTCTTAAATGAGTCACCCGCCTGTTGGTATCATAGCTATGGACGTTTTTCAAAAGGCTGCACTATGTTTCACTTGATCAATTGATTTACCAACAACCAGATCCTATATTACTTGATCTATGTTGACACTAAAAGTATTAGTAACCTAAGTTTCTGTTATGACCTTATTTACTTCTTCATTCAGGTCAAATGCTTTTCTTGCCAATTTAATTTGAAGTATGCTCAGTTGAACTGGACTTTTTTTTTTCCCTTCTTCTTTGGTAGAAAAAAAAAAAGAAATTCATTTAGAAGAGAAAAAAGACTAAAACATTTTTTTTCCTATTTACTCCTTTTAGAGATTAGTTATTGCAAAATAGGGCTGTTACTTTTATGGTTTCACATAGCAAAATTTTCAGTGCAGATGCTGATGTACGCCTGGTGAGAAGGATAAGGCGTGATACAGTAGAGAAGGGTAGAAATATTGATGTGGTGCTTAATCAGGTGAGGGTTTTTTTTTTTTTTTTTTTGGTGAATTGGGGGTAAAACTATGTATATAGTTTATCATTCCATGTTTCTAGTAACCAAACAATACTTTTTATTTTCATTGATCAGAGAAGAATAGTTAGGTGGTAGGTTGTGGAGAACAACTCTAAGTTCCATTTTTATGCAAGCCTGTGTTAAATTTGTCTCGATTAACTGTATAAACCTGTCTTGAGACCAGCTTCAAGAGTTGGTTTGTATATGCCTTTCTGCTTGTTCTCTATATAGATGTGTAGTATAAGAAGGAACTTTCCCGAAGGAAGCATCATTGCTCATATAGATATAGATGATGTTAGATTTGATGGCATTATAACGACACCTTAAGTTCATACACTTGTAATGAAATTTATCACGTCACTGTTACTATCACTTTTTTCCTAATTTATTATTTAATTTGGTGCAGTACTCAAAATTTGTTAAGCCTGCTTTTGATGACTTTATACTTCCAACAAAAAAGTATGCGGATATCATTATTCCTCGTGGAGGAGATAACCATGTGGCGATCGATCTGATTGTGCAACATATACGTACAAAGCTTGGTCAGCATGATCTATGCAAAATATATCCCAATTTATATGTCATTCAATCAACATTTCAGGTACGATTTCTAATTATATGTGGTTTATAAACTTGATATTGATCTGTTCTGTCACAAATGTGGTTTCTTACATTGATTCAAGTTTCTGTAATCTATTTTAGCCACACTAAGTTTTAGCTACTTTTTGATGTTGGAACTATTTCTTTTATTTAGATACGAGGGATGCATACTCTTATCCGCGATTCTCAAACAACGAAGCATGACTTTGTCTTTTATGCTGACCGGTTGATTCGATTGGTGAGAATTTATTGCTGGGAACTGATTGCGTTTTTGTCTTTAAATTCCTGGTTAGAGCAAGTCCTTTTAATGTTGCTTTCTCATCATCTCCTGCTTCTCTGTCAGGTTGTTGAACATGGCTTGGGACATCTCCCTTTCACAGAGAAGCAGGTGATAACACCAACTGGTAAGCTTTCATCAGCTCCTGATTCTGTAATCTGCAAGTTTATCTTCAAGAATCTTACTAAAGTTTATCCAGTGTTTTGTCACATAAATTTGATTTTTTTTTTTTCCAAAACAAAGAACTCGCTTTAGTGACATGCAAAGGAAGTTCCTTGTTTTTCATGTTTTTGTATTACTTTGATGAGTATGGAGATCTAAAGAGTGGAAGTAACTAGAATAATGAATAAGCTGTTAATCATTTCAATAACGTAGTTGAGTTGTTCCTGGAAAAGCTAAAAGCATATGATTTACAATTGTAGCTAACAACGGAATGTTCATATGTTTGTGTTGTACCAGTCCAGTATTACATTGAGGAGTTTGGCATTATTATTCCTTATTTTTAGGTTACTTCTACATGGTTTGTGCCAGTCCAGTGTTCATGTTTCTTTTTGTATGAAGCCTCTAATGTCAATGATGATGCCATTAAAGATCCATTTTTATTATAACTCTAAACATGGAGTAGCATCACAATTTTCAGTTTCTTTTTCATCTTTCTTTTTTGGGGTCAGGATTTTGGAGATGGGAGCTCTGTGTGTGTGTGTGTGTATACATATATTAGAATAAAGAGTCTATTTTAGTTTTCAGTTGTCATTATTATTTATATGATTTTATGTTTCTGTTGGGCTGCTTACTGGCTAATCTTATGTGACATTAATCGATGGTTTCCTACAGCTGTTTATGTCAGTTTTTTGTGGTTCCTATTATTGGTGGTGGTGGTGTTGATTTTAAAGCACAACTTTATTTCAAGAGTGTTGATTCTATATTATCTTCTTACTATGAGTGCAGAATCTGTGTACACTGGTGTGGACTTCTGTAAGAGATTGTGTGGCGTCTCTGTTATCAGAAGGTACCAATCTTATATTGTCAGACATAGAAAGAACCAAATTATAGAATTTTCTGAACTACATGACTTTGAGATGTTCATTTGATATTTGTTCTGGAAGGTCCAATATGGATCTGTGTGACATTATCCAGTTGATCAAAGAGAAGATGATGAATAGTCAATTAACTGGATGAACTCTAATTTTGTTGCATGCTTTAAAATCTGAAGCCTGGGAAATTGTTAAAATACATAATCTTCTTCCCTGCAATATATGGCTGAAGACCAACTATGCACATGCTGTTCATCAAAGATTCAACACTTGCCTACTAGAATCCTTAATGGCCGTGGAATTTGAGTATTTTATCATCCTGGATTGTTTTTGCTTTTGGCTTCTTGCTGTGCCCTCCCTTGAGCTGAGTAGAAATAGTTTAAAGCATAATGCATGTTGTTTTTCAGATGTGATGCTAATGATGTGCATGCTAACAGTGCATGCTCGAGTTGAGAGAGGAAAAAGGTGATGCACAATTTGTCCATCTCAAACATTGCTCAAGTACTTAACACGTGTGTTGCATTTTCTTCCTTGAACAACAGTAGTTGCAGGGTTGACTGGGTAAAAACTTAGCAGTTATGTGGCAATAGAATTGACAGACCAATGCACTACTTAGAGACTTGTAGACTATGAAAAAGGAAAAAAAAAATTAGTCTTTTGTTCAAACAAACTAGGAATATCTTGCAGGGGCCCACACATGGGAGTGGGGGACTAGCAATAGCTTGTTCATCTTTTGATATTAACCGTTTTTTCTTTAGTCCAAATCATATGGTTCATTGAAGTTCTTTTATATATAAATTTGTTGTCAACTGTTTGGCATATGATGGCAGTGGTGAGAGTATGGAAAACGCTCTTCGTGCATGCTGTAAAGGTATTAAGATTGGGAAAATTCTCATTCATAGGGAGGGTGACAATGGTCAGCAGGTCTGTGCTCCTCTCTCTCTCTCTGCATTTTTTCAAAGCAAATTAGTGTCTTGACATTTTATTTTGTTGTTTTACTACTACTACTACAATAATAATAACAACAACCTGTGTCTTAATCCCTAATTGGGATCGATCATTTGATAGACAAATATAAATAATAATAATAATAATGATAATAATAATAATAAAATAAAATAAAAAAAAGTGTTGGTTTAATTTGTGCGGATTTTCCTATACTACTCATTCCTATTTAAGGCCATCTCTTTATTTAAACTCTTAACTATCATGTCTTTACGAATAACTTGCATCCAAGTTTTCAACGGTGTACTTCTACATTTTACTAAATCTCCTATATTTAAGTTCTCGGTTCTCCTAATTTGTGTGTTTTTGGGTCTACGTTTTAGTAAATCTTCCATATTTTGTTGTTTTACTGGGCACAGCTAATTTATGAAAAACTGCCAAAAGATATCTCAGATAGGCATGTGCTGTTATTGGATCCTATCCTAGGAACAGGTTTGTTCAGCCGCTCTCATCGTGTTATTACCTATAGTTTGTGTCTAATATTATCCATTGTCAGAAATATTATACTTGTATCCCATTCAGACACCTGCTACAACTACCATATACCTGGTGCTGGAACATTTCTAATTCTCGGACAAATTTTCAGGGAATTCCGCAGTCCAAGCAATATCTTTACTAATACGAAAGGGTGTACCTGAATCTAATATCATTTTTCTCAATCTCATCTCTGTAAGTTGGCCCTACTACTGGCAGACCCTCTACGTACTTGACCTACCGAAATTTTCAACTGTATGTGGAGATATACAGCAAATGATTTACCAACCTTTTTCCTTGAATCCTTGCAGGCACCCCAAGGAATTCACGTTGTCTGCAGAAGGTACCCAAGAATCAAGATTGTGACATCCGAGATTGAAATTGGCCTAAATGACGATTTCCGTGTAATCCCTGGCATGGGTGAATTTGGTGATCGCTATTTTGGAACGGACGATGATGACCAAGAAGTAGTAGCCCTGAAACAATAATTGCAGACTTGCGTTTATCAATCCAACCCTAATGTCATTATAGGCTTAAAGGACCGTCAGCTGGAAATCTTTCATAAGGACATGGCTTGGGCAAAGGAATTGCATATTTACAGTTTTTAATATAAGTTTTGACCGCATCAGACTTGAAAATTTCATCTTGTTTGCGATATTACTTCTGTCCTTTTGTCATTGAGGGCTAGGTGATAGCTTTGTCAGTAAATTTTTATCCGGTTTTTGTATGGACAGAATGGAGGGGTTGGAGTGTAAGTTCTTTCTACAATTTTATAGGGTCATTTGGTGCTAGTCATGTCATGTATCACCATGGTTAAAAGCACTAAGCTTATGATATATGTATGTGAACAAATCTTTTACCATAATTGATCTATATTTTTATATAATGCCATTGCGTCACTCTGTGTATATTGGTATTCATGCA
The DNA here is from genome assembly GCA_037126225.1 of Dillenia turbinata. NCBI lineage: Eukaryota > Viridiplantae > Streptophyta > Magnoliopsida > Dilleniales > Dilleniaceae > Dillenia > Dillenia turbinata. The sequence goes on from JBAMMX010000008.1 coordinate 7,686,335, forward strand.
TGAGAGAGAGAGAGAGAGAGAGGATTAGAGTAGTACCAGAGTGTTCCTTTTGGAAGTAGTTCTTAAACAAAAGTTGTGAAAAGGTACAAAGTGGATGAGGGAAATGAGCTGCGTCACACGATTTTTCTTCACAAGTTTCTTTAAGGGACTCGAAGGAAAAAAGGATAAGTTTGCATCAGTATCAGCATCCACTTGGCAACTAAAGTGATCACTCGTACCTATATCCGTGGATGATAACCTTCGACGGGCTAATCTTTGGACACGCGTCTGATTCATGCCATGTTGGGTGCCGTCGGCATATTCTTCACACTTGTTCTATATAGATTTTGCTGCTGTGTTTTTCTTTTTCCTTGCAGAAATTTCGTCCTCTTGTTTGCCATTCGCAGACTCGACCATGTCTGCTTTTATCGGTGAATATGCAGGTCTCTCTCTCTCTCTCTCTCTCTCACGCGTTGGAATCATCTCTTATAAACGAATGACAAGCTTTTCTTTTTTACGTTATTCTGAATATCTCTAATATTATCTTTCGAAAGTCTAGTATTATGACAAATTTTGAATAATAAATTTTGATCTTTAAGTGGTAACATTAGGCGTTTTGAGTCGTAACATTGGCTCTTCTGGCTATTAGTATCCTATGGGATTGCTGAGTTCACTTAGAATCATATCATATATTTTTGCATGGCTACATCTGTGCACGTATGCATTGGACTCCATATATTTTATACTATATGTAGACTTCATAGAAGCTAGCAGGGGGAGGAAAGAGAGACTACATAGTATCTACTCTTTCTCCATATCTATGTGCTTCTTGACTAATTTTCCTAATTTAAAATTTTCAGAACCATCAAATTTTTATGTGTGCAGATGAGTTGATCAAGACAGCCAAGTACATAGCAACACCAGGCAAGGGAATTCTGGCAGCTGACGAGAGCACAGGCACAATAGGCAAGCGTCTGTCAAGCATCAACGTCGAGAACAATGAGTTCAACCGACAAACCCTCCGTGAGCTCCTCCTGACCGCACCCAACGCCCTCAACTACCTCTCCGGTGTCATCTTCTTTGAAGAAACCTTGTACCAAAAAACAGCTGATAACAAACCATTTGTTGATGTCCTCAAAGAGAACAATGTTGTCCCTGGTATCAAGGTTGACAAGGGTACCGTTGACCTAGCTGGTACCAATGATGAGACCACGACTCAAGGGTTCGACTCACTTGGATTGCGGTGCCAGCAGTACTACAAGGCAGGGGCACGGTTTGCCAAATGGCGTGCCGTGCTCAAGATTGGGCCTACCGAGCCTTCTCTGTTGGCTATCAAGCAGAATGCTGATGGATTGGCTCGCTACGCTAGCATTTGTCAGCAATTTGGACTGGTGCCTATTGTGGAGCCTGAGGTGTTGACTGATGGGAGCCATGATATTAAGAAGTGTGCTTATGTGACTGAGACCGTGCTTGCTGCTGTTTATAAGTCTTTGAATGAGCACCATGTTCTTCTTGAAGGCACTCTTCTCAAGCCCAATATGGTCACTCCTGGATCTAAAGGCCCAAAGGTATTGCCAACTATGAGACACGCTTACGGACCTAAAAGGAAAATGTCCTTTTTTTTAAAAAAAAATATAGTTCTAGTAAAATATCTCATGAACTCGTGTGTTTGCAATAATCAAACAATTTAGATCATAAAAAGTTCTTTTAACTACACAGGTGGCACCGGAGGTGATAGCCAAATACACAGTGGCTGCATTACGCCGAACAGTGCCAGCAGCAGTGCCAGGCATTGTTTTCCTGTCGGGAGGGCAGAGCGAGGAAGAGGCAACATTGAACCTCAATGCCATGAACAAGCTTGAGGTGTTGAAGCCATGGACACTGTCATTCTCGTTCGGGCGAGCCCTGCAACAAAGCACACTCAAGACATGGGGAGGGAAGAAGGAGAATGTAGGGAAAGCTCAAGAGGCATTCTTGGTGAGGTGCAAGGCTAACTCTGTGGCTACTCTGGGCAAGTACACAGGTGGGGGTGCTGGTGGTTTGGCTTCTGAGAGTTTGTATGTTGAGGGGTACAAGTACTAAACAACTTTGACTGTGTTTTGGGGGAATGAGGAAGCTTTTATGAAATTGTATTTTTCTGTCCTTTGCAATATGTTTATTTTCGGTACATAGTATAAGAATTGAATGTTCATGTAACTCATGTTGTCTTTTGACTCTTATGCAAATGAATTACGATGTTTACGAAAATAGCCAGTTTGGATAGAGTTCTTTTACATTATGTTTGATACAAGGGAATGAACGATGGGGCGTGTAATGTAATGAAAGGGAACAGCTATTTTGTCAACATAATGACAATTTTCATAAATTAGTATTGAAATTCTTTTTTGGTGCGACTAAAGATAATCATGATATCAATAATAGTATGGCCCAGAAATTTAATGCAAAATTGAGAAATATTTTATGATGATAAAAAGTTTTTTTCTTCAAAGAATATTACTTTTTCTCAAAAATTGAATCAAAGTTAACCCTTTAACAATATTATAGCATAAAACATTTCAAATATCTACTATATTTAAGAATTACTTTACACCCTAATTGGAAAAGAATTATTATTATTATTATTATTATTATGTACTAGAAAGTAAAGTTCCTACGTGTCAGTTTAGAGAGGAGGCATGCCAGAAATTTAAAAAAATGTTCAACGGTAAAAATTAAAAAGAAAATTTTAAATTTATGTTTTTGATTTTGTACAAAAACTTAACTCATTTTTGTATTTGAGAGATGAGATAATTTTTTATTTTATTTCAAACTGTAACATAACATAACATGACAGTTTTTATTCCATACCCAACTGTTAAGCATTCTTATTTGATTACTTCTGGTTTTTATCACTACAATTTTATTTAAATATGATGTCTTTTAGTTTAAAGATTATTTTTAATATAAAAATTTATTATTTTAATGTGATTATTTATTATAATTTAAAATAAAAATATTTATCAATTATTTTTTTTAAATCTTATATTTCATATTAAAAAGTATTTAATAAAATAAAATAAAATAAAATAAATAAATAACTTTTAGTACTAAATATGATATTTCGGCCTTAAAAACACATGGCAACAAATCGCAAAGGGGCCTCGTAAACAACTATGAAAAACAAAAACGCCACATGTGCCACAAATTCTAGGGTCTCCGCTTCCCCTTCCGTCGTTGGTTTGTGCCTTTCCATCAATTCGACAATTCCTTCAGCTCTGTCTCTCTCTGTCTCTCCCCCCGAAAACCATGTCGATTTGCCCATCATTCGGCTTGATCACAACTAAAGTCCCAATCCCTCTCTTCTCTTCCAAAACCCAATTTCCCAAATCTCTAATTTCCTCATCTCCCAACCTTTTCTTCTCCAAACCCCTCACAATTCAAAGAATTCACATCGACCCCTCATATTCCTCATCCTCACCCTCATCATCCGCACCCACATCTTCCTCATCTCTGACTCCTCAACCCATTGAAGAACTCCCTCCCAAGCTTCAGGAAATCATCAAACTCTTCCAAGCAGTCCCTGATTCAAGAGCCAAGTACGAGCAACTCTTGTTCTATGGTAAGAACCTAACCCCACTTGACAATAAGTTTAAAATCACTGAAAATAAGGTTAAGGGTTGTGTTTCTCAGGTTTGGGTTAGGGCTTATTTGGATAGTGATAAAAATGTTTACTTTGAAGCTGATTCTGATTCTGTTTTGACTAAGGGTTTGGCTGCTCTCCTTGTTCAAGGCCTTTCTGGTAGGCCCGTTAGTGAGATTCTTAGGGTTTCTCCTGATTTTGTCACTCTTTTAGGGCTTCAACAGAGTTTGACCCCTTCTAGGAATAATGGGTTTTTGAATATGTTGAAGATGATGCAAAAGAAGGCTTTGGAATTGTTTGTTGAATCCGAAAAGAGTAGTGAGGCAGGAGGTAGTGATGCAGAGAAGGTTGAAAACCCGGTTGGGAGTTTGAGTTCAGACCTAAATGCTTCCAGTTCTGATGGGATTTTGAACTCTGGGTTGAGTTCTGAAGTGGGCGCTAGTGATTTGGGGCTGAATTCGAGTGCTCCGAGTTTGGGAGGTAGAGGAGAGAGGATTAGGGAGATATTGGACAGAGAGCTTAAACCAGTTGAATTGAAGATTGAAGATATTTCTTATCAGCATGCGGGGCATGCCGGTGTTAGAGGTAGTGATGGGGAGACCCATTTCAATATTAAAGTTGTTTCAGAGGAGTTTGAAGGTAAGAGTCTGGTTAAGAGGCATAGAAGTATCTATAGCTTGCTACAAGAGGAGTTGCAGAATGGATTGCATGCACTTTCCATTGAGGCGAAGACCCCATCCGAGGTTAATGCTAGGTGAAGAGCAATCACGAGAGAGAGAGAGAGAGAGAGGGCTATCCTAATTTTTGCGATACATCTACTTCTCTTCCAGAGTTCAATAAGCTTGTTACTCCAATACATCAAAGTCATTGTACTATAGCTGTGTTAAGATACACTGATTTATGTTTCATCAGATTAATAAAACATTGTTATTTCATATTTATTCCATACTAAGTGTAATATTTCATGTTCTCTTTTTATTTTTTATTTTTTATTATTTTTTTAACTCTTGGGTAGTAATTGAGAAATTTAGCATTTTGTTTGTTTGTCTCTGGTAATAACTACCAAGCCCTCCTTCAAAGTAACTTTTGATTTAACATTGGCAAACTTATCATAAGAACATGCATATTGTATCTACTAACTAAGATGGGTTGAATTTTTCATTTCACTTCTTCTCAATTATTGGCTTAAATATCTAATAGTTGAGAATTTTCACCAAAATAAGGTTCTTTTACTAATCAACATTAGGGGAAGGATGTAGATTGTTACCCCTTAAATGTCGTATCACATCCCTTGCAGGCTTATGGGATGCATGCAAAATTAGAACTGGTCATTATATGCATGTCCTGATGTGCACTGCAAGCATGTTATATTCTTGTTATTTACACAGCATATGGTACTTAATCTATATGCTTCTCTCTTTGAAAATTTTGTAGGCATCATTGTAACTCTGTTAACTTCTCATAGACCAATTGTATAACCAATTGGTGTTCCATTTGTGGCTCTTGTTTCTTCATCTTACAATCTTACATTTACCGCAAGCCTAATTTTTATGTCTGTGGTTATGTCCTATTGGGTTGAAAACTATGTACCTATTGTAACATGAGAATCTTGCTCTACTTAATATATTCCAAAAAAAAAAAATTCTAGAGAAGATAAGTGTTAGCATCTATAACGATATGTTTGTGAGTTTTGGAGAGAAAAGAAAAGATTTATTAGGAGAGAAGAGAAAAGAAAAGAAGTGAATTTTAATTTTCTTTTCATTTTGTTTTGGAGTTTCATGAAAGAAAAGAAAAGAAATGAGATTTATTAGAAATAAAAAATTTTACTTTCAGCTTTTAAAAGGTAAATTTGGTATATCTATGAGAATTTTTTTTTCTCTCATTTTCTTTCTTTATCTTCCCACTTTTGGGAAGAAAATTTTTGATGTTAAAAATCATTCCATTTTTTTCTTTTTCTTTTCATATAAAACTCCCAAAAAAAGAAAATAAATAATTTTTTTCTTCTAATTTTTTTTTTCTTTCCAAATCTTTTAATCCAAACACACTGCAAGAGTTGAATGGGTAAAAAGCTGAAAGGATATCTTCCTGCAGGCAGCACCGACTAGTCCTCTCATCTCTTTGTACCATCTATGGGTGGCATGAAGACTTTGCTGTCCGCTTGCGGGTTGAATGGTCAAGCCTGAGTTAGGACACTGAATTTGAGGAACATTCGTGGTCCTCTAAACAAAGTACAAAACTCGACCGATAGCTAGGATGGCTAGCAAAACAGTAGAATAATAGAGAAAGAATTGCACAGAGCCAGCCTTCCTCTAGAAATGTGAGAGCAGCAATATAAATTCATTTGAAACTAATTCATTTCATGGTTTGAGCACATGGGCTCCAATGCCTAGTTGATGAACCATTGATGAGCAATCCTGAACTGAAGGTTTGAACTTTTGCTCGTTGTTTGCAATGATTTTTTGTGATAGTTTTGACCAGCTTTATATGCCTGTTCAAAATTTTGTTATGATGTGTTTCAATCTGCTTTCTTGATACCATAAGTTCCACTTGGCCAAATTATCATTGTTGGTTAAATGCAATGCTGTGCTTGAGATTTTTTAGTTTGAAAAAGTGAGGCATTATCTTCAAAACTGCCAAACCACAGACAATAATCTAGTTGGTTTAGTGACGTGGGATTGAGGTTGAGAATTGTGAAGTGCTGAAGAAGTGCAGAATCCAATTAAAACGTGTGGAAAGTGTTCTAGATGAATTCAAGGTTGCAAGAAGAGTAATTATTAGAGAAGTTAATGGAAGCTTTTAAGAAACTTTCAATTAACGGGGGTAGAACTAACTAGGGTACTTGTCAAAGGATAAGCAAGCCAGTCTAGCTGTCATTGCTGATCGTGAGAGTATCACAGGCAGCCACAAATGACCTGCTAGCAAGCTAATCATGAGAGGTGTGGCTGCTATGTGCCACTAATCTCAATGGCCTGGTGCTCCATCAAGATCATCTTTTTGTTAGCAGTCGGTTTTCCGCCTCTGTTTTGGGTATGAACTTCTTATGACTAGCTTTAAAAGATGTCCACAAATTTTGTGCTTAGAAAACTGTGATGGGCATTTTTCATACTGTTTGGGCTATTATTTGGTTGGATATCAGTATTGTACTTTTCTATGATATTCAATCCATCAATTTTCTTGGTGGATTTATAGTGTTTACCCCAGTTTCCTGGTGGATCTGTGAGCATGTCTCACGAACTAGCAAGTTTATTTATTTATTTTTGTGGTACCTTTTATTGTTTTGCTCCGTGGAGATTCTATTGTTTTTCCATCAGCTTTTCTTGAACCTGAAAATATACTGTTAGTCTCATATTATAGTGAGTTTGGAAAGGTGTTGAATAGAACCATCAGAGATGCATAAAGCTTTTTCTAGAATCTGGGTGAGCATGCCATAGCAATGAAGGTTTTTCTTTTGGTAGTTTACAATGGTTGTATGATCCTGAACACAGGAACCGGAATTCATATTCTTGGTTCTCTTGCCTGATTTAGTCCTGCCAACATATTGAGACCTAGGAAGGGTCCCTGTCTGAAATAATGTTTCTGGAATTAATAAGCAGCACAAAGCATATTGGAGTTGCCAATTTGAATCTAAACAGAATTAGAAGGAGAAGGAGAAGAAAAGGGGGGGGGGGAGAGAGAGAGAGAGAGAGAGAGAGAGGAAAAGGACATAAGTTCTCTCTGGAATCTCGGTTGATCATCTTCGTTTGGACAAGCCTTTTTCGAAAGGTTGAGCTTATGGTTGATGCCAGCTAAAGATACAATTTCAGGAAGGAGATAAAGACAGATTTCTGTTGTTATACTTAATCTGGACAAATGATGGGAAGTTAGATCTTCATTCATAAGACTAAAAGATGTATGTTCGAACTTCACACATTGAAGATGCCATTTCAGATATCAAGAATGGTGGAGAAAATGGCTTCTTAACACAATTCTGCATTTCTATCTTTTTGTACTGCAGGTTCGGGAGACAAGAACACCAAATGGTGGATCAGTCATCTCAAGCTGGCATCTGCTGTGCAACCAGTAAGAAAAATGAATCTGACCCAGAATTGCTTGTACTTTGAAAGTCCCTCTAATATTATATTTCACCCTGTTGCTCTGCACCTGCTGCCGAAGTTCCAGTGCAGCATCTGGGGGCAAGTACACCAAGCTTGAAATCAGGTGAATTGATGTAACCCTTACTTCTCCTCGTCTCTGTGTGAAAGGCTGGAGTGCTTGAGTTGCTATAAGCATGTTTGAGAAGTAGAGCTCAATATCTATGTACTCAAATCTGACATCAATTTTCCCGTTTGGGTTGGAGAAATTTGCAATGAAGGTATAGTCACCATTGAAATACTCTGGTGAGTCAAAGTAGATTGTGTTGAGGCTTGCACTAGGGATGTCAAACAATGGGCTTCTTGGTTTTATAACAAGAAAGACGATCAAGGTTGTGATTCCAAAGAAGATGAGAAGAAGACTAAATATGAGACATAGGATTCCACTAAACCACACTATAGGATTGGTTCTTCGGTGTCGGTAAAGTATCTGTTCCCTTCTCGATAGTCTGGTGGTTAACTCTTGCTTATTAGGCGTTGCATGAAAGGCTTGCTTTGATAAGACAATTTGATGAAGAGGGGTTGGTGTTATTTGCCTGCTAGGTTTTAGTGGTGCCAGTGTTGCTGGTGGTGGAGGGGATGGTGGTGGGGGCGTAGATGGTGGGAGAGAGAGCATTTTTAGAAAATTGTTGTGGAAAAACTTAAGAGGAAAGGAATGAAAGAGGGTGATGGAGATGGGTTTTGCTTTAAATAAACATGCTTGGTGGCTCGAAGGAGGTAAAGAGAAAAAGGAAGGCTTTTGATTGAGGGTGGTGGGACCAATGTGTTTGTTTTTGAGACTATCAAAAGGTGGGAAGGTTAATTTTAAAGTTGAGAACAACAGATAATTAGGTTTGAATTGCTTTGCTTTTAGCATTGGACCACTATTTTCAAATTTGACAATACCATGTGTTAACTTGTTACTCCTATGTTTAAGAATCATCATTGAGAATCTCTAGTCCTTACCAAGGTTGTGGGTCGTTTCCTATGTTTCTCATCATTCTCTCCTAGTTTAATCTGTGGGAACTCAAATGGTGATTTCTAGATGCAGGCTTTGATCAGACCAATTATGTGGATGCGTGTAGAAATCAGAGTCCACATAGTGGCCAAGCTTTAGCATGACAAGCTCACCCACCGATGAAAAAAAAAAAAAAAGTTTTTGAGTATTTCAAAAAGTTAGAACCTTAGGAGGAAAGATAATGAGATAATAATTTGCTCAGAGTGACCAAAGGGGGGTGGGCTTGTTTTTGTTTAGACGCGGCCTCCACTTTGATAAAATGGGTTGGTCCGATTTGGTTCGTTCTTTGGTCCCTTGATACTTCTAGGTTCCTTCTTTCCATCAGGGATGACACATGCAACCCAATTGAGTTTTAGCCTTTACAATGCAAGGATCAACAGGTGGATAATGCTGTGTTTGTTATGAGAAAAGATTTTCCTTTAAACTTGTTTTAAATTATGGCTGCTGGCAAGCCGAGCTTTTTAGTGAGCCCCCAAATCCTTTTTTTTTTCTTTTTAAATATTGGGCGTCCCTCCCTCATTTTTTGTTTTTTAAAAAATTATTAGTTGATGAAAAATGTACTTTAAACCTGTAACATGATTCCCCCTGGAGCAGAAGAGACACTTTTTTTTTTTTTTTTTTGGGTACATAGCAAAAGAGACTCTTACGACCTGAAACCAAATACTATGGATATTAGACTTTGTTGACACAAACATATGAAAGCATGGTAATAAATTTTTAGGAATTATAAAATAGTTGAGTTCGGCATACCTAAATGAGTAATGTAGAAATCTCTAAAAACTATGAACTCTTTTTTAAAACTAACTCGCAGTCGGATGAGATCATAGTATTGAACCATCGTGATTTTACATCTCAGTTCTAAATCCGGTGATTAGTGACGAATAAAAAAAATTATATGCAAAATTTTTCTATCCCTCTTAATTAGTTTCTCTCTCCCTCAATGAATGTGCAGTCTTTTACAAAATCACAGCACTGTTTTTCTCAATCAATGCACGTCATCATGAGATAATGGGAGAAGTGGTTTTGTAAGTTACGAGATAATGAGAGTTATTCCATTATCTCATTTCAAATTTAAAATTTTTAACCAAGGCAAAATGTCTTTATGTGGGCATTTACTAATATCTCCCATTTGTACATGAGGGCATTTTACGTCCATCATAAAATCACAACTCATACAATCTTATCACATCACCTTGCTGGATTTTCATACAAGATTAGATGTCGTGCGAATAACGAGTACACCTGCAAGTAAAGACTCCTTGATACACCTATTAGGATGATCGAATAATCACCGTTAGTACTAAAAGAAACTCGTTATACCCCAGATTTAACGCAATTATATCCATCTAGTCATTTCCCTCATCGAAAGTAATCCATAATAATTGTTCGACTGTGTATTCATTATTATGTTCGAATCCCTATATGGATAAATATAAAGACCGGTTGGTGAATACAATACGATGATATAATGTTGATTGGTTTTCATTTTTCCAAACTCGAATCGATCAGTTTCAACTCAGCCGCTTTTTTAAACCTATTCCTTAAGTCTCAATTTATTTTTCGGGTCATAGATAAATAGACTAAAATAGTAAACATTGAACCAAAATCTCAAGAAGCAGCCGAAAGTAATAAGGGTATCAGAGATCTCACCCAATGGATTTCAAGTCTCATACAGTGGGGTTTGGGGATAAATATCAAATCATCGTCTCAAATAATATAACTCCTACTATCCCTAGTCATCTTATCACACGCGGTATGAAACACGTGCTACAGTGTTATTCTTACATCTCTAAAAAAGGGCATATACCAAATTTTTCTAACACTGTGCATGTATAGGATTTAATTTACTCACAAGATTTTATCCAAAAATTTCAGAGAGAGTACGTCAAAGACGATATCACTAGCCGCAGGTAATATCTGAAATCTCAAATATGATTACTTACAGGCAACATGGATGTGAGTATGTCCATATCGATCATATCGTATATGACTAATCCTGAACATATATTAGGGTAACTTATGTTTTAGTAGAGTTACTCTCAAAACCCCTTACAATTAGAAACCGTCTCATTCCCGTTCTTTCAGAACTGGAAGTGGTCTCTCATGTGAGAGAGTCGACCTCACCTGTCTAACATATCTTTTATCACATCACCGAATATATATATATATATATATATATATATATATATATATATATATATATGGCAAGAAAAGAAAGCGCATTAAATATAACTCAAGTCTAACTGAATAATACATAATAATCATATATATAAAAAGTTAATAAGCATCAAGTCGTTAATACAGTACAAACTGAGAAATGTTAAAATGTATGCAAATCCAATGACTCTCTATACTTTAAAAATGAGTCTCTAGTAATGGGTTTGGTGAAATGGTCAGCCATCATACTGTGTGTAGGAATGTACTTGACGGTCACTTCATCCTTTTCGATGATATCTCTCACGAAATAGTATCTGGTGTCAGTGTGTTTGGTCCTATTATGATACTTAGGGTTTCGAGTGTAAGCGATTGGATTATCATAGTAGATTATCACTGGTCTCCCATTATCTGTCACAATCCCTAAATCATCCAATAGTTTCCGGAGCCAAATACTCTCTTGAACTACAACTGAGCAAGTTACGAACTCAGCTTCTATCGTAGTTAGAGCCACACAAGTTTGCTTATTGCTCCAAGATATGGCACCGCCATTAAGCAATAAGGCAAAAACGGATATTGATTTGTGTTTATCCAAATCACCGACCCAATCGGCGTCTAAATATCCCACAAGGTGCAAATCGTCTCCTCCGTAACATAGAGAGAAGTTCGCAATTCCCTTCAAATATCGAAAAATCCTTTTCACTACTCTCTAGTTATCCGTTCCAGGATTTGACTAATATCTACTCACCAGACCGACTGCATAATAAATGTCCGATCGTGTACACAACATCGCGTATATTAGATTTCCCATTGCACTGGAGTAAAGTACTTTATTCATTTCCCTCACTTCTTCCTGAGTTTTAGGGGATATGTCTAGGCTCAGGTTGTCACATTTGGTGATCGGAATATCTATAGGATTACAATCACTCATCCCAAAGTGCTCGAGAATCTTTCTAATGTAAGTCTTTTGTGAAAGAGTCAACATCTTTCTCGAACAATCCCTCTGGATCTGAACTCCAAGAATGAACTCAGCTTCACCCATGTCCTTCATGTCGAAATTAGATGACAATTATATTTTAATGGTTATCAAATACTCAATGTTGTTCCTAACCAACATTATGTCATCCACATATAGTGACAGAATCACAAAAGAGTTATCAGAATGTATCATATAGACACAATGATCCTCCACGATTATCGTAAAACCATAAGATATCACATTCTCATGAAATGTTAGGTACCACTGTATGGATGGCTGTTTTAGACCATATATCTACTTCTGAAATCGACAGACATTATCCTCCTGACGTACTATAATGAACTAAGAGGGTTGTTTCATATAGGCATGTAGATCTTCTCATCCAAACTCTCATTAAGGAAAGCGATTTTTACATCCATCTGGTATAACTCCAAATCCATGCTTGTGACAATCGCCAAGAGTAAGCGGATCGATATAAACTTGACTATAGGGGAGAAAGTCTTCTCGTAGTTAATGCCCTTTATCTGCATGTAACCTATGGCTACCAGACGGACCTTGTGTCTCTTTATCGATTTGTCGATCTTTCTTCTGATTTTGAGAAGCCACTTGTTACCAATTGTCTTTCTATCCCTAGGTAAGTTAACTAGGTTCTAGATTCTATTGACTCTCATAGATTCCATTTCCTCTTGTACGACCTTTAACCATTGGTCCTTCGCTAGACCTTCGAGAGCCTCCTTGAATATCCTAGGCTCCTCATCGTTCTCGAGAGTCACAATGAGGATCTTATTTTCAATCAGGAAATGATGATGAGGTACATGTCTTCGACTACTCCTAAGAGGAGGGAGAGCCTTCTCACCTCAAGATGGACCGCTACCACTAGAACTAAAATCCATAACAGACTCTTGAGTCCCTCCGCTGGGCTCAACTGAGTCACTAAGCTCATCTATCTAATAAAAGGTGTAGTCTCGATCGATTTCTCCTCTCTTAGGGAAATCATTCTCAAGGAACGTGACATCGCGAGACTCAATCTCAATGATAATGCTGTCTGTATGCTCACCTAGGAACACATGTCTCTTGGAGTGTTCAGAGTATCTTATAAAGATATATTTATTTTCTCGGGGGACTAACTTGCCCAATGGATGTGAGGAATCATGAATATAAGCAACACAACCCCATAGCTTTAAATGGCTAAAGTCAGGCTACCTCCCTATCCAAAACTCTTATGCAGTGCTGATTACAAAATTTGTTGGGACACAGTTAAGGACGTAAGAAGCAGTCAATAACGTATCTCCCCAATGAGAGATAGGTAAATTGGCATGCTTCATCATTGACTTCATCATCTCTAACAAAGTTTTATTTTTCTCTTGACTATTCTATTCTACTGAGGAGTAGCAGAAATAGTTAACTATTTCGTAATATTTTTTCGAAACATAGCTCTTTAAACTGCTCAGACAGATACTCACGTTCCTGATCGGTTCTAAGAGTTTTCACCATCAAGTGTAGTTGATTTTCAACCTCGCTGATGAACCTCCTGAAGCACTCTAGTGTTTCAGACTTGTGTGAGATCAGATAAATATAACCGAAACGCGTGTAATCGTCTATAAACGTAATGAAATACGTGACTTCATTTCGAGCTCTCACATTCATGGGTCCATAAATATCAGAGTGGACCAATTGCAATGGAGTCCTAACTCTCATTGCTTTCCCAAATGGTTTTCTCATACACACAAGGGTAACTCGACCCTGGTTAGCAGGCCCAACAAGCCACTCGCAGTTAATCGACTCATCCTCTCTTACCTTATGTGGCCAAGTCCACTATCCCAAATAATCACATCACTAGGCAATAGGAGATGAATGATAAATATCATAAAATGAAATCATATCAAGTACATAAAGTTCGTCATGGACTAAACCAGAACATGTCAAAGAGTTTTCATGATAAATAGAAATTTTAGAGTTTCCCAACAAAACAAAATATCCTAACTGATCACAATATTGGATAGACACGAGATTTCACCGAATCTCAGGAGCATGCAATACATCGTGCAAATACAGGATCTGGTTATTTCGCAGCATCAGCTTACATGTATTAATCCCTCTCACTTCTACAAATGCTCCGTTCCCCACATGCAATCTTCTCGCATGGGGACTCAATCGGCGGAACTCCACAAATGCGCTCCTGTCACGAACTTCATGGTTGGTGGCTCAGTCTACAATCCACAAAGGAGAGGAGTCAGCGAACATCATAGTAGATAAGACATAACTCAAACTATGTAAAGAAAAAGGACGTATCTTTCACTCGCCACACTCGCGTGCGAAATGCTTAAACTTGCCACGCACGTAGCACTGGACCTTTCTCTTATCAAACTCATTCTTCTTGTGTTTCTGCCCTTTGTCGTCGGTCTTAACAAATGGTTTCTTCTTATCATGGCCTTTGGTTTTCTTATCATATTTGTGCCATTTGCTTCTAGTGTCCTGGGAGCCCTTATTCGACTCTGTTATATAAGCATGATCCGAAGTAAACCTAGTCACTTTCTGGTGCTCATTCTAGAGTTCACAATGCCTATTCACATTCATGAAAGTACGAATACTCTCAGTATATGTGAGATAGGTTTTAACAACCTCCCAAGAGTTTGGCAGAGATTGGATTGCTCACAATACCTGAAGTTCGTCTGACAATGGCTCTCCTATATTCTTCAGAGAGGCAATCATACTCGACATATACATAAGATGTTGTTTCATAGTATGATCAAACCTCTTCTCATACGTAATAAATTTGTAGGTCATCATCATCAACTTAGGAGTTGATCAGAAGCCGAGCTCTCTCAAAGCAAACTAGATTGACATCGCAGTAGGATACTGCTCATACATCGGGATTAGATCATCGTGTATGCTGCTCAGAAGAATCACCCTAGCTTGGCCATCCTTCTTTTTCCATGTACGGTACGCCTCCTAATTCCGTCTCGCCTGAGACAGAGTACCCTTCCCGGGATACTTTATCTCGTGTTTCAAAAGTTTCACAAGTTCCTGTTCTTTAAAGACAAGATGAACCTTCCTATGACAAATCTCATAATTGTCTCCGTTCAGTTAGTCTTCCTTCACAAGATCCAATAGGACAGTTTTTGTAACAGTCATAGCCTCTGTAACACAGAGAAGAGGGATATTAGTGACAAATGATGCTTAATTTCACAATTTTGTACACCTTATGAATCAATAAGACCCAAATGATTCGAGTTTAGAGCCCAAAATGAGCGTATGAGTCAACGGCTATCACACACCACAATCCGGGATCGCATCTTATCATTTGGAGTTGAATTCGGTACACAAAAACCCACAATTAGTCATATTTAAGGACATAGAACACTCAGAAAAATCAAATTTCCCATTCCAACAAGACTTGACGCTCTGCCACGTACAGGCGGCGTGTCCTCACGCGAGTGGGAAGCAAGGTAGCGCATGCCAGATGAGCGGTGCATCTGGCACGCACTCTCACACGCCCAGCGGGTCGCGACCTGAGTCGAAGTGTAGGTCGGACTTGGATCCGGGTCAAAACCTCGCTGCGGTGCACTGGCGCCAAAGCGCGCTTAAGCTCCACGCTCTCTGCCCCCTGCACATCACGCGCCTCTCGCATGCATGACCTGCACGCACCCTGGACTCAAATCGGCTCTTCTTCGCTTGACGGGTCTTGCAACTGGGTTTTACGATCCGATTGTCGAAAAACACATTTTCCGGCTTTGTTTTCACCGGATTTTGATTGGAAAATTTAATTTAACTTCCAAAAACATTCTTGACATGATTTATTGAAAAATTTACGCCCTCATCATGGCGAATTAAATTTCCAAAATTTTGACCCTCCGTGGGTAATTTGAAATTCTCAATCCGGAAACTCAAACATGCAATTAATATATGCAAAATGTAGATCACAACATTAGAAACACATATAGACCATTCTCATGCATCAATTTGATTTAAAATTCGGGGTTTTTTTTTTTTTTTTTTTTTTTTTGGGGGGGTAAATTTTTTTTTTTTTATTTAAAATAAAAAAAATATTTTTTTTTTTTTTTTTTTTTTTTTTAATAAGTGTTTTAATTTTGTTTAAAAATTTTTAAATTATTTTTTTTTTTTTTTAAATTTAAAAAATTTTTTTTTTAAATTATTTTTTTTTTTTTTTTTTTTAAAAATTTATTTTTTTTTTTTTTTTTTTTTTTTTTTTATTTTTTTTTTTTTTTTTTTTTTTTTTTTTTTTTTTAAATTTTGCTGGTTTTTTTTTATTTTTTTTTTTTTTTTTTTTTTTTTTTTTTTTTAATAATTTTTTTTTTTTTTTTTTTTTATTTTTTTTTATAAATAAATTAAAAATTTTTTTTATATTTTTTTTTTTTTTTTTTTTTTTTTTTTTTTTTTTTTGATTAGGCTTAAATGAAGAATTTCTAAATAAGAATTATTAATATAATAATAATAATTTAAATTATTTTGGAAGGGATATTTGATTTTTATTAAATGAGGTTGAAGGAAGTTGAGATTTCCCAAACATCACTGAAATGCAAACTGATTGTTTAAATGCAAGTATTATCATCTTATTATATATAGCAATTTCTTTTTTTATTTTAGAGAGAGATATATAGCAATTTCTGTCTTAACAGTGAGTACAAAATCTTCAATCGCAACGGTATATAGAGGATCTGAAGGCAATACTCTAACCTAAGGTTTATCTCAGAACTAAAGGTGAAAATCCCTGGGTTGAAATTAAACAAATCAGTCATGTAAGCTTAAGAAAAAAAAAAAAGGAAAAATTACGTTTTCCAAATCTGAGGCTTCAAAAGTCAAGAGCTTCACCTCTCCAACTGACGCTAGAAAATTTCTCATTTTCTCAAAATATTGAATTGCAGATTGGTAATCAATGACAGAGTTCTCCACCACCTACGACCAACTAAGTTTTGAAGGTCATGAGAGGTGATTGGTATGACCATTGGCAACTTTCAATTTTTTATGTTTTTTCAGTGGTAATGATTAATTTAAGTGTCATGAAGCGTCGATGGGAGACCTTTAAGACAGCACCAGAATTGCCTTTGTCGAGAACATTGCAGAAAATAAGTCCATTGCAAAGTGCAAGGCAGAACCCTTCCACCGAAGGTTCCTTGGGCAGCATCGCCGATGCACCTTGATCCATCTGACGCAGGCATTCAGCCGCTTGATACCTTCTTGAATCTGTCATTGCCACAACAACAGAGATGATGGTATCTACGCATGAAATGTTGAGAACAAAATCTTATAATATTTTTGTGTAACCTGTCTCAACCAAATGAAGAGAAGGAATTTGCGTACTTCCATACGATTTTTATAGAAAGGTTGTTGGGTGGCTCATTCCCACACCGAAAAAGGAGATCCCTTTTTCGGCATCCGCAGTCGCATATCACCCAAAAAGAGGCATCTTTTTATTTTGTCCTTTTTGTAATCCCGTCCCCCAAATTTTATATATAAATATGTAGCTTGGGTTATGATTTAGGTATCACCAGCTTAAATGAGTTAGTAAAATGTATTACGATTTTTTAAACTTTTATTTTATTATCTCTTTTATATAATGATCATTTGGAATCTAGAAATACTTTTATAAAACATTTGTAATTTTATTTTTTAGTGAAATTTTACTCATCTCTCGTTCGTGAAGGTAGGTCTATTTGATCGAACCATATAAATTTTACTTCTTTTCTTTATTTAAATTTTATCATTTTATTTTTTTTATTTATCGAAATTCTGTCTTTTATTATTTGTCTTTTGGGTTGTCAAAAATCCGTTAATTTCCTATTTGTTTTGGGTCGATCCTAACAAATTGGTATTAGAGCTATTTTAGCTATTTGAAGAAGATTTTGGACAATTATTTTTTAACAACATGACAATAACAAAAATTGTGATTGAGAAATTCGATAGGAATGCCAATTTCGGTATTTGATAACTTAAGATGGAGCCATTTTGATTCAGGATGGAGTTGATTTGGCATTATAGGGAGTAGAGGCTAAACCAGCCAATGTGACAGATTCAGAATTTGTTACGATCGATAAAAAGACGAGATCTGAGATTATTTTGAACCTCTCTGTTGAGATTTTGCGGGAGGTAGCTATGGAGACTATGGTTAAAACTATGTGAGATAAGTTTAAAATTTTGTATATGAAGAAGATGATTGAGAACAGACCTATACTTTCTCATTTGTATATGTTGCGTACGGCAGAAGATACATTTATACTCTCTCATCTTGATAAATTTGATTATGTTATTATGGATTTGGAAAAGATAGATTCGGAAAATATAGATTCGAAAATTGATGATGAGGATATGACTCTTTTGTTATTGTGTTCTTTTCCCCAATCGTTTAAATATTTTTGTGATACTATGATTTATAGTAAAGAAATCATTTCGTATTAGGAAATAAAATGAGCATTAAAATCTAAGGAGCAGATTGATAGGGATATTACTAAAAAAATTAACAGTGGTCAAGCCGATTGCTTAGTTGTTAAGAGCATAACTAATAAAACAAAATTTGGGAATAGTAAATTTAAGTATAAAAATTTGGTGTGTAATTATTGTCATAAATTGAGACACATTAAATCTAATTATTTTAAGTTTAAACATAAGCACAAGGAAAAATTTGGTGAGAAAAATACTAAAATTGTCGAGACTTGTGTTGTGGCAGATAAGGAAAATGAAGAAAATTTCTGTATAGCTGATGATAGGATGAGGTCAAAAAATGAATAGATTTTGGATTCGGTTTGTTTTTATCATATGTGTCCAATAGGGATTTGTTTTCCACTTATGAATCTGTTAATGGTAGAATTGTTTTTATGAGAAACGATACCGTTTCTAATATGTTGGTAAGGGTACAGTCTGAATTAAAATGTATGATGGTATTGTAAGAACGCTCACTGATGTTAGACATATTCCTGATTTGAAGAAAAATATCATCTCTTTAGACACGTTAGAGACTTTTAGGTGTAAATATATAATTGAAAGTGGAGTTATGAATGTGTTTTACGGTACTCTTGTTGTTATGAAAGAATGCAGGTCTGGTATATTATATTCTCTGCAGGGATCTACTATTATTGGTTCGTTATAGTCTCATATCAGTGTCAGATTCTGACATTTGTTCAGATTTGTAAAGATCATCTCGTGTTCAATTTAAGAAAGGTATTAGGTATTCGTTGACATTCATTAATGGTTATTTGAAAATCATGTTTGACAGTTTTATTTTCTTCCGAAAGTTAAGTGATGGATCATTTGTTTATTTACTTTCTTATGCTGCTAACATCCTTGTTGTTACCAAAAATTTATCAGAAATATTCAATTTGAAATTGCAGTTAAACAGTGAATTTGGTATTCAAAATTTGGAGTAGTTAAGAAGACTCTTGTTTTAGAAATTAAAGGAGATCGTGGAATTGGAGAATTATTTTTACCTAAAATAATTATTTTAAAAATTTTGGCATGAAAAATGCTAAATTCGTGAGTACTCTGTTTGTTAGTCTTTTTTTGCTATTTGCTGCTTAGATATTTGAAAAGGAGGATTTGGTACAGATTTCATATTTTAGTGCAGTTGGTAGTATGATGTGTGTAATTGTTTGTTTGAGTTCAGACGATAATTTTGTGGATTTGTTTATGAAGTCTCCTTCAGTCTACAAATTTAAGCAGTGTTTGGATTTATTTTGTTTAGTATCTGCTGCTATTGATTAGCCCATTAGGATTTTTGTGAAGAAAATAGAACAGATTTAAAATTTGTTAGTATTGAAATTTGTCAAGGTGAAGATTTGTTGAACGACTCATTCCCACATCGAAAAGAAAGCCCCCTTTTTTGGTTTCTGTAGTTCCACATCGCCCAAAAAGGGGCATCTTTTTATTTTGTTCCTTTTGTAATCCCACATGGATCACAAAAGGAACCGTCGCCCCAAATTTTATATATAAATATGTAGCCTTGGGTTATGGTTTAGGCATCATCGATCCAAATCAGTTAGTAAAATGTATTACAATCTTTTAACCTCTCATTTTACTATCTTTTTTGTGTGATAATTATTTAGAGTCTAGTAACACTTTTTTAAAAAATTTGTAATATACTTTTTTAGTGAAATTTTGCTCCTCTTTCGTCGGATACGTAGGTTTATTTGACCGAACTATATAAATTTTGTCTCTTTTTTTATTTAAATTTTGTTTTTTTATTTTTTCTATTTA
Source organism: Dillenia turbinata (assembly GCA_037126225.1). NCBI lineage: Eukaryota > Viridiplantae > Streptophyta > Magnoliopsida > Dilleniales > Dilleniaceae > Dillenia > Dillenia turbinata. The sequence goes on from JBAMMX010000008.1 coordinate 7,706,401, forward strand.
TTTAAATTCTGTCTTTTGTTGTTTATCTTTTGGATTGTCCTTAACTTCCTATTTGTCCTGGGCCGATCCTAACAAAGGTAAACATGTTAATGAACATTTTTTCATTTCCCTATTTTGACGAGTGGATTAATTTTCCAGAAACAGAGAAAAGATATGATATGAGCAAGGGAGAACCTGCTTCTTCGGCTTTTCTTCGCAGAGCCAATTGGTCGTCATTGAAGATGTAAACCCGAATCTTTCATTGATTACTCAATAGACAATCAAGAGTTGAACAGTTGAACTGATAAAAACTCTCTCTCTCTCTCTCTCTCTCTCTCTCAAAAGAATCAAGAATCAAGAATTTAATATACCTTTGTGTTTCATTAGTTTTAATGGGATACTTATTTATGTGGCCGATGACAAATAACTCTTAAGAGATAATGGTGGTCATGAAGGTTGCAACGGCCACCATTAATGACAAGCATTTATTTCCTTTTAAATTTTGTAAATTGTTACTTAAGTTTGTTGCAGATGAGGAAAAAAAGGGAACAAAAATAAGAAAAAGTTGAACATGTTTGGATTTTCATGTACTCTCTCTCTCTCTCTCTCTCATTGTCAACGATGAGGAAATTTGCTATATAATTGATTTTTTTGCTAATTTTTGAAACTAAGAGGCAAGTTGTCCAAAATAAGTAAATCACATGAGATCTACTGTTAGTTTTAAAATCGCATGAGCTTGGGTATTATAGAAATTAAATTAGATTGTTGATTCAATTTTAAATTAAACCTTGAGGATAATTTATGTGGACAAAAATGGAGGATTATTTGAGGAGAGAAGACTCTGACCAGTATTAAAAGTCTTGGTGTTTATATTAAATAAAAAAGGTAATTTATTTTAAATAAAAATGTATATGCATATGTTTTAGTTTTACTTGACTTGGGTCACAACAAAAATAAAACTATATATATATATAAGGGGGAGGGGTGAAAGGTACACCTAAGTCTATAAATAAAATAAAATATTCAAAGCCTCTGAAGGTTCGACTTGGAATTGCATTTCTCTCGGCTGTAGTGTTGGGGTTGCTGGTGTGGTTAAGAAGAACTGAACCATCACAGCCCTGTATGACATTCAACCACACCACATGAAAAAGATTAATTTACAAGCAACACCCAACTGAACTCAGATGAGCAGTCAAACAAAACATCCTCAAATGGAATTCAAGAGAATGATGAATGGAGCAAATGAAACTAATGAAGTAGCAAAGTGTAAATCCCGAGCCCAACTTTAAGCTAAAACAACAGACAAAAGGAAAAATCTTATGAACTAGATAAATAAATAAAAGAAAGAGAGATGAATCCAATTTCAACATTAACAAAAAAAAAAAAAAGGGAATAAAATAAGTAAACGGATTAAATACTCAACACCCCAAGAATAAAAGATTTTCTAAAATTAAAAATTTTGAATGATCAAGATTTAATTCTAAAGAAATATTTAGAATAAACAATCAAAAGATTAATAAAAAAATAGATAAAAGATTTTTATCGTTATCAGCTCGTCGCAATTTTTAGCAATGAAAAATTAGAATTCGTTGCAAATTAGCGATGAATTCTGCGACGAATGAGGTTCTTCGCTAATCTGCGATGAACGCTGGTTCGTTACTAATCTGCGACAAACTCTTTTCGTCTCAAGTTTGTAGCTAATCTGCAACGAACCCAATTTTGTTGTAGTTTTCATTTTGGTTGCAAACATATTTAGCAATGAATTTTGCAACGAATGTGGATATTTTGTATCGAAAATTTAGTAACAAATTTTGCAACAAATTTAAAAATTTTACAACAAAAATCAAATTGAATTCTATAATTTGACCATTCATCCTGTATTCCCTATTCCTGTATCTCATTCAACATCATAATAAATTAACAATCAATCAACCAGCTATCTAATAGTATCAACCAACCATTCAATAATAATATCATCAACAAAGCACATGATCAACATGATCAATATTGTCAACATAATCATTTACTAACTATGAAATAATAATAAATAATGTCAACAACAAATACAATACAAAGTCAAAATATTTAAAGATAATGGTATGCAAAAATCACATTTAAATGTAACTATCAAATAACAAATAGAAATGTTAAGAAACACCACCATCACCATTATCATCACCATCGTTACTAGTATCACCATCAGGAGGATTATCAGAAAAAAACAGAAATGGGGTCGACTGACTTAAACAGGGAGCTAATTGAAGATGCCGCATTATGAAATCCTGGTTTGCTCGTAACTCGCTGATTACGTTCTCATTTTGCCTTTGCTGTGCGCATAATTTTTCAATTTGATTGTCTTTTTATACTAATAGCTCATGCATCTGACTCATCCGGTTATTCATTTGTATCATTTCTTCCCTAACAACTGTTGGAGTGGAAGAGAATTAGCCGCTGATTCTACGAGTCCGGCTTATAGAGCCCATCCCAAGTACTCTTCCTCCCTTTTTTGCACCATCACTTGCCTCGACTCATAAAGCTATACTATCAACAGATGGCTCAGATGAGCCAGCATCATCATTACAGATCGAATTCCGCTGTAGCTCATTATATCTCTCCTGCATTGTCATTACATAACTTCAAATAAAATTTGAGTAGCAACATATATAATATCGAAAAAAAAAAACAAAGTGTTCATTTGTAGTTTAACAATGTAATTATATAATATAATGACAGATTCAACAAAATAAATTCAAATCAATAATGAAAGTGTTTATAAAATAAAGAAAAGTTTTCAAATTAAATACCACTACAGCTCTAACTCTCGCCTTACTCCAGCTCTTGTCTTTTTTTTGGAAGGTTCGCGTGAAAGTCTCTATAAATGATGGCTGCGATCCCATTTCTTTGGCCTAAAAAAAATATTGTTAAACATAATGAAATAGTTATAAAATAAAAAAAATGACATTTAAAAAAATTTGTGTTTTAATAATATTACCAATCTATTTCTATACTCATCAATATTGATTAAGATTTTGAACAACATATACAGGATTTGTGAATTTGTTATAATATTACAAACAAAGAATGATAAGTAAATAAGATAATTAAAAAAATCATATGCTACATAAATAAAAGAATTAATAGTGATAAAGAACCAAATTTAATATTTATGAATCTCCACTAGGGCAATCACCTCTAGCGTGTCTTCTCCCTCGACATGCGAATATTGCACCAAAGGTGCAACTGAAGGGAATGATGACGGTGCAGCTGTAGTAGGTAAAGGAGTATGGGAGGGTCCAGCTGAAGCGAACTGCAACCCTAAAGATTCCGGTCTTCCATCACTACTTCGTCTATGCCTCTACGTCGATACTATCGATTATAAATGTTAACTTCGCAAAGAAAATAAAAATTGTCAACTTTAAAAAAATATAATGGAGTACATAAAAATACTTATCATATTTAAATTAATGCAATATTAGCTTCTCACAAGCCACCTCTGTCAAAAAATTCGTATCAATAAAAAAGAAAACAATATATTAATGAACTAAATACAAAAAAAAAAAAAAAACTTGAGCCACTAAATATGAAACAAATTGAGAATTGAAATTAAACAATTAAAAAAAAACAATCGATATTAGAGTTTTATTTGAAATAAATAAAGTCAATAATAAATGAATGGAAAAATTCAAATAAAATAGAAATTATGATGTTTACCAAAAAAAGTCGGAGAAGGCGTACGAGATTATGCAATTAAATCGAAAAGCACGAGCACAGCCACCTCTGTCAGTTTGTCCTCTACCATCATGTTTTTTAGAAGCAAAAAAAAATAATAATAATAATAATTTCATGTCACATCATTTAGACCTTAATGTATTTTCATTGTCAAACGACTAACGAAAAAAACCATATTTTATAATAAAAACATATATGAAGATATCAAACATTACCACATATGAAGATAAAATTCAATGTTTTAAGAAAAGAATACTTATCGGCCATCAAATCTAAGTCCAAAAGCACGGTAGTAACTCAAAAGTAAGTGAATGCGCTCACAAAACTTTATTCTTCTCTAGAATTTTAACAAAATGAATTGTGAGGTATAAGAAAACCCCGTAATATAATTTCCAGGCAAATTACGTTAATCTGCTATTAACATTTTTATCTGCTGAAAATGCTCAAACATCCTCGTACAATAGATTCAAAGTATCTAATGCCCTTGAAATTAAAACTATAAATCCCAAAATTTATTTATTTTTTCCTTATGCAGAAATGATTTCAACCTTATCTACATCATAAAAATTTAGAAGCTCACATTACATAAACTGCTTGCAGTTATAACTATTTATCACAATAATTGAGAAAGACTATGATATACCGTATTTTTGTCAGATTGGCAGTGACAATTTGCTTTTCAGCAGGCAAAAATTTATTTTGCTTTAACTCCATGTCTCCTACAGAATTGAAAAAAATGGTTACAAGATGCAAGCCATACAAGTTCTCCTATCCCCATTCTGTGTGTGCATTGAAGGTAACACAGAAAAATTTCCCGTATTCAGATCACAACTAGATGCAATAAGCCAACTCAAACTTCCATTAGATATAGTATAAGGAGTTAACAAATAAGGGAACTGGAATACCTATTGCACTTGCAAGATTTAGACTTCCATTGACTCTTCCGGCATGAATAAGACCACCTGCCTTCAATATCCTATTATTCTCAACCTCAAGATCAGGCACAAGTCAAATAAATAAAGATCACTTCGGATCATGAATTTGCAACTTGGGAAGATCAGACCTGCAAATCCACAAAGACATATGGTTAATAAATTTGAGAAAAAAATACAAAACATTAATTAGTTTAATTATGTAATTATTAGGAAATTTGTAAAAAAAAAAAAACATTAAAAAAAAACCACAGGGAGGGAGGGCACCCCCTCCTGCGACGGCAACGCCCAGAGGAAGGGCGCGGCCCTCCCGATAGTGCCTGGGCGCCAGGGTAGTGGCCCTCGCGGCGGTGCTTGGGCGCCAGGGGCGCTGCCCTTTTGAGTGTCTTCTTCCTATACTAATATTATTTTGGGAATATAAGTAGCATATCATGTTCTAACTATTATGAATTTAGACTACATTCTCCTTTTCCAGAAGAATTATTCGTCTTTTTTACCACTTGCACCAGTCAGAAGACTGGATTTGATATTGACAACTGCTTCGGTCCCTTTCCTTAAGAACAAAATTTATAAGGTATCGAATCTACATGAATCTCCCTTTCTCCTGAAACTTCGAAGCGGTAGAAATTATATTCTAAGTACTTTATCTTGACACGTTTTTCCTCGCACATACCTGCGACTCAGCAATAGTGAAAATGTTGGTTCTGTAATTTGGCCTATTAATCTCGTTAGTGCACGTCTTTATAAACTCGTTCGCTTAGTCTCTAACTCTCTCTGTCTCTTTCAGTCTCTCACTCTCACTCTCGTGGACAATAAGAGATAGAGACTGAGATGGTGGATAGCAAGAGTTAGAAACTGTACGATCAATATTATGAAGGGGTGCACTTATGGGGTCAATATGCCGAGTAACGGAACCAACATTTTCATTGTCGCTGTGTCGTAGGTATGTGCGAGGGAAAACGTGTCAAGATAAAGAACTCAGCATATAATTTCTTTCGCTTCGAAGTTTCAGGAGAAAGGGAGATTCCTGTAGATTCGATGCCTTCTAAGTTTTGTCCTTCAGGAAAGGGATTGAAGCAATTGTCAATATCAACACCAGTCTTCTGACTGGTACATGTGGTAAAAAGGTAATGAATTCTTCTGGAAAAGGAAACTGTAGTGTAAATTCATAATGGTTAGAACATGATATGCTACTTATATTCCCTTATGTAGAACTGGTACATGAAGAAGGCACTCAAATTTCAATGCACGATTTAAGAAGAAAGACCCGCCAGTCCGACGGAATCTCTTAAATCCACTTCTATGTAGGCAATGCACATTGAGAAGTTATATAATTCGTAAAATTATATTGGGATCCATTTTGTTATACTATAACTTTTCTTTTTCAATGTTTTATATATGAGTTGCTGTCACAATGTTGGTTTGACATATTGCTTTATCGTGAATATCATTTTTAACACCATTGCTTTCTTTATTGCTTTCTTCATTGGTTCTTGTTCCATCTCAATTGCTTTCTTCATTTGACAAATAAACAAACTTTTCATTGCCTTTAGTAAATACGAATGTAACTGTAATCATAGCCCAAACACAGTATATTACTTTATTTATAAACATTATTAAAACCTAATATACTCATATTTAGTCTTCTGAAGTCATAGACCGGATTGTAAGTCGTCATAATTTTGTCATAAAATCATTAATATACATTATTTTATTTTAAATTTAATTCTGTCGTAAAAGTTTTCTTAAATATTATTTATAGTTTTAATTAATTTCATTTTTTCATTAATTAAAATTCTTTAACTAATTTTTTTAATATTTTTATTATTTTTATATACATTCTATTTAAATTTAAAATCCATAACCAAATTTTTAATAAATTTTTAAATCTATAACTAATTTTTTAATAAATTTTTAAATCTATAACAAAATTGAGTTCTTATCATAATTTTTTTTTAATTAATATACATTTCTTGTTAAAAATTAAAATCTATAAGAACAATTTTATTTTGAAACTAGTCTCAATTAATATAATTTTTCTTAAATTTAAATTCTATCACAAAATTTTTTAATCATTTTTAATTTTTCTAATTAACGTATATTTTTATTAAAAAATTAAGTCTATAACAAAATTTTTGAAAAAACGTTTTTTAAATTAATATACAATTTTATTCAATTCTAAAATCTATAATAAATTTTTCAAAAAATCATTTTTAATTAATATAACTTTTTTTACAATTTAAATGCTATACAAAAATTTTTCGTCAACATTTTTTAATTAATATACCCCTTTTATTAAAATAAGAATTAGATAACAAAACTTTTTTAATAAACAATTTTTAATTAATATGTATTTATTTACATTTTCAAATCTAGAACAAAATTTTTACCAAACATTTTTTTCATTAATATGCAATTAATAAAATTAATATTAACTTATTATTAACCAATATTAAAAGTTATTTTAAAATTATCTAAAGGTTAATCAATGATAAAAAAAAATTTATTCAAAATTAAATAAAATTCAAAATTTGTTAATTAAAAAAGAAAACATATAATTAATAAAAAATATTATTATTCATTTTTTAATTAAAAAAATAATCTATAAATTTTCGTTAATTAAAAATTAATCAATAATTAAAAATATTAATACAAAATTAAACTATAATTCAAAACATATAATTAATAAAAAAATATTTAATAACAAATAAATATCAAACCCATCAACTCGAAACCCTAAATTTAACTCATTCGTAAGTAGTAAAGTTCACCCCAAAATCAGAAATCAACCGTAAAATTGGTTCTAAAAGAAATGGTATTTTGCTCAGAGAATATGGGTCACTAGTCCAAAAATTGTTCCAACAGATTTTAAATTCTGTTTCTGGAAATCTGAACAATCTAAGATTTTAATTTTGTTTCGAGTAGTCAACTTTGACCGCTCATAACTTTTTCATCTGAAGTTATTTTCTTCTGAATTTTAGGTCATTTTAAAGATCACATTTTCTAGAATAATTCATCTTTAGAAAGCAGATTCAAAATTCTGTAACAAATGGGTCAAAAATCGCGTTGAATATCCCTTGTCACCCATGTGAAAACCAGAAAAACAGATTCGTTACACACCTTCAACTCGATTTTCCAATGATGAAGAGTTATCGTTTGTGATTTCAATCAATCCTAAAATGATTTTCACACTTCCTACTTTCGAAATGATTTTATAGTTAATTTGACTCCCATTTTTCTTGATGTTATTAGAAAAAGGTAACCAACACCTACACTCGAAATATGAAGTGTAAACATCATATTAGGGTTGATTGAAATCGCCGACGACAACTCTAGGTTATCAAAAAATTGAGTAGAAGGTGTCCACCAAGTTTGTTTTTTGGTTTTCACATGAGTGACAAAAGATATTCGACATGATTTTTGACCCATATTTTGTGAAATTTTGAGTCTGCTTTCTAAGGATGAATCATGAGCGGTCAAAATTAACTACTCAAAAAAGAATTAAAAATCTAGATTCTTCCGATTTCCAGAAACAGAATTAAAAATCTGTCGGGACAGTTTTGAACCAGTGACCCATTTTCTCGCAGCAAAACCGTCTCTTTCTGAACCATTTCTACTATTGATTTCTCAATTTGGGGTGAATTTTACAACTTAGGAATGAGTTACATTTAGGGTTTCGAGTTGATGGGTTTGGTATTTATTTGTTAATATTTATTTTTTTATTAATTATAGGTTAATTTTGTATTTATTTTTTCTAATTATTGATTAATTTTTAATTAACGAAAATTTATAGTTTATGTTTCTTAATTAAAAATTTAATAATATTATTTTTTATTAATTATATGGTTTCGTTTTTAATTAATAATTTTTAAATTTTATTTAATTTTTAACAATTTTTTATCATTGATTAACCTTTTGATAATTTTAAAATAATTTTTAATGTTGGTTAATAATAATTTTATTTTTATTTTATTAATATTTTATTTATTAATTTATTGGTTAATATTAATAGTTACTATTATTTAATATTAATTTTTTAATTAACAATATTTATTAATATTAATTTTTTTTAATATTTTAAATTAATTTTAAAATTAATTTAAATTTAAAAGAAAATAAGGGAAGGGGGAAGCGTGATTAGGCACCTCACTTCCCAGAATGCGAGATGCGCAGTCTCGCTTCCCAGAAGGCGAGATACACAGTCTCGCTTCAAAAAAATTGAATTATAAAACATTGAAAAAAAAAATTCTAGTACATCATTGGGTACATTGTCGGATATTTCTTCTTAAATCATTTTAATAATAATATTATCTTTTTTATTTTAATATTTTTCAAAAATTTTTAATAATATTCTAAATTAATAATAATATTAATAAAAATAATAAAAACAATAACAACAATTCTTAATTTTTTTCATTTCAAACAATGTAATTTTTATTTTTAATAATAAACAATGCAATTTTTCATTATGTTTTTATTTTAAAATTATTTTCATAATATTATTTTTTAATTCTAATAATTTTCAAAACTTTCAACAATTTTAATAATAATAATATTAATAACATCAAAATTAATAATATGAATAATAACAATAATAATTAATAACATCAAATTTTTTTAAAAAAATAAAATTAGCATGTGAAAGTGAGTTTGTGAATCTCGCTTTCATAAGGCGAGAGTCTAAATCTCGCTTTCATACAACGAGATTGTAAATCTCGCTTTCTGAAAGCGAGATTTAGAATATCGCTTTCAAGGTTGGGTTTTTTTTTTTCTCCTCTGAATTCTGGAGAAAAAAAAAGGAAAGCACGATTGTGATTGTCGAGACCTCTACTTTTGGAATTTCTACTGAATTCACACCATTTTGAGAATTTATTTTAATAAATCACACCATTTAGGGAATTGTTACATATAATTCTCCCCAACATTGCCAAGACTTCCGATCTGTAAATTCCTAAGCTTGAACCGTACACGGTTAAATTGTCCCCAAGGTCTAAGTGGTCTGAGTTTCTTCATCCTCATTTTTTTTTTTTTTTTAAATCTCTCTCTTTTATTTCTTTGGTGCTTACACTTTTTTCCTTCCTTTAAAAAAAAAAAAAAATTCTTCTTTTTTGGTTGCAAAATAGAAAATAATTGAAACGGTAGTGCGGATGTCCGAAATTTAGGGAACCAGTTCAGTTTGGGTAAAACTTTTATTACTAGTTATATAAATTACCCAACTTCTAGTTTTTGGAAAACTTAAACCTAAAAATCTTTTAGCTTATGGTTGTGAACTTTGAACCTAAAAATTTTACCCATTCAATATAATAAAACACTATTTTTTGTGGCTATTTATCCAACTTTACTTAATATTTATTATGCCAATATTTTAATTAATCCGATGATTGAAACATTGATTTTTTTAAAATAAAATTTCGCATTCAAATTTTGTAAAGAGAGAAAATAGGTATCAAGAAAGTTTTACTTTTTAGGGGGTCAATTCAGTTCAAATCGAATTTAATCAGATGTGATTATCGGATATTCATAAGTAAAAAAAATTATTATGTTATTTTTTTGTACATATTTAAAATTGAATCTAAATCTATTATAAGGGAAAGAGAGGGGTATCACTTGAACCGAAAGGCATTAACTAATAATATTTATTATTATTCATTGATTGAGCGGCATCTTAAGTTTTGGAAACAAAATGAGTTGGGTTTATTTCTTTCCCCACTTTTTTATGTGGGTCAAGCCAGAATTCCAATTTGTAAATTTCAAGCGTGGATCGTACACAGTTTAAGCTCGACTAGCCACCCAGGCCCAGGGGTGATCACGGTTTTGGTTCTGGTTTCGATTCATCCCAAAAAATCAGAGTTGCATCGCAATTTATCATCCATCGGTCAAACAATGGTCAAATTTACACATCGAACTTAACGATGGTTTTGGTTCCTTACGGTTTGGTTCTGGTTCGAACCATTTAAACTGAAATTTAAATTATTTAATTTTAATTCTCTCATCTCTTTAATAAAAAATAGGTGACTTAACTATATTCAATTTATTAATTCGGTCAACTTATTTTAATTTAAATTATCTTCTATTTAAATTATATTTAAATTCAAGTTTTGTATGTGGGGATTTAACTTACGCCGATTTATTTATTTTATGTAACTCTTTAAATTAAACATTTATCGTAAAAAAATTCTCATCAAAATATATTTAATCAATAAATTCATATCAATTAATAAAAAAGAAAGAATATATATATTATTATTTTTATAATTATATAAACTTGAATGATTTAAATTTTTATGTATATTGATTACTATGACATAATGAAGAAAAATTTAAATTTTAAATGTCTTTGGTTTTTATATATATTTATTATTATAATTGTGATACAACAATTAAAATTTGAATTTTAAATGAGTTTAGTATTTGTTTAAAAGTAAAAACCAATAATTTTTAAAAATTCGGTTCCGGTTTCAACAAAAAAATACTTGGTTTCACTTCCGATTCTGATTTCAATTCCGGTTTAATTCTGATTCTGATTCTTAAAATTTAAGACCGAAACTGAATCGTATATCTCCGATTCCAATTTCGATTTTTGAACTGGAATCGAAAAACAGTTTCAATTTGATTTTTCAGCCACCTATTTTGATTCGATTCACAATTCAAACTGAATCGTAGTCGCGCCTACCCAAGCCTACTTTAAAAACCAGCCCAAAATTTATAGCTAGGGCCAGGCCATACCAGCCCTATTCTTTTTTCTAAAATTATTTTTCATACCGTTGAGATGACGCCGTTTGAAACACACCAACCAAATTTCTTCTTTTGTCCCATCCCACTCCTCCGTCATCCCCTCTTCTCTCTCCTCTCTCGATCAATTTCTGTTTGTCGATCTCTTTCTCGCACAATGGATAATCGACCTATCTCTCTCTCTCTCTCTCTCTCTCACACACACACAGAAAATCTCCCTCCTCCAGTCAAATTTTCCTCTCTCTCATCCACCTCCTCTGGCCAATGAAAATCACGTTTCCATAGCAAAATGATCTTACTAGTGCTACAATACACAATGTTAGAGTTAAGTGTCTGTGAAAAAATATCTTTTATTATTGGGATTAAAAAATATCTTGAAGTTGAAGAGAGGGTGAATATTTACGTTCTTTTATATGTATGTTCACTACAAAAAGAAATAAGAGTTTAGCGACGGATTTAGTGACAAAAATTTTAAAAAATTCATCGCTATTGCATTTAACGACAAATTTAACGATGAAAAAATTTCTGTCACTAATAATGAGTCACAAAAATCACTAAATTTAATGAAGGAAAAGAAATCCGTCGCTACATTTAGCGACGGAAACGAAATCTGTCGCTAAATTTTACATTTAATATTTTTTTTATAGAGTGCCCCCGCCTGTCAGTCGACCACCGCCCCGGCCCTCTGTTGCTTGCCCGCACCCCGCGAGCCCTTGTCCGCCCATGCATGAACCCATCCCCTGTAATTTTATTTTTTTTACAGAAAATATGCTTTTACCCAAATTTGAACCTGGGTTTAAGGGGTTATCTGGAGTGCTCTTAACCACATACCATATTAACTTATCTGATATACTTTTTTTTTACTTCTTTACTTTCTTTCTAACTCTTACAATTAAAAATATAATACCCTAATTTAATAAAAATACAAAATATAAAATTATATTTAATTAAAACACAAAATTATATTTAATAGAATTACAAAATTATTTTTAATAAATACATAAAATTATATTTGAAAAAAATATAAAATTATATTTAATAAAATTCAATGCTATAATTTAATAAAAATATAAAAGACAAAATTATATTTAATAAAAATATAAAATTATATTTAATAAAAATATAAAATTATATTTAGTTAGATTTAGCGATGGAAACAAAATCCGTCGCTAAAGAATCCGTCGCTAATTAGCGATAGATTTGTTTTCGACACTAATTAGCAATGAATTTCGATTTTTGTCGCTAAATTCGTCACTACATAATGACGAATTTTTTCCGTTACTAAATTCTGTCATTAAAATCATGTTTTCTTATAGTGGTTGTTTTTACTTTTGTAAATAATAATTGTTTATATGGTAAATATTGTTTTACTCAAATTCAACCACATTTATCGAAGTTAGTTTCACCTCCTCCCACTTCATGTTTTGTTACTGTTCCTTGATATTCTCCACAATATCTGTTTACTATACGTTAGTGCCTCCTACACCATTCTCAGAAAATGTTAACATAATTATCTTTCACTAGGGTGTTTATTTTCATATATTTAGTAGCGCATGTTATATTTTGAAAAATAATTTAAATACTCTAAATAAATTTGATAAAAAATATATATAAATTTTTTTTTCTAAATTATTCTTTAAATAGTAAAGCATTTAGAATTTTTGAAGAAACCACTAATTAGAAAATGAAAAAGATAATGAGAATAAAAATACAAGAATTTTCACATAAAAATGATAAAAAAGAAAGTTAATGTAAAAAATAAAAATGGGCCCAGGAAAGAAGTTATTAGAAACTAAAATTTTTACCTAGTCGTTCGTAAGATGATATTGTTAGTGATATAAATGAAGGTATAAAAATTAGTTCAAGTTATAAAAATATAGAGAATCAATTTGTATTATTATCTAACATAGAGTCGGAATATGTGTTAATCAGAAATTATTGTGTTCAAATCTTATAGTTAAAACAAGAATTAAAAGATTATGAGTTGAATTATAAAAATATTTTGATGAAGTGTGATAATATAAGTGTCATATATTTAACAAAAAATCTTATAAATCATTATAGGTCTAAACATATAGAAGTTAGATTTCGTTTTATAAGAGAACATGTTTTAAATGAAAATATTATTTTAGAATATATTAAACAAAAAATCAATTGATTGATATTTTTACAAAACTTTTAGATAAAGAAAGATTGAATTCATTAGAAATGAGAATGAAATTTGTTTCACCTTTTAAAAAAAATGATGAAGGTTCTGTAGAAGCAAGGCTTCCCCTTCTTGATTTTCATGTTATGCCTTTTTTTTCTGTACTGTTCATTCTCTATCAATGAAAATCTCTTTGACTGAATGTGTGGCATTTAAATTTGATATCTTATTTTTGATGAAACAAAAGGGGAGAGAGAGAGAAAATCTGAAAAATTGTGCAATTAAGGGGAGATATTAAAAGGTTCACAATATTCACATGTTTATTAATAAAAGGGAGAATATGTTTTTATGCATTTCATGAGCATATTATTTTTAATTTTTTATGATTTTGTTATTATAAAAAATGGGGAGATTGTTAAAAAAATTATTGTCGAATTCTAATATTTTGATGATAACAAAATTTTATACGTGTTACTAATAATTTTATCAAATGTGCAGATATTTAAAATATTTATTTTTCAAATAACACATGTTTATATGAATAAAAGTTATTGTGAAAGTTTAAAAGAAGAGATCTGAATAGAAAATATTGTAACAGAAACTGGATAGAAACAGTAAGCTGAGTAGAAGCAGTTGAATTTCATATTTACAGAGCAGTTGTGTATTGCTACGGTTTTAATTTATTTTCAAGATCTAACTTAGCATATTAAGTATAGATTGAGAGCTATACTTAATTTTAGACGTGTCTGAATGGGTTATTCAAATTTAAATTATTTGGAGGTTTCAAAATCAACAGTTTGCTGGAGGTAAAAAAACGTCAAATTAAGAAATTATTTTCCAGAAACAGTAAGGGAGATGATTGCTTGGGTATATTTTTTTCATTTGTTTAGCTTATTCAAATTTGAAAGTACCACATTTTAGGGTGATAGTTGGTGTTTAAATTTGAAAAGTTACGGTAGTAAAATGAGAATTTTAATAGTAGATCTGAGGGTTGAAAAATAGGATCTGAAACTACTGTTACTGTGCAACAAGCTGGTTTTGAAGAGGTTTTGAAGGCTTTATAAGATCACGATGCAAGCAAACTTTTGACAGAACTTGAAGCGGATTTCAAAGAGTTATATTCAGACTATATTCAAAAATTTTTACAGAAATTATTCGTGCTCTGAATTCAGAGAGATCTGAACCCAAAAACACTTAGATGATCACTTTCTTCTGAGTAACTGTTTTGTCATATTGTTGTCTGTTGTGTTTTTCCACCATTGTAACTTATTATTTGGCTATTGTGTAGTCTCACAAGTATGGAGAGAGTGTGAGGAACACTTGATTGATAGGATAAGCTAATGGGTGAGAGTTAAAGTTGAGTCTTGTTGAACTAAATTATCCTCAAGGTTGGAGGTGAAAATTGTTAACAAGTGACTGTATTTAAGTTTGTAACTTTTATGGAATAGTGGAAATAAATTATTATTGGACCCGGCTAGTTGAGCTAGAAGAGTGGACGTAAACACAAGGTCAAACCACTATATATTGGGATTTATCTATCTATCATTATTCTTTAATTTATGTACTTTTATTTACATATTTTATATAGTTTGACTATAAGTTTAATTGAGGTTTAAGTGGAGTAAAATTTAAAATTTGAAACTAACCAATTCAACATTCCTTATTGATTTCATAGGGACCAACATAAATAAATGCTGGGTTTTATAATCAAATACAATCTGAGAAACTTTTCTTTTCTGTTCCTGTTATATACTTAGCATATAGATTTTATTGAATCCTGGGAGATTACAACTATACGGTGAAATAATCAATACTTGCAAGCCTCAGGTTCCAATTCACTACTATTTTCGATCTTATCCCCAACAATCTTAAGGATTATTTCTAAAAATTTGTACCAATGGAATCTGCTGGTATGCCTACTACTCATGTTGCTTTTGTGATCGAATCCATTTCGGTACCTACTCCTAAACTTTCTTCCATGTCCAAGCTTATCCCTTTTATGTGTGCCAAGCACATCTCCAAGGTCGAGGTCTTTGGGGGTGAAAACTATAAAAGATGACAAGAATGATTTTTTTTATGTTAGACATGCATGGCGTTGCTGTTGCATTAACTGATCCAAATCTAGATCTGAATGCCGATTCAATCAAGGATGCCAAAGCAAAGGAGATGGCCTCTATTACAAACCCTGTGCAAGGAAAGTCGAGGTATGACAACAAAAGGTCTGATTACAAGTCTAAGCTGAATAATAACCTCACTTTTAAGATGAAAAGCTCCTGCTTTGTATGTGGAAAGTCAGGGCATCATGCTCCTCAGTGCAAGAAAATATTCAGAAATGATAATAGAAAGAGAAATTAGAATGCTACTGAGACAAAAGCAAATTTGGTTAAAAGAGATAAAATTATTGCTGCGATCATTTCTCAGACACTTCTTCTGGCCAATGTGACAGAATGGGTGATAGACTTTTGTTCAACCAAGCATATGTGTGCGAATAAAAATACCTTTTCTTCCTACACTTTTGTGGGAAAGGGAGAAGAACATGTTTATCTTGGTGATTCCAGAACTGCTAACGTTCTTAGAAAAGGAAAAGTTCTTCTCAAAATCATATCTGGCAAGACTTTGACTTTGAATGGTCTACTACATGTACCCAATATCGGGGCCAATTTTATTTCTGAAGTCTTATTGGGCATAACAGAAGTAAAAGTGTTAATGTGTTTGTGGGGAAAGGCTATTGTAATCAGGGTCGCTTTGTACTCAATGCTTATGAAGTTATTAATGAAAATGCATCTTCTTCTACTTACTTGATTGATGTATTTGATTTATGGAATGCAAGATTAGGACATGTTAATTCTAATTACATTAATAAATGATGTTTTAATTTCTGGCATAAATAATAAAAAATTAAATAAATGTGAAGTATGTGCTAAATTAAAATTAACCAAGAAAATATATTTTTCAGTTAATAGAGAAACTGAATTACTTAGCCTAATTCATACTAATTTAGGAGATTTAAAACAATGACTTTTATCGATGATTTTTCTATATTTACTAAAGTTTATTTAATTAAACATAAAGATGAAACCTTTGATAAGTTTTTATTATACAAAGTCGAAGTGGAAAATCAATTGAATAAAAGGATTAAAAGAGTTAGATTAGATAGAGGTGGTGATTATACTTTATTCAATGAATTTTGTGAAAAAGAAGAGATTATTCATAAAATAACTCCCCCTTATCCACCTAAATCTAATGGAATAGCTAAAAAAAAAAGTAGAACTTTAAAAGAACTGATGAATACTTTATTTGTTAGTAGTATTGTACATGATAATCTTTGGAGTAAAACCATTTATCTGCCTGTCACTTACAAAATGGAATTTGTTGATCTCTATATAATCAAGAAGAGGGGTTAGATTGGTTAGTTTCAAGTTCTAAATTTTATTGAACTTAAAATCTCAATTAAACTTATAGTCAAATTATATGAAATATGCAAATATAAGTGTAGAAATAAAAGAGTAGAGATATAGAGACCAATTCTAATATATAGTAGTTCGGCTTTATGTTTACATCCACTCTTCCATCTCAGCAGGTCGAGGTCTAGTGATTGCTAGTTTTTACTATCAATAAGAGTTACAAGTTTGAGTATATCAACTCTTGTTAACAATCTGCACCTCCAACATTGAGGATAATTTAGTTCAACAAACACTCTACTTTAACTCTCACTCAACTAGTATATCTAACTAACAAAGTGTTCCTTACACTCTCCTCAAATTTACTGAAATTTTACAGTACAAACATACACAAAACAAACTCAGAGAGACTTGTAGCTGACACAACTTAGACTATTCAAGTAGCCAACTTCTAAATCTAATATCTCACTCTCAAGGCATCAAAATTACTCTGTAAAAAAATGCTAAATAATCTCTATATATTGCATTTTAAATCTTAAGAAACGCGCTTAAAAAACTGGTCACCATCTTAAAGATATAAGATTGCAAAGTTCGTTTCCCCACAACTTTTACTGTTTCAAAAATCTAGTTGAGTTGCTTACTTTGTGCTTGATTTTTTTCATCATATCTTCTGATTTTTACTATTATAATTATTCAAATTTAAAGTTCAACAATCATCCTAAACTGTGGAATTTTGAAATTTGAAATCCTTTGGTTGATAAAGAAGTTGCTCTACCTTTTAAAAATCAGCCACATCTTCTAGAAATCTTACTTTAAAGTTTGAATTTGAAATTTACCTTAAGTAAAATCTTGAAATTGAATCTTCTGAACAGTTTGATCTTGATTAACCCATTTACACATGTTTTGGGATTAAGTATAGTTTCCAATCTGCACTTAATTTATTGAGTTAGGCTTTGAAAATGAATTAAAATCACAATAGCTCACATTTTCCTTTAAATTTTGATTTTCAACTGTTTCTATCCATATTTCTATGCCAACATCTTCTATGCAGTAGTTATTTTCAATTTTTCATGAGAGCTTCTATAGAATTTTAACTTATACCCATAGAAGATTGTATTATTTGAAAAATGAATATTTTAAAATTCTGCATACTCGATAGAATAATTAGTAACATATATAAGGTTTTGTTATCATCAAAATATTATGGTTGGATAACAATTTTTTTTAACAATTTTCCCTCTATTTGTTATGACAACAAAACTATAAAAAATTGAAAATAATTTGTATTTTTTTTATTTCTCTATCTACTCCCTTTTGTTTCATCGAAAGTTTAAATTCAAATTCAAAAATTACACACATTCATTGAAATATAGGAAAGAAATAGAATATAGAAATAATCAAATAATACAAAACATAGAACTGCTATTTTCTGCTTCTACCCACGTTTTTATAGTATTTTTTGTGTTTTTTAAATTATTTTCTCTTTCTAAAAAGGAAAATAAATTCCAATTTTATTTCTAATGAGCTCAAATCTTTCTCTATCTAAACGATTTGTAAAAATATCCATCAAATGATTTTTGGTATCAACATATTATAAAATAATATTTTCATTTAAAATGTGATCTCTTATAAAATAGTATATAACTAATATGTGTTTAGATTTTAAATGATTTTTGAGATTTTTTGTAAAACATATAGTACCTATATTTCACATTTTATCAAAATATTTTTATAATCTAATCATAATCTTTTAGTTGTTATTTTAACAATAAGATTTAAACATAATAATTTCATATTGACACATAATTCTCTATACTTTTTAGTTCTATACGTGACAAAAATATAAATTAATTCTCAATATTTCTATAAGTTGACTTAGTTCTTATATTTTCATCTATATTACTAATAATATTATTTTGTGAGTGACTAAGTAAAAATTTTCAACTTTTAATGACTTTTTTCCCTATACTCATTTTCAATTTCTACACCTTTATTTTTATCATTTTCATTAGGGAGTTCTTGTATTTTTATATTCTCATTATTTTCTTTATTTTTTAAGTTTTGAAATTTATTTTTATGAAATTTTACATTAATATTTTCTTTCACAACTTTAGTTTCTTTATTGCAAATTCAAAATGATTTGCTATTTAATAAATAATCTAGAAAATTTTCTTTAAAAATCTTTTCTTGTGTTTCACCAATAAAGACAATGTACTTATTTCTTTTAAATAACATATTATAGCACATGTCACACAATTGACTCAACATAAAAGATAATATATTAATTTCTCTACAAATAAAACATTTTTAATAAATGTAAAATTTATACCGATAGTACTTTTACCAATGATCTTTCCTTTCTTATTATCACCAAATGTCACACTCCATGATCTTTCTTTTTTAGTTCTTTGAACAATGAAATGTCTTCCGTCATGTGTTTTCAACATTGACTATTCACATATCATTTTTCTTTAATTTTTGTTTTATGTTCCTGCACAATAAACTATAGTATCATCTGTTTTTAGAAAACCAAACAAGTTTGGGTTCTTTAGAAAACAAATTTGTGAATTTTTCTTGATGAGAACTAAGTTTGTTTATAAAACAATATCTAGCAATGTGGTCAAAATTATGACAAATAGTATGAAAAATTATTTTTTATTTTCTATAAATTGTCCTCATATCTATGTTTTACACGTGAAAAATCAAATTTTTAATATTTAGAAAGATTTCTAAAAATTTTATAAAAATAGGTAGGATCATGATTTCTTCTACCCCTAGAAGCGCTATTTTTATGAATCCTGTTTCTATGCCTGATTATTGCAATCTGAAATTTTCTGTGTTTTTTGTTTTCTACTGCACTAATAAATACTATTTTATTAAGTTGTAAACTAGACCCATCTTTAGACTTATACTCTAAACTATTCTCGGAAAAATCAAGTTTTTGAAATGCAAATAATCTAGTTAGTTTCTTATCACTTTCATTAAATTTTTGAAAGGTTGATTTAATTGATTTTGATAAATCCTCAACTCTAGTTTTCAAACAACTAATTTCTTCTTTTAAAACAATATTTTCAGAGTTCAAAATTGAACTTTTTTTTTTTTTAATTTCAAACCATCATTTTCATTTTCCACATCCAGGATTTTGCACATCAACTTAGACTTAGCCATCAACAATTCATTATATTTAAAACTAAAATCTACAGTATGATCAGAATTCACTAGTGTGTCTGTTATAAAACAGAAGTTAGGTTCTTTTGTATTTTCAGAAACCTCAAACTTTAAGTCGGATTCATCCAAATTACTCCATGTTATCATCTTAGCTTTTTTATGAAACTTTTGCATTTTCTTTGTAAGAATTAGATATTATATTTTATATGTCCAGATCTTTTACGTTCACAGCACATCACTTCTTCCTTTTCTTTCATTTTAGTGATTTTTCTTGCATTATTTTTGGACTTTTGAAAGACATTAGCATTTTGAAATTTTACAGATTTTTTTCCTCTTTTTCTGAGTATTTGAGACAGCCTTCTAGCCAACAAGTTCTTCCATTTTCGCTATTGTCTTCTTCAAATTTTGTTTCCTCCTTTGCTATGAATGCAATACTCTTTTTCTTCCCATCATTTTCTATAGAATGTTGGACTTCTACTTCATAAGCCATCAGCTTTCCTCTAAGCTCATTTAAGGATAACTTTGACAAGTCTTGAGCTTCCTTGATTGCTGTTTTCTGGCCATCCCAACCTTTAGGGAGTATATTCAGAATTTTTCTAACAAGATCAGCATCTGAAAAAACCTTTTCCAAGAGACTTCAGTTCATTTATGATTGAAATGAATCGATTAAATATCTCTTTTACTTATTCTCCTTGTCAAAATTTAAACAACTCATATTTCTGCATAAGAAGATTAACTCTAGTGTCTTTAACAGTCATTGTGCCTTTGTGAGTGATGCACAATCTATCCCAAATTTCTTTGGTGAGGGAACATCCAATATAGTTTAGAATGGGGGGGGGGGGGCGCTGCCACTATCTTAACCAAGAATGAAACTAAGTTTTAAATTCATTTTTCTCATACTCTCCCACAAACTTCGAACCATTTACAATATTCGAGATATTCATATCCCCAAAACCCAAATTATTTATGAATGCTTCCTCTGCATGTGATTCGATTAATTCCAACAACTCACAAAACAAATTTAAGAGCTTGTCCAAATAGCCAACTTCCAAATCTATTATCTCACTCCAAGGTATCGAAATTGTTCTATAGGAAATGCTAAATATTCTCTATATATTGCATTTTAAATCTTAGGAAATGTGCATGCAAAACTGGTCACTATCGTAAAAATATAAGGCTGCAAAGTTGGCTTCTCAGTAACTTTTACTATTGTAAAGATCTGGTTGAGTTGCTAACTTTGTGTTTGATTTTTTCCATCATATTTTCTAGTTTTTATTGTTATAATTATTCAAATTTAAATTCTAGCAATCACTCTAAAGTGTAGAACTTTCAAATTTGAAATCCTCTGGTCGACAAAGAAGTTGCACTTGAGAAAATACCTCTGAAAAATCTGTCACGTCTTTTGAAAATCTTACCTCAAACTTTGAATTTGAAATTTATCTTAAGTAAAAACTTGAATTTGAATCTTGCAAACAGTTTAATCTTGATTAACCCATTTACACATGGTTTAGGATTAAGTATAGTTCCCAATTTGCATTTAATTTGTTGAGTTAAGCCTTGAAAATGAATTAAAATTATAGCAACTCACATCTGCCCTTAAATTCTGATTTTCAACTGGTTCTACCCATGCTCATATGCCAACATTTTTTATACAATAGTTATTTTTAAGTTTTCATGAAAATTTCTATAGAACTTCAACTTTTACCCATAGAAGATTGTATTATTTGAAAAATAAATATTTTAAAAATCTACACACTTGGTAAAATGATTAATAATATATGTAGGTTTTGTTATTGTCAAAATATTAGAGTTTAATAATAATTTTCTTAGCAAAATTCTATACAAGAAAACTGGTAAGACACCTTATGAACTGTGAAAAGGCTATTTGTCTAATCTTAAATATTTAAAAGTGTGGGAGTGTCTTACTAAAGTGATGCTCCCTGTTCCTAAAACAAAAAGAGTAGAAATATCTGATTGCATGTTTATTAGTTATGCTGTATATATTGTAGCATGTAGGCTTTTGTGTTAAAAAGTGATATACTTGATCATAATACTATTATTGAAACCAAAAATGCTGAGTTCTTTGAACATATTTTCCCATTAAAAAAAACTAAAATTGTGTCTCTTGCTCTTGAGGTTCAAAATAGAATGAAAAACTTGATCAAGTATTGTACTGTGAAGGTTTTGCTATTGTTAAGGTGGATAAATGTGTTTACATTAAAGTCATTAATGATGATTTTGTGATTATTTGTTTATATATGGATGATATGCTCGTCGGGCTGCATTAGTTTAATGAGATACAACCATAAACTATGGTTTTCTATATAGTGGATTTCCTACTTTATTAGAATGATACAGTGATGCTAACTGGATCTCAGATTTAGAAGTGATAAAATCCACTAGTGGTTATGTGTTCACCCTTGGGGTGATGTAATTTGAAAATCAGCCAAACAAACAATTATTGTGAGATCCACCATGGTATCTGAACTTATAGTTTTGTAGTTGGCTGGTAATAAGGCTGAGTGTTTGTGAAAGTTCTTAGTAAGTATTCCGTTGAGTGTTAAACCAACACCATCTGTATCTGTGCATTGTGATTGTCGAACGGCAATTGACACTACTAAAAACAAAGCCTTTAGTGGTGAAAATAAACACATTAGTCTGAGACATAATGTGATTAAGCCACTGCAAAAAGATGGAGTAATATCCATTGATTATGTGAAGTCAGAAGTGAATTTGGCCGATCCTCTAACTAAACCTTTGGAAAGAAAGTTAATATATGAAACATCGAGGGGAATGAGATTTAAGCCTATTCGAGAACAATAGTGATGGTAATCCAACCTTTGTGATTGGAGATTCCATGAATATGGTTCATATGGGTAATAACAAGTCATTATTATTCATGTTAACACCAAAATAATTGTCTCTTCCTATGGTGTGGGTGCTAGATTGCATTATTAGAGAGGTTAAGTTAATACTCTTAATGATTTTCATATCCCTTATCGGTGGTGTAGATAATTGTAAATATCCACTTGATGGAATCACCTATATGAGTGTGAAATGGAGCCGCTTAGATGAAATTTTGGCACAATTTCTAGAGTACTCATGAAATACCAGGTGCGCGCATGGCATATTAGTGCAAAACCATGTTGAACAGTAAAAATTGTGGGGGTATAATGTGATTAATAAAATCACTATTTTACAAAATGAGTTATTGGTTTATAAAAGTTTTAAATTCCACCAATCACTCAGTAAAATATATTTTATTTTTTGGATCTTGTTCATAGTCCAAACACCAAATACAATTAATTATACTTAGAGTTGAAACCAGCAAAAGATTTTGAACATATCTTTTTAAAACCCTTTAGAAATATATAGGGGATTGTTGGAGTTATAGTAGTATTTCTAAAAGGATTTCAGATTGTTTGTGAAAAATATTTTTTACTATTGGGATTGGAAAATATCTTGAAAAAAGTGTGAATATTTATATTCTTTTATATATATTGTTTTTACATTTATAAATAATAATGGTTTACATGGTAAATACTGTTTCACTCAAATTCAATCACATTTACCCAACTTAGTTTCACTTCCTCCTATTTCTATTCCATGTTTTGTTACTGTTCCTTGATATTCTCCACAATATCTATTCACTATACATTAATGTCTCCTACTTTTTTGAAATTTTATTAAATGTTAAACCATTTTCAGAAAATGTTAACATAATTATCTTTTATATAAATAAATGCTGAGTTTTACAATCAGAGATGATTGGAGAAACTTCTCTTTGCTGATCCTGTTATATACTTAGTATATAAACTCTGTTGAATCTTGGGAGATTACACTTATATGGTGAAATAATGCTTAAGAACAGTTAGGCCTGACAATTGAGTATTTTGAGTCAGACCTTACAAAGCTTAAGCTTGGCTGTTTCAAATTTTATGGGGGCAAGCCCGAGTCTAACTTGAGAAAGTTCGGAAAATTGAGACTCAAGTTTGGTCAAAAAAATTAAGAGAGTCTTGGGCTCATTTTGAGTCAGGCAAGAGCCTGAATATTCAATAAGACATATCAAAACCCCAAGCATTGTCTCCCCAACATCGTCCCACACAGAAAGAAAAAGAAACCACCATCTTCATCACCCACAAACAAATAAACAAAACACCGTTTTAAGCAGAAAGAGATTGAGAAATGAGAGAGAGAGAGAGCTTACATTGGAAGCATTGCTAATAAGTTCTTGTAGCTATAGAAAGTGTTGATGATCAAACTTAAAAATTGGTTAATCTCAACCTGGAAGCGAATGTCTCCATCTCCGCCATTGACGTGACTACTCAAAACTCAGAAAAGAGAACAAATAGAAAGAGCAAGAGAGAGTTTAGGTCTTTTTCCTGTGAGGCAATCACGAGAGGACCATTTTTTTTTTTTTTTGGTTATGTTGTTGTTATTGCGAGAGAGAGAGAGAGAGAGATGGGGTTGTGCTTTGAGATGTTAATGGTTGTTGCTGGATTTGCAGACAGAGGAACCAACCAAGAGAGAAGAGAGAGAAAAAGTGAAAAATAGAGAGAGAGGGGAAGCACGAGAGGACCAATAGTTATATACTTGAGTTCACTGGTTTCTAGATCCTTCAATTGCCCAATTTTTTTTTCTCAATTTTCTTTCCTTTTATTTTTACTTTTTTCTGTTTGTTTGGATTTTGAATATCTATCTCAAAATTTTAGCTCACCACTATTCATTTTTATTATAATGGGCCGAGCCTATATCAGGCCGAACCCACTTATATTTAGAGTCGACTCAAAATTAAAATAAGTTTAAATAATGGTCCAAATTCAGCCTAGCCCTAAAATAAACCAATCTTAGCCCTTCAAAACAGGCCAAGCTTTGGCCGGCCCGGACCAATTGCCATTCTTAAAAACAGTGCATTGCACGCCTCAGATTCCAATTGAATGCTATTTTCGATTTTATCCCCAACACACAAGACTAGTTTTGTGCTTGAGACAAAGTTTCTAGAGAAATACTTAAACAAAAGTATTATTTTTTTCCTATTTTATTTTTCTTTCCAAGTTAAATATAGTCACATTCGTCCATGATCATTTTTATTTTTATGTTCGTGTTATATTTGCTTTCGCTGCTTTTATTTATTATTAAATATATACATTTTGTTCTAAAAAAATATGCCAATTCCCATGGCTTTAATGCTCTAACATCCAATAAAAATCTAATATATTTTTTATTCAACTTTTAGACATACAAATATTTTATTCAAATAGTTCTGTCAGTTGCGTCATTTATCTTTACATGAACAAAGAAAAAAAAATGAAAAGTTTTGTCTAATTTATGATGCCTAAAATACATATTCAATTTTTATATTAATGCCTCGGAACTTAGCAAATCCATAGCAAGCAGTTTTCCACTTGATGTCAATGTGTTTATCTAATCAAACATGGTTCTAGCTTTTTATGCATTCAAATGTATACTAGTTTTTTGCCGTGCACTAACATTCAGGATACCCACAAAATGTAAATTACATTTTTTTAGTATAGAAACATTTATTAAATTTATAATTAACTTGATATTTAAATTAAATTATTATACAAATTGATAAAAAAATATGATGTATATTAGCGATATAAAAAAAAAGTTTAACTACTGAAATTATAAAAAAAAAAAAAAAAAAAAAAACCAATGAATGAAATAACAAAAGATAATAAGTGGAGTAAAAAGGTAATAAAAAAATAGATGACCATTCGTGGAGCCCAAAAAAAGTGAAAAAAACCTATGTTAAAAAAAGGATCAAAGAAGAAAAAAATGGTTAAAAAATAAAATGAGTGAGGACCTAAATAGAAAAAAAAAGAAGAAGAAAAAAAAACTGTGGTTTAAAAATAAAATGACGACTATCTGCGAGGCAAAAAAATAAAAGAGAAAAAACCTATGTTAAAAAATGAAAAATGACTAAAGTTAAAAAAAAAAAAATGGATTAAAAAAAAGAACTTGAATGGACAAGTGGGGCAAAAAAAAAAAGAGGAAAAACCCATGTCTATAAAAAATTAATGGTTTAAAAATAAATGGAGGATCATCCGTAAGGCACAAACAATAAAAAGGAAAACATTTATGTTTAAAAGAAATCGAAATATTTAAGAGAAAAAAAGTTGATTTTAAAAAATAAAAAGAGTTAGGATTTGTATGAAAAAAATAAAAATCTATAATTTAAAGATAAAGGGACGACTATTCGTGGGATAAAAAAATCAAAAAAGAAAAAACCTATGTCCCAAAAAGACAACGGACCCAAGGATAAAAAGGGTAGAAAAAAGTGAAAAATATGAACAAAAGACAAAAAAAAAAAAAAAACCAAAGCACAGCCCTAAAAAGATAAAGGACCTATGAAAAAAAGTGCAAGAACCTAAATGGAAAAAAAAGTGTGGCCCCAAAAACACGAAAAATTCAAGTAGAAAAAAGTACAAAGACTTAAATAAAAAAGGAAAAAAAAAATTGTCGTCACAGGTTAAAAAAAGTGCAAGGGCCTAAATAATAATAAAAAAAACAAAGTGTGGTTTGCAAAAGACAAAAGACCCAAATGAAAAAAAAAATGGTTCAAAAAAGTGCAAAAAACTTGAATGAAAAAAAAAAGAAAAAAAAAACACAACGAACTTCTACGTGTAAAAAAAAAAAAAAGGTACATCTAAATGGGAAAAAAAAAGATATAACAGGGTGCCAAAAAAAGTACAATGAACATGGATGAAAAAAAATATATATATAGTGGAGTCCTGAAGATATGGGATGACCAAACAGGGACATCTCCAAAAAAGAGTACGCGAACGGAAAAATATGGAACGACCAAGTAAGGACTTTCAGGAAAAGCACATGAACAGTAGAAGGTGTGAACCAAGAAAAAAGAAAAAAAAAAAGAAGTTGGAAGAAAAAAGGATGCAAATGAAAAAAAAAAAAAAAAAAAAAAAGATGGCAGGGTCCCAAAAATATGAGACAACCACCCAAGGGTAGCGAAGCAAAGCACATGAACAGTAGAAGACCCAAACGGTAAAAAAAAGGAAGCTGGACTAAAAAAAAAAGGATACAAATGAAAAAAAAAATAAAAAGATGGCGGGATCCCAAAAAAACGATTTCAAAACCCGTCATATGTGTGCTAAAAGAGGAAATTTTTTCCTTAGGGTGTTGTTTTAAATTTTTTTTTTCCACGCCAAAAGTGTGCTTTTCTCTCTCTCACACAATGGATAATCGACCTCTCTCTCTCTCCTAGAAAAACTCCCTCCTCTAGCCAAATTTTCCAATCTCTCTCGATCGACCTTAGTCGATTCTCTTATTTCGCGATCGACCGATCAGTTTCTCCCTCTCTCTTCCTCTCGATCATTCTATTCTCTTTCTCTTTCTTGGTATCTCTAACTGAAGTTGCTTTCATCCATCAGAGGAAGAATGAATAATGATATAATTTCATAAGCTAGATCAATCGCTAGTTAACATGTTACGGGTAGGCGAGTAAGTTTTTCCTTCCATCGATTTGTTTTGGTCTTTTATTTTTCTTTTATTTTCCAGATTTTGGTAAAAGCTTTCGATTTGTTCATATGCTTTTGGTTTGGCAAATTTCAGAACCAAAAATTTCGGCTCGGTTTGAAAATATGGGTAATAACCAACCGTGTTATATTGGTCATTTCTCCTCTCTCACCTCTCACTCTCACTTTCTATATTGGATGTATGCACAAATATATAAAACACACGCGCGCGCGCGCGTGCACACACACACACACACGTGACCAAGAAATGAAATCCAAGAAAAAGAAAAGAACAAGTTCATTAATTAAACTCCCCAAATCCAATTCTCTGTCTCTCCTTATTATTGGAAGTGAGTTTTGACTTCACAAATTTGACTCATTGTGACTCAAATGAATAAAATCTATAAAAGATCATCAGAGGGTATTTCGGTGAGGAGATTCCGACCCTCAAATTAAAATAACGGTTTTCGGAAGGAATAAAACAGACAAAAAGAGAAAGAGAGGGGATCTCCCTGTAACTTGTGTGCCCAGTGTTGAGTCAAAAGAATTTACCCGAACTACTGTAAATCGGGGGATTTTATAGGATGTTCTGTTGGAGTCGTATGAACTCAGTGTATTACAACCCTAGTTTCCTTATAAAGAGGACCAGGGATTTCAAGATTTTGATAATTAAGTTATTCAAAAAATTCGTCATCCTTATTGTTTAGAAAGTTAAATATATATATGGAGATTTCTTCCCTTGTCCGAAAGATATACTTCGTGCTAAAGTTGGAAGCAAATATCATTAGACTCAATGAAATATTACCTTTGGTTTGGTAAAAACCGAAAGGGTCGACTACTGGTCATCGGTTGAGGGAGAGACGAGTATCTGGAAGCATCAATAATTCCATGGAGCAATTGAATTGACGTCATCGAGAATTAACGGTAATCTTATTGAGCGGTCGGGGCGACATGGCCCCACTCGGGAAGATAAATCATGATGGTAGATCGGGATAACATAGACCCATTTGAAGATATAAATCCTATCGATAGATCGAGACAATATAGACCCATTTGTGTCTAAGCGTACTGACCCTTTTTGAATCACAGGTCTTATGTTTGACACTTTTCGAATTAAACCTTTTTTAATGGGGTCCCATCATTTGTCCCTGACTCGTGGTATTATTTCATGAGAAAGGCTATGAGTAATGATTTTATCGAAAAAGTGCTAAACTTTTAATATGACAAGTGTCTTTTCAATTCCCGCGAAGCGTCTTTAGTACTCTTGATAAAGCCACACATTTAGGTGTATTGTAAACTTTCGCATCTTCTTCTACGACTTGTTTCTTCATCTGGAGAAAATTCTTTTTGAAAAATGTCGAAGGGTGTTTCTTCTTCTTATCAGAGCATTGATGAGATTCAAAGCATGATGACTAAGGAGGAACTCAGTGAGATACGAACTGATATGGCGTTAGGGGGTGATTTTGCATTAGTACTACCCACCAGTAAGGATAGGGCAAACAAGGCTCCTGACGGCTGTGTTCTTATGTATAAGCAGTCAGTGACGTATGGCATAAAGATTTTATATACGGGCCTACTTTCTCAGGTGATACAATATTAGAAAATTTACCCCACATTGCTCATTTCTAGTGTTTGGTGCTTTGTGGTTGCGATACTCTCCCTGTTAGGGTTTTGTCATTTTCGTTTTGACATGGAGATTTTGGCGGTTCTTTTTTTGCTGGCACAGTGAAAGGATCAAAGCTCTACTCGTGGTTGGTATCAGTTGCAAACCTGCCTAGATTCTCATCGGAAGTTCTACCATAGTGAATCAAATGACAAGTTTTAGCCATAGAAGTATTTCTTTGTGAGGTTTTTAAACATAGATCTTATGCCTGCATTGTCGAATGTTGACCAAGAGCCACTGTTGAAGGGAAAACCTCCATTTCTTACTCTCCATTCTCATTTTTTTCGGTCTGTCAGGTGCTTTTGTGAGAGGAGGAAAGTAATGGGAAAACTAAGGAGCATATGTCTCCCATTGTGTCGAAGCATTCTGAGTCTGTGAGAGCAAGGACGGAGGAGATTGGTAGTCGGTCGCTTGATGCGCCTTCCTCAACGGGATGTGCTGAGGGAGATGTCCCGGCAGAAGAAGTTTCTGAGGCAAAGGGACTTATAAACACGGTTGTCTTAATGGTTCAAGAGGGTCCATCAGCGGAGTCACACATCCCTATTGTGCCCATAGGTGAGGCGTCTGTTCAGTTTCTTATGGAGCCGCGGAGCCCTTATCATGAGAGTGCGAGAGAAGATAGACTCCCACCACTTGTCTTTGTTAAATCCTTTGATGCTCAGAACAATGTGCAGGAGGGGGGATTAGTTGTTGTTTGCGTGGGAGGCCATCGATACAACTGTATCGATGCCGAAGGAACATTTCGGCTAGCTGAACAGTTTGACTTTGGGGATCTTAACTTGGAACTATCGAAGATGTCTCCTGAGTGGGTAGATAAAGCTCTCCAGTGTCTTTACTTGACGGTACCATTCCTGATCGAAACTCGTTTTGTTTAGTTCTTTTTCTGTTTTCACTTACTCGTATTGTCCTCCCTTAGATTGCAGCCTTGGCAGAACTTGGCAACGGAGGAAGCAATCAGAGAAACGGGTTAACCTTTTGAAAAACCAAGTCTTAGCATTACGAGATGTCTTGGAGCAAAAGGAGAGAGATGTCTAGGCCAAGAGTGTCTCCAATGCTTTGTTTACTGAGAAGGACGAACGGATCAAGCATTTGGAAGAGAAGTAGGAATCAGCTGAGAAGCGTTGCGAAGAATTGGAGGCCGAGCAGCATCTCCACATAGGTAGCCTGATAACTACGAAGACCTTGGTGTAGTCACCGGAAAAGTCTCTTCAGGAAGTTGAATAGAAGATATCTCAACTTAATGAGTCCATTATTAGGGATGCTATAACCCTCAGACGTTCCCAATACAAACTATTAAAGAGATTGAAGTGTGTCGAGGTGATAGCTCGGAAGGTTAAGATGTACGATACTTTGCACCCTTTAGAGGAGATAGCTGATCAGGTAGCTCCAGGTCAGGGTTCTGTCCTGACAGCTCCGGTTGATGGTCATATCAGATTAGCCACGATTCAAGCGATCGTTGAGTCCCCTTCTCGAGAGGTCTTAGCGCTTTCTTCTACCCTTCCTGACCCAATGTGATTCTGTGCTATGGAGTTTTAGCTTGGAAGGCCCTTGGGCCACATCATATGTTTATCTTTGTAAAAGCTTCTTCTTTGATTATATAAAGAATGTATTTTTCTTTGCGTACTCTCTATGTGACTTGCTGATGGTTTCCCAGGTTAATCGGCCTGAGTGGTATTGTTAATTTATCCGAAAGTATATCGTCTTCGTTGGAAGGTCACATCGGTTAAACAGTAGTTATCTTGAGGATCAAGTTTCGCTCATCATTTTGAAAATTTAGGCGATAGTGCTCTAATTAAGAAGAACATCTTCCATGGGCGAACTGATACAACACAAGTTTGTTCGAGGGGATGAACAACAAGTCAGGGCAACATGAGCCCGCTTAAAAAAATGATTTCAACAGATGGGTTGTTATATCGGTAGGTCAAGGCAACACGGGTTCGTTTGAAGGAGCAGATTCCATCGGTCGAGATGATATAGACCCAGGGCGATATAGGCCCATTCAGAGAGATAAATCCTTTCGATAAGATGGAGCGACATAAGTCCATTCGGGAAGATAAATCCATTCGGTAGGACGGGGTGACATAAGTCCATTCAGGAAAATAAATCCATTCGGTAGGACGGGGCAATATAGGCCTATTCAGAGAGATAAATCTTTTTGGTAGGACGGGACAACATTGATCCATTTGGAGAGATAAATCCCTCTGGTAGGACGAGGCGTCATAGGCCCATTCGAGAAGATAAATCCATTCGATAGGATGGAGCATCATAAGCCCATTCGGGAAAATAAATCCCTTCGGTAGGGCAGGGCGTCATAAGTCTATTGAATTCACCAAAATGGCTTATCACGAAAAAAGATCAGTTTCAGATAGACTAAAGGCAAGTATAAAAAGAGAAAAAGCCATATGTCAGGAGATTTTGTAAGAATATCCGCTAAGGGGTAAGGGAGCCAGAATTTACTCAAGAGGGAAATTAAAGAACACAGGGTCATAAGCCGGAAAAGCGTAAGTGGGAATGTTGGATTCATGTAGGGACTACTGGTCATGGATCTGGAGGATCTCTTTGTCTTGCCTATTGTGTGATGGTTGACTGGCTGGTTGCTATTCGATTCATTTTCTCATGGCAAATCATGCCGATCGGAGGAGGGTATGTTTCTCCCTTCCATGCTAATAAACTCTTGCAATTTCCCACTTCGGACCAGTTATTCTAATTCGTCTTTGAGTTTTCGACAATCGTTAGTCATATGGCGGTAATCTCAGTAAAAGTGACAATATTTGGATCGATCCTTTTTAGGATCATCCTCAGTAAAATGAGGGGGCCAATATGATTTATTCTTGATTTGAAACAAAACTTGGTTGGGAGACTCACTCAAAGAAGTATAAATGTCAAACTTTTACTGTGGCGGGGGACCCGGTCGATTCTTCTTTGGTGACAATCGTTGGGGTGACCGACTATTTTCTTTTTGGGACGATCGGTTTTTTCGCTTGTCGAGGGTTTCAGGATCTTCGGTTGCGTTGTATTTTTCAGTACGAGTGTAAAACTCTTGGATAGTGGAAGGGAGATTCTTTGTGATTGAGGTTTTCATGCCCAAGGGCATAACCCAGTGAGCAATGCTACTAGCGCGATAGAGTGGTCAAAGGCCGGGATTTTCATCATTTAGGTCTCAAATTTTTCAAGAAAATCTCTCAGGGACTCATCGTCCCTTTGTCGTAGTGAAAACAAGGAGGTAGACTTTCTCTTAACTTCTCGACTGATCACAAAATGCACTTTAAACTGCTATCGAAGCTGGGAGAAGCTCCGAATGCTGAATAGTGGAAGCGAATTGAACCATATCAATGCATTACTCTTGAAGGTAGTAGGGAAGTCTTTACACATGGTAGTATCCGTCATGTCTCTTGAGACCATCACTGTCACGAAGTGAGTTGCGTGATTGCAGGGATCAGTCGTCCCATCGTACCTTTCCATGGGAGGGAGGAGTATGTCCTGAGATACTGGTTCTGAGGAAATCTTTGGGTCAAAGGGCAACATAGCCAAAGAATACGAAGGCGAGACGTTCCTTCTGGTGTTAGCTTGTTTGAGTTCATCTGTAACAAGTTGTGCGATTTGTTTTCTTAAGTCATCCGGATCTTGGCGAGATGTCACTGACGGTTTATGATTCAATCGAGGCACGAGTCTTCGTGAGCGTGCTTGCTCTGGTCCTTCTGAAGAGGATTGCCCTTTTGGCCTAACAACACGACTGAGTCCCTCCAGTTGTCTGCTCACGCTTTGTATTTTTGACTCCAATTTTTTCAATTAAGGGTGATCGATTGGACCTAGGGGCACCAGCGTGACGGGTGCGATTGGATGTCTTTGAGGCATAAGTTGAGGAACCTGCTCCGACCGAGAGGGTTGAGGAGTAGCACGATCGTCCACGGAGCAAATAGGTGCCACTGGGGGAGAAGCATTAGTTGAAGTGGTGATATGACCGTTCATGGCGGACGTGGACTTCGAGGTGGTTCTGGTTCTCCTTTTTGGAGACATGATGATCTGGTAATACAGGGAGTTTGACGAAACTGCTCTAATTTGTTCTCACGAATGACACCAATCTATTGGAGGTGGGTTTTAGCTCTACAAATCTAATTCCTTGTGACACGATCGGATAAAACCTGTAAAAAACCGTCAAATGGTACTCTGACGGGGGAGACTCCGACGCTCAACTTAGAAAGAGCAGTTTTCAAAAGGAATGAAACAAACAAAGAGAGAAAGTGAGAGAATCTCCATGTGACTTGTGTGTCCAGTGTTGAGTCAAAGGAACTTACCTGGGCTGCTGTGTATCGAAGGCCTTTGTAGGATGTTCCACTAGAGTCGTGTGAACTCTGGGTGTTACAACTCTAATTTTCTTATGAAGAGGTTCGGTGATTTCAGAATTTCGACAATCAAATTATTTGAAAGATTTGTCATCCTTATCATTTAGGAAATTGAATATATGGGGAGATTTATTCCCTTATCTGAAAGATATGCTTCGTGCCAAGGTAGGAAACAAACATCATTAGATTCAGTGGAATTAACCTTTGGTTTGGTAAGAATCGAAGGGGTCGACTACTGATCATCGGTCGAGGGAGAGACGAGTATTCAGGAGCATCGAATAATTCCATGAAGCGATTGAATTGCATCACAAGAATCAACAGTAATCTTATTGGACGGTTGAAGCAATATGGGTCCACTCAGGGAGATAAATTTCGTTGGTAGATCGAGGCAACATTGGCCCATTTAGAGAGGCAGATCTTATCAGTAGATCAGGACAATATAGGTTCACTCGTATCTAAGCGTACTGATCCCTTTTGGATCACGGGCTTTATATTGG
The DNA here is from genome assembly GCA_037126225.1 of Dillenia turbinata. Classification (NCBI taxonomy): domain Eukaryota; kingdom Viridiplantae; phylum Streptophyta; class Magnoliopsida; order Dilleniales; family Dilleniaceae; genus Dillenia; species Dillenia turbinata. The sequence goes on from JBAMMX010000008.1 coordinate 7,740,487, forward strand.
ACACTTCTCGAATTAAGCCTTTTTTGAATGGAGTCCCATCACCTATAAAGCCCAATAGTGTGTGCCTCTCAAAGATTAGAGAAAAAATTGCCTTCTATTTCTCTCTCTTTAGTCGTTCTACTTTCCTGCACAATCCTCTCCTTGGTCTCTCACCCTTGTCAATAGCTTCGCCTACCCTCCATCCATGGCAATCGTGAGGAGTCTTATGTTGGTCTTGGCATTGTTGCTTGTTAGGGATACTCGCCTTAGTGATCCGATGGACCTGTCACGAATTCAAGATCAACATCTCATTCATGATATTTCGGCGACCCCTTCTTCCTCTGCAATACGAATTTTATAGACAAACATATCCTACTACGGAAAAGATAGTATGGACATTAATGCCTGAAATAGTATCTGATCACACCGATATTCCTCCTGCACTTCTTCGTCCGTTTTTCCATGACTGTTTCATTCGAGTACTCCACGTCTCCTTTCCCTAATTAGTTTTGGGTCTTCCTTTTCAATTTTTTTGTTTCTTGAATTGGGTGGCTGATTCTTGTTATTCTATGTGTTTCTTGCATTTTGGGAATTCAGTTGTAGTAAAATTTTGTTGCTTTGATTAAGTTTTTCTTGTGTTGAATTTGAAAGTGTGTCCATCTCTCTAGTTCTCAATTCTTCTCTATAATTCCAGTATGTTTGTATTGATATCTTTTTTTTGCATTTAGTTTGTTAATCAAAAGATTTGATTTGAATACAATGCTTTGTTCGTGTTCTTGATCGTATTTCTTGCTGTTTTGAATACAATTCTTGATTCTTCTTCTTCTTCTTCTTCTTCTTCTTCTTCTTCTTCTTCTTCTTCTTCTTCTTCTTTTAGTTTGATTTTGTTAATCTTGCAGTCGGATTCATCTCATAGTATTCTATCTTTTACCTATTTTTTATTAATCTTTTGATTGTTTATTCTAAATATTTCTTTAGAATTAAATCTTGATCGTTCAAAATTTTTAATTTTAGAAAATCTTTTAATCTTGGGGTGTTGAGCATTTAATTCTTTTACTTATTTGATTCTTTTTTTGGGTTAATCTCGAAATTGGATTCATCTCTCTCTCTTTTATTTATTTATCTAGTTCATAAGATTTTTCCTTTCGTCTGTTGTTTTATCTTAGAGTTGGGCTCAGGGTTTAGACTCTGCTACTTCATTAATTTCTAGTTTCATTTGCTCCATTCGTCATTCTCTTGAATTCCATTTGAGGATGTTTTGTTTGACTGCTCATCTGAGTTCAGTTGGGTGTTGCTTGTAAATTAATCTTTTTCATGTGGTGTTGTTGAATGTCATACAGGCCTGTGATGGTTCAGTTCTTCTTAACTACACCAGCAACCCCAACTCTACAGCCGAGAGAAATGCAATCCCAAATCGAACCTTAAGAGGCTTCGAATATATCGATCAAATCAAAGAGGCAGTCGAGAAGAATTGTCCTGGTCCTGGAATTGTATCTTGCTCGGACATCTTAGCTATGGCCACTAGAGACGGAATAGTGCTGGTCAGTTCAGTAATTTTTATTGCTATTTTATCAATTTCGTTCTTTTCTTAGTAAGTGTTGATCTACATCAAATTGGCATTTCAAATTACTACAGATAGGTGGTCCATACTATCCGGTATTAACCGGAAGGCGTGACAGCATTACATCTTATTTCAATGAAGCTACCAACCATATTCCCCGACCAACTGACAGTGTAACCCAATTTCTCCAGGCATTTGGCCTGAGAGGGTTTAATACACGGGAGGCTGTTGCGTTGCTAGGTACCGAAACAATCAATACATACTCATATCTTGATTAGTGTTACCATTTTCTGAAGCATGCATGTGTCTGATTGGCGGGGGTCACAACATTGGGAGGATGGGGTGTGGAGTTATAAGGGCACGTTTCAATTTCTCTGGGACAGGCAAGCCGGATCCCAGTATCCCTGCAGACCTGCTGAATGAAATGCGCAGGCGATGCCCGGATGAGGATGATGGTCGGTCCATTTCAGTGTCTCCGTCTCCTGCACCAACTTCGGATTCCACAACGGTGCTAAGAATTACTCAGAGGAATGGCTTCATGCCCAATGGTGAGAATTTCGATTCTCACTTCTCTAAGAACCTGCTCAGAGGTAGAGGCCTTATCTTTTCTGACCAACAGCTCACGCAAAGTCCAATAACGGTGAGGATTGTCGGAGCATATGCGTCGGATGAGGGAGGAAGCGAAGCTTTCAGGAGAGATTTTGCAAAACCAATGGTAAAATTGTCGAATTTAAATGTTGTAACAGGAGATGATGAAGGAGAAATAAGACTTTCTTGCTTCATGCCTCGGAACACGTAGTTTTCTGTGGAAGAAACCTTACCTTTGTTAAGTCCTTTGATTTTCTATTTTATTGTCATATTATCTTTCTCTTGTTTTCTTCAATGATATTTTTCTAAGACTCCGCCCAGTGAGTTTAATTGAATGAAATGATTTTTTTTTATTCGTTTTTTTTTTTACATTTTGTTGAAACATTATGTCACAAAAATAAATAGAAAAATATTCTATGGAAAATTTAGATCAAGTTGTCATTTCATTCATACATTTTGCCATTTTTGAATTTATTGCGAAATCAAATGGCTCAAAAATAATGATTTTCTAACAAACTACATTTCATTTTCTGTTGCAAAATATGCCCTTGCTATATAAAACAAATTCCAATGAATGAAATTACGAGAAATGTGACTTCCAATATTCTATGATACCAATTTTTATTTCATGATATTTTTTTAATAATTCGTTTAAAATTCAACGTGGTCGGTTTGATTAAACTTGTATTTATTTGTTTAGAATAACATTTATTTATTTATTGTGTGTGAATTTAACAAAAAAAGGGTTAAGCTTTACTTGTATAATAAGAAAAACAAAATCATAGAATATTAAGTAAATAAGTTACATAAAAATAATTTTTTTAAATATTCTATAGGCATCTTATGTTTCATCAAGGCTTGCACATTTCATGGAAATAATTAATTAATTAATTTATTAAAAAAAAAAAAAGCAGCTAAGCAACTTGTTGATCTGTGACAACAATTGCCTTGCATTCTCAGTACAGTGAACTTATACTGGAATGATGTATTGTGTTATGGCCACGAACTCTCTCACAGTTACAAACAAGCAAACGAAGGGATAGGGCAGAGACAACAAAATTGACGAAGCCATCATGAACAACTATAAGATTGCTGAAAATAACATAGGATGTAGGCACCAAAAAAAGCAAAGAGTATCTTGAATTTCATATACAGGAATGAGATTTTTACCGGGGCAGGATTTTAGAGTTAAACAATTAGTACTGGAGCACATTCACACAATATTCAACAGGGATGAGTAATTGGACCACCTACAGGACAGTTAGGGGACAGATGACAGAAAGAGAAGAGCATCTGTTCAGGCAATTATGGCATCTCAATCAGGGTAAAGTCTACATCGGGTTCTTGTTGGTACCACTCAATATCAGGAATCGGTGATGCTGGGCTTCTTGGTGGACACCTCAGGTTACTAGGCTGCCTGTCTGGAGAAGAGTTAAAGTCTTCAACCAAATGGAGTGGCCACTCTTCCAACTCTTCAAGCTGGAAACAAAAATGAGGTACATATTAAAAGCTTTGCTCCATCAAGTCAAGCAAATTTTCCGAAACATGAGGATAGAAATTCTCCACCTTTGTATTCCCCCTCTTTGGAAAAGCTGCATCAGGACACGTTGCTATATGTTCACATATACCTGAAGAAAGGAAAGCCTACAAATATCAGAAATTAGGTGTAAAATCAAAGACATAAATGAATCGGGTCACTAATGAAGGACTAGATTTACCTTGGTGAAACCCAAGTATATCTAGGAAATAATCCATATCCATAACCATCTTCTGTTCCTTAATGCATTCTTCGTGATTGTGCAAAAACCCTTCGTGCTTAGAAACCTCAGCAACGGCATTCAATTTATCATTGAGATTCTTTTTAGGTGCCTCCATAAGATTAGGCTTTCCAGAGTTGGTGAGATCGCTTGGGGCTTTTCTGCCACTATGCCGTGTCTTCTCCTGAGTTTTGAAGGTAGAACATGTCGGTTTAGAAGTTGTAAGCCTATCACCAAAAACACTCAGGCTCTTATTCGGGCTGTTTGCAATGTTAGTCAAATCACCAAGCGCCCTCCTTCCAGCAGCCCCACCTTTCTTCTTTGCTACAGAGGCAGCCCCTGCGGACATTTGATGGGTTAGTTGAGCCAACAACTACAGTAGAGAAAATAAATGGGGTGAAAATAAAGAAACAACTGAGTTAAATCATTACCCTTATGCAGAAAACTTGAATTCTGATCGTGAATGAGGCCACTACCTCTTTGCGTGGCCATGGGGATAAAACGTCAGTCAAGTGCTGTGCAAACTGGCACAAACAATGAAGAACAAATCTATTAGGCATGTAAAAACATAAAGGCACAAATGACGAGAATTGAAGGCAAACAATCAACCCAAACAAGCGTTAAGGACCACAAATTGCGGTCAATCTCAAGATCCTTATAATCAAAATCAATTTTCTTAGTCGATATAGTGACCCTAATCATAAGCAATTAGGCATGTCAAACCCCATGATTTGCACAAGAGTTTATTTCTTGAGTAACCAAATCTGTCTTCTTCTCAAAGACGAACAACAATCAGGAAAAACGAAATTAGGGTTTCTCAGTCTGTTTCAGAATTAAGAGAGTACAGAACCACAAATCTATTAAATCAATTCAAAATCATTCCGATTCAACACAAAAACATTCTAAAAATTAAACTAACAAAGAAAGGCCCATCCTCGAATTATGATCTGTAACATAACAACCAACGATTTAATGTAAAACAAGAAAAGGCAGAAATTTTTAGGGTTTACAAGAGAGGGAACTTACAAAAAGGTCTCTCGATTGAGCAATTCTTCTTGTGTTCTACAGTAGGGATGATCTTCTTCTTGCTCTTCCTCTTGTTGGATTTCTCGCGTTTTCTTCGCTTTCAAGTTTTGAAATGCCTCTGTATTCGCACTGCAGTTTCTGCTTTTTTGGGTTTGGTGAAGCGCAACGGTCATATTCCTTTACTCACAAAAGAAGGTCTCTATTACAATTACATGAATGCCATTCCTTTGAAAATGAGTTGAGCTGGGCCCTATTGGGTCAGGCCTAAGGAGGTGTAAAGATAAGCCCAAGAAGAAGTTCAAACTAGGCCTAAACCAAAAGTGAGCTCAAATCATGCACATGCCTATGACTATCTGTTGTGAGGAATGGGCCCATTAGGCCTCATGTCCAACTTCAGTTCAGGGTTTTTTTTTGTGGGGGTGTCCTTTGTTTTTCCAATACCAAACTGATATTCAAAATCATATTTTGATTAATTCAATTTAAGTATTTATTAATTGATAGACCAATTATCTGTTGTTATACTAATGTAGTTTTTTCTATTCTCAATTTTTAAACCCTAGACTTAATTAAAAAATCTAAAACCCTTACTCACTAAACCAATTTTCCATGCTGTGCGGATAGGTTTACATAAAAACATATTTGAAATTTCTTGTGGAATCTATTCAAGTCATAATTACAGTTTTAGAACAAAATCTGAACTAAACATCTATTACAAATGCAATACTCTTTATTCTAAATCAGAATGGTTACAAACAAATTCATGTGTACAAACAAATGGCAAGGTGGTTGTAGGTTTCCTATGGCTATGGAGGACGATAATAAGCATAGATAGCATAGAAAGTCTGGCCTGCAGTAAGCAACAGGAGGACTATGGCAGCGAGAAGCGAAAGAAATGACCATGGTGTGCTGAAATAGTCATTGATCAAATTCGCCCACCAAACGTGCCATTTGGAAGCGTAATATGCCTTGCAGTGATCATTGATACCCTTAATTTGTTTCGACAAATAGCAGTCATCCAAGTCATAGACAATCTCTCTTCCAAGCTTGTTGAAAAGATTCGCAACATCCTCATTGCTTCCTAACACATGATTTATGATACGATTTTGGTGAAGAATCTCAACGTCCACAGTCGAATTGATTATGCTGTCGAAGAACATGAAGTAGTTGGTGAAAAAGGGCTTGGCATCTTGATCACTTTGCTCATAAGCCACACAATTCAGTAGGAGAGGAACTGTGTTATCATCAAGATACAGAGTTGAGATTTCAAGGACTCCCCCTTTGAATTTTATGTCAAGTAAGTCACGGTCGCTTCTATTTTTCAGCTTAACTCTTGCCTCTTGAAGCTCGCTCACACTATGAATTAGCTGTCTTTCTTGAACAAGTGACAAGCCACCCTTCTTTCGTATTTGCTTCCACTCCAACGTACTGGTTTTGTCTATGACAGATGAGAGGAAAGTTGAGCGGAAAACATCTAACAGATGATCAAATTCCTCTTCTTTGTCCAACTTACACAACCTATTTTCTCTTGGAAGTAGAGGATCAAAGAATGTGACAGTAATTTCTTGTAAAGAAGGCTCTTCAGCTAACCTTGTGAGCAGATACAATTCTTCTAGTACAAAGAAAGGAAGCTGGTTCTCCAACATCAATAGGTCACGCTGCAGAGTCCTTAGCATCCAACGTGTGGTAAAGATTGGGTCATCAACATTTTTTCCCTGTCCCAGAAAGGCAAAAAAGATATATTTAAAAAAAAAAAAAAAAAAAAAAAAAAAAAAAAAAAATCTCAAGTCTTCCAGCATTAAAGGTGACCAATTAAAAGACTTCCGATAAGAGAAGATTATTTATACTAGATCAAAAGTATCTGGCATGGCTACTTTTAGCTTCCTTTTAATTTCCATGAAGCAAGAATAGAGCGATAAATACATTTTCTTCACCTCTTTCTCGCATGTGTAAAGACGCAGCAATTCAATCACGAAGCATCCATCCAGAACCATCATTTGCACAAATTCATCACTGTCCATATCAAAATACTCCGAGTAGCGCTCCCTTGCTTGAGGCTCCAGGGCTCTCATAGCCCTTTCAAGCTCCTCCAACTGCACATTCCCATGAACTTGTGGCACTGGTCCCTCTGCTTGTACCCTGTTTTCCTTACTTCTCCCTCCCAAAAGTCTAAGCAAGTACCGCATCTTGTGCTCCTCCATGGACTCCAGCCCTGGCTCTCCATTGTGAAAAGGTCCGATGGATATGATTTTTGGTATGAAGGAATTCCTATGGACTAACCGCATGTTCCTAGGGACCCTGTAGATTGTCCACCATCTTCCAGAGTCATAATCAGGCCCTTCCTCAAGACAACTGTTGATCTTAATGACCCATTCCGGTGTTTGATCTTGCATAGGTCTTTTACTCGTTCTTGATCTGCTTAGGTTGTTTATGCTCCTCTTCTCTCTCCTAGATCGACCCATTTGTGCACCTTATATGCACAACAAACACTTCAATTTAGCTGGAACACAATTGCTTTACGCGGGGCAGAATGCCAATGGATCAGATCAAAATTTAAGGGGCGAACAATCTTCTGGTCTCCTGAAAGATTTAGGAACTTCAAAGACCTTATAGTATAATTCTGGTCTAAATCATTTGCCTAATAATTGAATGTTTCTTGTTTTCAAAACACAGCCTTAACGTGATAAACATTAATTTAAAACAAACAACAGATACTAATCTATTTTAATTAAGCTTGGTAGTTGGAAAATACGTAAGGCACTTGTCCCCAATGATTTTTCTCAAGAATTCGGATGAGCAGATAAATCATAAACTACATATTGGATAGTCTCCAAAGATACGTCTGAGAAATAAGTCATTATTGTAGATTGAGAACTTTGAACAAGTTTGGCAGAGTAGTGACGCCGATGTTTTCTTCGTAACATATGTTTTCTATAAGAGCTTAGTACTGAAGCTTTGGACTTTTCGTTTAATACTAAATAACCTAGGCAATTAAGATAAACTATTTGATTTAGTCTTTATTGGTAGTGAAAAGGAAGTGATCGTTCTTCGTTTGCAGTCTAAGCTGGCACCAGGGTTGGACCATACCCGCATTACTGAAAAATAAATACAAGAATAAAACATAGTAATCTTTGACCGAAGCGTGAGATTAGCAAAGAATCATTCGAAAGAAATTCCTTCTGGCGTCTTGTTTGGTTCATGTTTGCTTGTTAGGCAGCGAGGTTTTGGATAAAGATGGATCAGTAGAAGCTCATGGGACCTCTCAAACCTAATGCTTCTGGCCATCTGTTACTTGATAGACACAAGTTTGAAACCCCAATAGGCTAAAACTGCAAGGGAAGAGATTCAAATTGCTCGGCTCATGTAGGGTCAGTTCATCTATACCGGATTAGTTTTGATGAGTAGCTATGAAGCCATAGTTTTCCATTCCTTGTTCACAGCTTTGCAAGCGGTATTTTATTTCTTTATTTTTTTTTCTCCCAATAGTTATGGATTTTTAGCTGAATTGGGTTAAGCCCTCAACTACTACGGGGGCAAAATGACATAAATGTCGCCACTCAGAAAACTGCAACGTTATCCCTTTGAAAGCTCAATACAACCATTTGAAAGGCCTAAAATTACTACTCTTAGGCCTAAAACTAGGTGACCCCTGAATACCCTTGAACCCGTAAGTAGACAAACTATTTGCAGAAACACTGAAAAGTACTTGAAGATAGTAATATGAGGCCGGGCCGAAAGAGGAACTTTCCTTGGATAATGATTAAAGGCTTGACCTAGCCCATTTGGAATAGTGGGTCAATCATCAGCCAATCTCAAAGACAGATGATATAGAGAATTACCTTTTAAAATAAAGCAACATGTTTCTCCATTTTCAGCTTTTTGTATTTTACATTAAACAACTTTCTTAGCTGACCTAGTGCTGCAAACTTTAGGTGAAATCAGATGAATGATTGGTTGCCCATTTTGCATTAACTATGATTAATTTGGACCAAGTGAGGCTCACTCGGTGTGTTTTGCCTACTACGTTTGCACATGGTGGAGTTAGTCTCCTCTTTATTCATCTCCTTGATTTGACTGAACGAAAAGCAATGGCAAGGAGAGGCAGGTTCTCCTTTGTTTCCCACGGCCCACCATTTGTGAAGATTAAGACATCTCTCGCTCTTGGGCTTATGCGTGAAAATCACGGTGCTCCTTTAATTAACTTAAAATTAATTTAGTGGTTAACAATTGATGCACGGATGTCACGTGTCGTGTGCTTAGTAGGCTAAAAACCCCATTCAGACAATTTTGAATGGCTAGTTTTGGTAGGTAAAATTAGGTCCGATTCTTTTTTTTTTTCTTTTTTTTTAACTGTATTCATCGATATTTAAAATGATATTTTAATTCAATTTGAATGTTACCAGATCTTTTTTAATATTTAAATTTTAAAATTAAAATTTAATTAAAAAAAATTAACATTCTTATCTATTAGAATAATTATCTGTTTTAGATTGTATTTTTCATATATTATATTGGAGGAATATCCACTCAGTGAAAATCTAGATTATTATTTAATAATTAACTGTTATTTTATTATTTTATTTTATAAAATTTAATAATGTTAAATAACAATACAATTGTCATAAATCCTATAAATAAAAAAATTTCCTATAAATCCATTATCTGTTTATGATAAACAAATAGGATTGATTTCATCTTTAATGATATAATCTTTTGTCCGGAAAAAAAATAAAAATGAAGAAAATGCTCTTGAAAAAATGATGGGCATTGAACGACTACAAACAGCAAACCTTGACATTGCAGGATACTAAAGGTTCATGGTAAAGTGTGGTGCTTTTATGACGTGAGTCACAAGGGTTAGTGAAGTTGCAGGAGACAAGCCCTAAAGAAAATGTTGGTGAAGCAACACTAATGTATAAATGCCCTCTAACTGACCCTTTGATTCTCAATAGGTGGGTCACTGATTAGGTTAACAGCACTAAATGTATAAATGTGAAAATATGGTTACCTTATTCTTGCTTTTCTCCAATTGTCAGTAGCTGCTTGAATTTTAGTTTTTGTCAAAAAATTATATTTCCATCATACATATATATATATATGATTTTGAATTAGAACAAGATTCCATTTTCGATTCCGGTTCTGATCCGGATTTGATTCTAGTTTTTGAGGGGCATCAAATCCGAACTTTCACCCCTACTTCCAATTTTGTTTGAAACCAGGAACCATTGATCGGTTTTAATTTTGGTTTTGTCAATTATGAGTGAAACTTGTTTAAGTTTATAAACTATATATCACCTGAATCCCTATAATAGCTTCGTGATTAGAATTTAGGGCTTTTTTACTATGATGAAAAAAATGGACTTTCAAGGGAGAGATATACTCATTTCTCTTGAAGGAGAATGGCAAGGGTAAATCCCCCAAAAATTAATTTTCTTCATCGCCTCAAATTTTAGTAGTGCAAGTAGCACCGGCGCCCTCAGGGATGAGGACGGCCGGCAGCTTCACCTATGTTGCCGTATAGTCATTTTTCGATTAGGGATGTTTTGAGAGTCGAGTAGTATCACGGGTACCCGTGTCATTACTCATCAAAGCTCAACTCGAGTTTGATCATACCAAACTTGAGTTCAGCACAAGCTTGAGCTCAAGCCCATATGTGTCGAGCTCAAAGGCTCGTTGATCTTCCTAAAATCGATTAATTATATTTTTTAAAATAATTTTTATATATAAAATTACATTTATAGGAATACTATTTTGAATATGTTATTCGATTTTGATTAATTAAGAGATAATATAATTTAACCAAATTCATAATACTATTCGTGATATTACTCGATAACACTTCGAACCGAGCTCAAACTCGAGAAATGCAAGGTCGACAAAGTCGAGTTCGAGCTCACCTAACCAACACTCAAACTTAGCTCTAATATTGACATTACCTGGCTCGATTCAAGTATCAAAACACCCCTAATTTGGATAGAGATTTCAACTCGTGGACTGGCCAAGATGACTAATCATAAACAGGCTAGCCTTATGATATAAAACATAGGAAAAAAGCTTAGTATATCTTGCTATTTTATTAAGAGTCTACCTCGATTGATTATATATTTTAATTATTGGCCAATGAAGCATATAACTTACAATTGTGCAGCTGCAAAATTTGGGTGTAAAAGATTAATAATCCCTATGGCCCGAGCCAATGGTGAACTTCGAAATCTATCCTGAATGATGAAATACATACTTGTATCAAGCAATTAAAATTAAAATCATAATAAGACATTTTTTGCTCATCCTTTGCTCGAGCCCCATTTTGCACCGATCTAATAGTGAAATCAGAAAGAATTTTGTCTCAAAACTACTCAAAATAGCATGATTGCGATCCTTATTAATACAAAAGCTGGTTGTTATAATATTAACCAGGCCAGGCCACAGGACATGATTGCTGACATCTATGCCGGGGCACCGCATTGATATCATGCATTAGCCTAGCGTGTGATAGCTTGCAACATTAGAATGCTACATTATTTACGAGGATTCTACGTATCATAGCTATCCTATCTGTGTCCCACCCAGAGATTCCTTTCTTATCAACTCATTCATCCTTTGATATTTTCAGAAAAGTATTTGTTCTAAAAATAAAGTTTGATAAAAAAAACAAAACAAAATAAACACAGACAAAACCCAACATTCCATTGGTTTCTCCATCAATGCCCACACGACAATTTTCTCTCTCTTTCTTCCTACTTCCTTTCATATAAATATATATATATTTTTTTTTTCCTTTCATATTTTTTCTCTTGTTTTATATGTTGAGGAAAATGTTAATGATTCCATGCTACTATTGAGTTCTTTGTATGACCACTTGATTTTTTGGTTTGATGCCTTTCCTTTTATTATTACAATGAAATAAAAATTAATGGCCATAATAAAACCATTGATTGAGCGGATCCAAATTGCCGAGCCGAGGAAGGAAAAAATAATTGCTCAATCAAACAACAGAAATGATATTGTCATGTCATTTTCATCCCCCCTTCTATAATTTGATCCCAATATATTTTTTTATTAAAAAAAATACCAATAAAGTATGATTTTTCAGAGTTTGAGCCACATCTGTCCCCATCTTTTGAAAATATAAATTCTTATCAACACAATTCAAGTCCATGAGAAGAGAAACTAAGGGTTAAAGGCTCTTTGGTCACCGGCCACATTTCTTGGTCCAATTCCATCACTTCCAGTACTTTTAAGTCCAAAACTCATTCATTTTTCTTTTTCATATTCTTATTTGGATTCAAAGGTTTTTAAAAAACAAGAAATAGGGGAAAATAATAAACCTTACCTTCACATTGTACCACTTTTGGGTTCAAGAAAATGATAGTAATCCATTTGCAAACCGGATCTTGTTCCATCCATTGATTGATCAGAGATTTTTTAAAAAGTTTCTGCAAAAGACTGTATCTATGTTCTGCACAAAATTTTATTTTCATTTGATGATGCCATTTTTGGAGCAAGATTAGATGTCAAAAGAAATGATCTTAGTTCAACTTCGAAAGTAGCTGACCTATTGCTGGCATTGTGCTTCTCTTCTCAACCACAACTCGCTTACAATGTCTACAAAACATAAACAATTTGGAATGAGTTACCATTTTTAGTAAGATATTTTCTTTGAAGCAGGTATGGAACTTCCTACTGAAGTACTTGTTTGTCATAGGTTCCTAGAATTCCATTTTTTCATCATCTCTGCGCAGGTAATAATTAAAATCTCATGACTTTTTTCAAGAATTAGAGCAGAATCAGAAAGGACAACAACTCAAATCCCAAAGAAAAGTGCTGCCCTGCCTCTCTAAAACCAAAATTCGTTGGTGGTTCATACTAATGCTCTAACAGGAATGATAAAAGATCGATTCCAACCAACCATAGTTATTAAGTTGAAACTTGAATCAAAATTAAAAATTGGATTGAAATTCCTATAATTTGTTTAAAATTATAAAATGAAAATGAGATTTAAGAATTAAATTCTCAAATTATGAAATTTCTTGAGTTTTTTAGAATTCATTTTCAAAATATTTGATTTTAAATTTAATTTTGATTGCAAATCAAACGCCTCTAAATTTATTTTAATAACATGTTAACTAAAAATTAATATTTAATTACCTACTGCTACACTCTCAAAACTCCATATTAGCAGACTGTTTTTGATATCATTTCAAAGATTGATATGAAGTTTGATTCTATTAACGTTAGTAATGACCTTTTTATTATGGTCCTAGATGCACAGTGTATGACAGAGAGCATGGCAAAGATATTTTGCTTCAAAGCACAAAATTAAGAAATAAAAATAGATTAGGCTTTAAAGCAATATGCACAACTCATACGCATAACCAAACAAAGAGACACTATTACATTACATAGAAATAATCAAAATTAATGAGGAAAGCATTAAATAATCCGCTAATGTACGACCCATGTCATTTCCGCTGAGGTGCAGTGTAAGCCATCTCCTCTCTCTCTCTCTCTCTCTCTCTCTCCACCAATTCAAGCCCTCGAGGTTGAGCATATGAATGGCGTAAAGCGAAATCAAAACCAAACCCTTGCGTGCCGGAAACCTTTGACGAATCAAAGCAAACCCCATCTTGTAATTTGGTGCCTTTGTAAGAATTTTTATTTTACAAATCAGCACTCGTACTATCAGACTGAGGTTAGAGAGAGAGGGGGGGGAAGGAATTGGAGGTGATATGTGTAACAAGTAGTAAAACTGGGAAAGCCTGGAGAATTGTTGGGACTATTGGATTGCATCAATGAAATTACGACGATTTTCGCACTCTCAACACATAGAATGAGCGATTCGGTGTGCAGAGTAGAGACGACGTCGCGTTTAGCTCAATGGAGGATCGAGAATGTGGCTTCTTGTACCTATCGAAAATCCGATCCTTTCAAGATGGGCAAGTGGAATTGGTTCGTCTTCGTCTTCATTCCTTCCTATTTTAATTTTAATTTTACTTGTGAAATTTCTGTTTGATTGGATTTCCATTTGCAGGCATCTGTCGGTTGAGAAAAGTAGGGTTTTGTGTGTGAGATTGTATCCCGAGATATCCAATTTGACGAGAGATCAACCTCCGATTGCGTCTTTTGTTATCAGAGTCCTCACTTCTTTTGGTGATCGCAGAGTTCTCTATCACCCTGGTACGCTATTTCTCAACTCTCACTCTTTTCTTCTTATTCTTTGGCCTAATTTATGACACCTCTCTCTCTCTCTCCCCCCCCCCCCCAGATTTAATATAAAAAATTCTCTATTGTATCTAAGTGCTTCATGGAACATGGATGCTTGCAGAGGTAACTGACAAGAAGATCAAGAATAGTGAAGATTTTATCTGGCCGATTGAGGTTCCTTTTTCAGGGAAGCTCATCATCGAGGTCGAATTTCTTGATCTCAAAATTGCCAGTCTAGACGTGAGCTTCTATTTGCACTACCTTTTCCTTCTTTTTTGCATTCGTTTTGTGCATATGTGAGCATCGATCTTAGCTATTGCCATCTTTAGCATGGATTTTATTAAGAATGGCATTGTAGAATGAAGTACTTATAGGAAGAACAAACACTAATGTTTGTGCCCAAATTCATGGAATTGAAGGCTTTCTAGTTTTCCCTTCTATGCATAATCTTAACTATTAAACATGATAGGATAATATATGCAAAATGAGAACCAGCAATGCATTTTGCAGTCACCCAAAATGAAAATGAAGCACAAACCCAAATAGCGCTGTGTGAATAAGAGTTGGTATGGATGACTAAGATCACTAGTAAGGGTTGGTGGCATGTACCTTAATCACGCAAGCGAAATGTGATCTTTATTCTGTCAAACAGGACGGTGAACCTTGCTCCATCTGGGCCGAAGGATTTACGCAGGCAAGGTCGAATGCAACAGCTCTCACTTCGCTGGGACAAATGTTGTCAGAAAGCATCCACACAGACATCATTATTAATGCCTCTAATGGAAGCATTGCCGCCCATCGTGCAGTTCTAGCTGCCCGCTCGCCTGTTTTCCGTAGCATGTTCTCTCATGACCTCAAAGAGAAAGAACTCTCCATTGTAGACATTTCTGATATGTCCATTGAAGCTTGTCAGGCTTTTCTCAATTACATCTATGGTTGCATTGAACAGGAAGAATTTATAACTCATAGACTAGCACTTCTTCAAGCAGCTGACAAGTATGATATTGCTGACTTGAAAGAAGCTTGCCATGAGAGTTTGCTTGAAGACATCAAGACAAGTAATGTGCTTGAGAGGCTCCAAAATGCTTCCCTATATCAATTACCGAGACTGAAGACCAGCTGCATGCAGTATCTTGTGAAGTTCGGTAAAATATTTGACATCAGAGAAGACTTCAATGCCTTTCTGCATAATGCAGACATTGACCTTGTAGCAGAAGTCTTCCATGAAGTTCTTGCTGCCTGGAGAGGTTTCTAAGATCCTCCTACAGATGAAAGGCCGATGCCCTTGTGTTGATTAGTTATTCTGGTTCCCAGAAAGTGGTGTTAGATGAATTGATTGTTTGCAGGAGTTAAAGGAAGATGAAACATTCTTTTGTTCTTTAAGGATTTGTGTGTCTCGAAATGTACAGATATTGGTAATTATGATACAGAGTGTACTGTCCTAGGAGGAGCATTTATTGTCAAAATACAATGTAATTTGCATGATTTAGTGAAGGGTTTGCTACGCCATTTATCAAGAAAACTACATATTTACATCATCCAGATGCAAATTTTTTTTTTTTTTTTGGGAATACGTTGGAGAGAGGGTCGAACTAGATACCTCGAGGAAATGAGAGGAGACGGTGTTAATTGAGTTAAAACTCATTGGCTATCTAGAGGCAATTTATCACATCATATGATCCATTCTGGGATCTATGCTAATGATGCAAACATTAAATGGTTAACGTATATGCTAACCAAAAAAGATTTCGAAAGAAGAATTCAAGACACTAGCTAGAAAAGCATTCCATAGGTTTAAACATGTTAATACACCAGCTTATAAAATTCATCTTCCTTGAAAGCAATCGGAGATCAAAATATATATATGGAATGTTTAGACTCACATATAGCAACCAGAGCTTGCACCTCTAAATTCTATTGCCAATAGACAGCGGATTCATAATCTCCGCACCAAGCATTGTAAAAACCACAATGAATAAAAAATAATAAAAAAAAAATCCAGAGGTAATGAAAGGGCAGTTTCTCTCATGTTTCATTGACAGATTGGACAGGAATCACCAATCTTGAAACAACAAACCACCCACTAAGCCTACCTAACAAGGAACAAAGAAAATGAAAGAAGATGGTTGTTGACTAGAAGGGAATAGGCAGAATAGGAGATTAATCATAAAGAGATAATCACAAATTCTTTTGTTAATAATAATAAAAAAAAAAGATAGCTCTTATACATGCTGACCATAGTCCATGGGGTAATAATTTCAAAGATTCTCCTCAATCTTTTTGCCTATTCATCTGACAAATACCAAAATCAAATAGAGAAGTGTCTACAAAGTAGTTACGCATCAATGTTAAAAGAGCCATTGCGACAGGGGACAGACATGAATTTAAATTCAGCTTTGATGCCAAGCATGGAGCTCCGACATGCTGTGACCTGCTTTGGAAAATTGTCTGGATTAGATTGTGTAAGCATTATTCAGCTTGGTTGAGTTTGGTAAATCAGCACAAAGTCAGCATATGATTAGGCACCTAAATCTAGACCATTCAAGAACCAAAAGTGAAGAAGTTAAAACAAGATTTAAATCCGATTTCAACCCACAAAAAATCTTCAATAAAAGTTAATTCAGATCACAGAAGAGGAAAAAAATATATTATATATACATATAAACACCCCAGGCAGATAGGTTATGGCGCAAGATTAGTATCTCTGGGTTACCGTATTCATTACTTCAACAAAAAATTCTTTTTTTGACGAAACTTTGAGTTACTATTTTGATTATCTCAAGATCATAGATTCAAGATGTAAAAAACAAAAATACAAGGGGAAGACTGCGTATATACACGTCCACTCTAAAACCAACTATAATTATTAAGATTAAAACTTTAATAGTTGTTGTTGTCATATGTAACACCCCAGGCAGTCAGCTTCAATTAAATTGGTGCAAATTTCTATGATTTAAAACACACTGTAAACCAATACTGCAAGCACGATATTCTATCCTCCTGGAAGAGGATGCTGCAGACCCAGAGCTAACATTCGAGATCCCTTCTAATTATCACACTAAAAACATGAAATATATATATATATATATATATATATATATATATATATATATATATATATATATATATATATATATATTTTATGAAGATTAGGTAGCTCAATTTCATGAGCCATCTCAACCTCGCTATTCTTCTTAATATGCTTGTATATTATACGGGATTGTTGGCTAATGGGATTCAATTCTTTGCCATAAAATACATGGTTCTATTCTAACCCATTAAGGTCCCCAAGCTCATCAATTTCTTTTTTTTTACATGTTGTAACATTACTAGGCTCATTATCCCATTATCGGGGGTCAATAACATCATTCCTTTTTCTATTAAGGTACCCATCAGCTTTATATGAACATGTCAGAACAAAATTTTGAAATATCCCATCTCAACTACATTCTTTTCCTGTTTACAAAACCTTTCCTCATTCTTGGTCCCCACTGCAAAAATCACTTCTCTTTTTCCCATTTAGGGCAAGCATCTCCAGTTTGCATTCACCTTTAATTCTTCCTTTGCATCCACCAGAGATAGTCCACATGTTGTTCTCAATTGCTCCACATTGTTTATGACGAAGCAAAACCAATCCCTCAACATGTACAGCAGTCAGTTCACCTCAAGTTATAAGATATCTACAGATGCCAAGTACTACATTTGACTTACCTAAAAGATCAATGTGATTCCAAGCCATATCACTTGATTGGAGTAACAATAAATTCCCAACAATCTCTAATATGCAGTCTATGCAAAGACTAACTTGTTAGAATGTTATCGAATCCAAGGTATCCATCCAATTGCATCAACTGAAACTTGATCCTTTATGTGGATATCAAAATGTTACCCACTCCTAATTGAAGCACTACCCGAACTAAGTTATTAATATTATAAGAAAAAGGACAGCAGAAAACGTTTTGTGAAATCAAGAACACCGTAAAACAAATATCAAAGCATTTGCATTTGCATTTTTGCAGCAGAAAAATATGCAATCATTTCAAATTTGTAACAAATTTCTTTAATTGATAGGGGCTAGGGAGATTATGAGTAGAGAACATCAATCACAAAAACAAAATTGAAGTCATGAATTAGGACTTACAGGACTGATTCCTGAGACTTTGTTGAGTTTTCCTTCCTGCTCCGAGAGAGAGAGAGAGAGAGAGAGGAGAGAAGAAGAAGAAGAAGAAGCAACACAACAGCAGTAGGCTAGACTGGGATGGGTGGACAGGGACAGTAATATCTGATCTGATTTGACTTGACTGATGTCTAAAAAATTCAATTCGATAGTTCAGTTTTTTTTTAAAAAAATCGGTCAGATTATAATATTAAAATAATTAAATCAATTTAATTTTAAATTTATGTCGTAAGTAATGCGATCCAATCCGATCGGATAATAATTTATAATAAAATAAAATTTTATTTTAATATAATATTATCATATAAAATAAAAAAAAATTATAGTTTGATATAATTTATAAATTTTATTTTTATTTTTAAAAAAATATTATTAAATTAAAAAATATATTAGGTTATAATTTAGATCTAGTATGGATTGGGTACAAATCAGTTTAAAATTGGATCGGATCAGTTTTTTAAAAATATATAATAGATAAGATCGGATCGAATCGAGTTGGATCAGATTTTTTGAAAAATCCATAGAGTCGGATATAATTTTTGATTTTTTAACTCGAATCGGATTAGGGTCGGATATAAATATAATAATTAAGATTTAAGATGGAATATGATATTAGTTTAACTCGAATTATAATCGATTTATTGTCATCCCTACGGAGCGGAGGAAATATTATTGGGAATCACAGCCCCGTACTCTTCCCAGCCAATCATATTCCTAATATTTAATTTCAAATCTGCCACTCTTACAGCTTGTGATTGTGAAAGTGAAACCACCCCGACCAATGGATTGGGCTCAGGTTGGGTTCCGGACCGGCCCAGTTCCGGATAAAGTGAATTCGAGGAAAAAGAAATGAATTTTCCTAGTTCAAATAAACAGGCCCATATTGAAAACTTAATTGATGGGTGTCGCTTGGGCCAAGCAGTCAATACATTTGTTTTTTCTCTTTTCTTTTTTTTTTTTTTTTCTTTTCAGGAAAGAATGTTCCCCCCTGAATTTCATGGATTTTTATATAATTAATTGACACCATATTTAATGTTGAAATTACAAAATCATCCCCAAGAGAACAACCTAATTATTACAATCCCTCTCTCTTAATTCTATGATCCGCGATTCAAATTTTGTGTAAAAAAAAAAAAAGACAAAATCCAATTTGACACAATAATAGCATTAATAGCTTAAATATATACTTTTCAATAATTGAGATGACAGCAACTAAGTCGTCTATTTGAATTAATCGCATGATATAAGACAAGTGGTATTGGAAAGAGCAAGAGAGGCCGGCACATTGTTGGCGGACGGCAATCCATAACTCTAAACTTCCAATTACATGTACAACACAACCATTCTTCCATTCAATCATGCTATTTCCATTCCCTTCTGACATTCCCACACATGGTCATATCTCATTTTTTCTTCTTATTCTTCTTGATCTTCTTCTTTAGAGTTTAGCCTCCCACACTTCACCATTTCAAAATGTAGCCTCACATTGGTTCAATTCTGCAGACCTCCAAAGGACATTTTCCTAAGAAAATGTGGGTAAGACATGGCGATTCTCTTGCCCAAAAGTGTCGTCAACCATGTCTCACTCCTTTGTCCCAAATAGTTTGATTATTGAGGACGAAGATTATTACATAAATGGGCTTTAGAACAGAATGCTAGATAGCAGAAAAGGGTTATCCTGTTCTTGCAGGCACTTTTGGCGATATCTCTTATATTCAATCAAAAATATTGCATTCAGACTACAATGAAGGTATCTGCTCTTGCTTGCTTTCGCTTCCAAATGAAAGGTATTGGACTTGGAAAGCCGTTGCTATTACTTCACTGACTTTGTGAAAGATCTGGTGTTCTTCACCATGAGAGAGAGTCTTTTGTCAATTTTGTTGTTTTTTTATTATGCCTAATTTCGATTATCTAGCAATTTCGCCACTTTGTCATCTATCTTTAGTAATCTTAGGTTACATTTTGCTTTACCAGATTCATTACTAATTTTATTTACTTGACAATAAGGAAAGACAACATTCGACACTAAAATTTTGATGACAGATAAAAGAAGCAAACAAATATCAATCCATCTAGCTAGTGACATAGCAATAGTCACAAAACTTTTTGTTAAATTCACTGACAACTTAAAACTACCAAAAAAAAATGTTATATTTCTATGATTTTATCTTGTAATCAACTTGCATGGGGCCGACAATTTGAGTTGTGGAGGAGGCCGAAACTAGCAAATTTTTAAGATTTCTTTCTTTTCTAATTTTTTTTTCTTTTTGTTAAATTTTGACTTTAGTATCAATTGTCACTAACCTACCGTTCACCATTAATACTTGAAACCATTACTGACATCTAAAGGATTCTCATTTTCAATATCCTTCACAAATTTGATATTTTTTTAATTGATGACAGCTTATTAAAAATAAATAGAAAAGACTGAGAGGACAAGGACAACACCCAATAATCAAGGCAAACAAGAAGATACACCTAAAGGATTCCAGAAAAAGCTACTAAGCAAATACTCCTCATGGAATGCTTGAAAAAGGGACTTCACAGGCCTCATGTTTATTGAGATCATCAAGGAACGCCATGAGATTTGCCTTGGCTTTTGAAGCAGCCTCCTCTCCCATTGCCCTCTCTTTCATTCTTGATACTCTTCTCTTCATTTCATCATCACCCATCACCCTACTTATGCCTTCTTCCACATCCTTTTGTCCAGTCCCACCTATCTCCACACCAATCTTCCAAACTTGAACCACGTATGCACAGTTCAGGAACTGGTCTCCAGCCACCGGATAGCACAACAGTCTTCTCTCGCACTGTATAGCTTCCAAAATCGAATTCCACCCACAGTGAGTGAGATAAGAACCAATTGCCGCGTGCTTCAACACTTCCATTTGTGGTGCCCATGACACTACTTTCCCTTGCTTGGACACCCTTTCCAAATACCCATCCGGTAAACCATCCAGCCATGAGGACCTCAATGCCCATATAAAGGGGCATTTTGATGCCTCAAGTCCCAATGCTATGTTTCTCAATTTTTCATCTTCTATAGGACTCACATAACTTCCAAAAGATATGTATATGACGGACGAAGGTTTTTGCATGTCTAGCCAATTCATGCAACTCATATCTTCTTCCCAAAAGCTTGGATTCTTTGTTATTATGGCATGCTTGCTCAGAGGTACAAGTGGAAAAATGTGTACGGAACCTTTTTCATCGGTCTCAAGGCATTTGAATTGTTCTTGTTGTTGCATGGTGTTGAATTCATTCATAAAGGTATTCACGAGCATCCATCGAAGAGATCTTGCTCGATACATGGTTCTTGTCCAAAACTTGAATCTTGATTGCCTTGCAGCTGGTGTGCCTATTAGCCATGGCAGATCTAGAGTACTTAAAGTTGGTTGATCTTGTAGGCAGCAAATTTTACCCTCATGTAGTGGGTTTCCTGTCCCAAAGACCAACAAAAATCTTCATCACTAATTATGCAGCAAACAAATATATTCTAGCATTGAAATTTCAAAACAAGTCACATACTTATTTCTCTTGAATTGTCAATGTGTGAAATTCATAATATTTTATCATTGCATTAATTCTAGCGCTAATATTAGATAAATTAAATAAATAATAGACTAAATTAATCAAATTTTACATGATAAACTATAACATAATGTATTTATCAATTTTTAATAAAATTATTAACATGTGTAAATTTATTCGATTAAAAATCTGACTAAGAATACTTATGTGAACTTAGAATTTACTTGCTCCCTTGACCTTTACTGAAGTTCTAACCTTAAGCTCTAATTCGGTATAATTAACATTTTAAAATCCTATAAATAATTCAATCAAATAAAGACTTTAATTCTTTTGTGCAAATAAATTTTAATTTGTGCAAATAAGTTTTAAATTTCCTAATTTAAAATTACAGCTAGTAAATCGCTCACAGTGCCACCACTTTACAAAACCTTGTGGGTGGATTTTAAAATGCTAAATGAAATCAAATAACTAAATCGGCTCTACTTTGAAATATTTAATGTAATTTGTTGTCTTATTTATCATAAAATCCACCATTAAGTAATATTAGGTTACACACCATTTATCATTGCTTGTCCATCAACCCTATTAAAATGGTGGCTAAAGGTTTTTTTTTTTTTTTTAATTAGACCACGGGTATTCGGAACTATATTTGAATTAATCCAATTCGAGTATCTGTAAAGTTCCTATTTAAGAGACAGCTCTTCCAGTATAATTTTTTCATTCCTAAATTTTAAACTTAAAATTTGATTAAAGAATGTAACATTCTATTCCACTAAGACGAAGGTCAATTGATGGTATGGCTAAAGGTTCTTTAGAAAAAGAAAACAAAGAGTTCGAATTGGGAAGAGAGCTTCCATGTCTTGCTCCTTAATTAAGGTTCTCATTTGGGTCAACTTATGCATCCAATTGATTCAATCATTTATACAGTTATAAAGATTTTACCCCCCCCCCCAAAAAAAATTTATTTATGACAATTTATAGAATTTTTGCAAGAAAATTTTAGCTTATACGAAATGTATTTTTCTAATTAAAAAATTTTATGTTTTAAATAAAATAAAGAATATTTTGATAAATGGGTTGCGAAACCTCCCTTAATAATCTTTAACACACATAAAAAAAGGGTAAATGAACAAATAATAGCATCCCATGTATTCTAAGCCAAATCTTGAAAAGTTCGAGCAGTACTTTGACAGTGGGAGATCACATATTTATAATGAAGTGAATTTATGCATTATTTTTTATGTATATCTTATTTAAAAATCATATCTTTTAATTAATTTAATAATTTATACAAAGTTATATAGTTTTTTGTACTGAAATAAATCGTTTTGATTAAAAAATTAAAATTTATATCTACAAAAAATCTAATTTCCCCATAAACACTTCCTCACCTTGCATCCAAACTCTCCTAGGTAGCAGCACCCACCTGTCTAAATATACCCCCTAAAATTTACTTTATTATATCCCAAAAAAATACTATAAATTTCGATAATTTACATGATCCAAATAGCCCTTTTGTTGGAATTTTTCGATATGGTCCATAAACTTTGCTTGTTGCACATAACGATTTGTCCTCACCCAAAAAAATAATAATAAATAAATAAATAACAACCGATTTGTAAGAGAACTTCTGCAGTAAGCTGCAGAACTTCTAACTTTCGAATTAACCAAGAAAAGCTCAAACCCAAAAAGAAAAAGACCACTATGCCACCCACCAAACGAACTTGTGTTTTTTTCCCAAGAATACCATGCCAGTTGTACGATGTGTTTATCAAAATTGTTGTGAATAAGATCATAAATTTGGAAAGTAATATTATACTCAAAAGTATCAAATACCAAATATGAAATGATATGGGTTTTTGTTTTATTTTAAGATATATATATGAAAAAAAAAAAAAAGATTGTTATGTTCTTATCTATAACTATTAAATTACTGTCCGGTTAAAGGAAATTATAATTAAAAATCAAATTGAACACATAACTTTTTTGAATTAATAGAATGGAAATGTGATTTAGTGGGGTTTTTGAAATTTAAGTGAGCATATGGATTTTTGAAATTTATTTTCAAAATTAAATCAAATTCTAATTCCCGAGTACAAATCAAACGGGATATATGAAGAATTAAAAAATATCAATATTATGTTACCATAATATACTCTTTCTTTTTTGGTTTGGATTTTCATAATATGCTAAAATATTGAAATGTTTTCTATGCTCTATATACTATTAAAAGAGAAGAGAATTCTCAGGGGGATACAATTCTCGCCACATCAATTTCTTTGGTCAATCCTTATTAGGGTAAAATCGACAATGAAAAAAATCCAGATAAAGGAGGAAACTTTTCAATATTCTTAATTATAGTAATCATTTTTATATGGGTGGATTAGTAGAAAATAAGAAAAGGACAATAAGTGATCTTGTCTTGTCCACCATCTCTGGTTTTACCTCCTTAAATTTAATTTGGTGCATTGTATTTTCTAGTTTATGTACTTTTCGACGTTGAACTTTTGACCTTTGTGCTTCATCAGCCAAAACACAATTGTCATTTAATTTCTAAATTAGTGGCTTAAATTTAGATTTGAGATTTTTTTTTTGGTTTTACATCAATTAATCTGTCTAAGTATTGTAGGATTTATTATGAGATTGATTTTCTTAAATTTTTTTTCTTTATTTTCAGTACTCAAATTCGAGATCATTCATTAAAAAAATAGAGTATTCGATCACTCAGCAAAATCCGATAGATTTTTGTTTTTTATATTGCCGGTCATCATGCGCAGATTATCTCTAATTTTAAATCTTATTAATTACAAACTAAACACACAATTTCGAAGGTTCTTTTATGGGCAAGCCATGTGTCTTAGTTGTCATGTGAAACATGACAATATTAATATTATTTTCATTAAAAAAATAATATAGCCAATTTGGTCTAGTCAACCTTGAGATTGAGAGGTGAGTAAATGTGAAATATGCATGATTTCTTCTTCCTGAATAAACTAGTATGCTCTTTCTGTAGATAAGCTTGTTATAAAAAAGTTGCTAATTAGTTTTTTTTTTTTTTTCTTAAATGGGAAAATGGTGTTACTTCTTTAGTTTGGGCAGTAAGCAGCAATTTGATATATTTTTTAGGAAAATATTTGTAAAAAAAATATTTGGAAAATATTTCGGCGGATATTCCCCATTGGATACTATTTATGAGGTCAAGAGGTCATTTTTATGTTTTTTAATCAATATATATATATATATATATATAGTGAAAGGAAAATACTAAAGAGAGAAAAATACTAAAAGAAAAGTAGGGAATAGAAGGAAGAGCATACCGGTATGGGAAATGAGACCCCAAGAAAGCAAGTTGGGAATGGAAGAAATCAAGCGGTAAGTAGCAAGCATGGCTGGCCAAAATCCTGCGGCCTTAACTCCACAAGCGTCAGCCACTTGAATAGCCCACGAAGCCAACAAATCCAGCACTACACATATCACTTCTTCTCCACACTCTTGATATTCTCTGATTAGTCTCTCCAGCTGAATTGGCATTACATTTTCCATTGCAAATTCAATCGCGAAGAAATCTCTCGTTGCTTTCTCCTCCAGACCATCTGATATCTGAACCCAACGAACCCCGGAAGAAGTCTCTGTTTCGGGATCTATTTGTGCAGTGAGACGTCCTCGAATGAATTCAGGGACGACCATGACGGGGTTGAGGCCTTGGGAGGCCAAAACTGATGCTAATTTAAGCATGGGAGTAACATGTCCTTGTGCTGGGTATGGTACCAATATAATCTTCTTTGTCGACTTCATTAAAAAACTCTCTCTCTCTCTCTCTCACAAAGAATCAACCAAACTGACTTTCTTCTTTCTACGCTTTGGTTGTGTGTTTCTTCAACACATTAATAAGTAGGGGGACGATGGGAGATGCATTATCATGTGTATCGGAAAATATTATTTACAAAAATTAAATAGGTTATTAAAATTATTATATATTATAATAAATTAATAATTGATTTGATTTTAAATTTATTTAATTTTATTTGTTTCTATATTTATAATAATTAATTTTTATTTAAAGTTAATAGATAATACTTATAAGGAAAAAATGAATCATTAACATTTCATATTATTATATCATTTCACATCTTTAATTAGAATGAGTGAAGCGAACCAAATTTAGTAATTGAATACTAATATTTTTTAAATAAAATTTTAAATTCGAATTTTGTGTATGTAAAAAATAAGTGCGGATAAAAATTTTTTTAAAAAGTTTAATCCAATTTAAATCAGATTTAATTGAATTTAATATCACATCAGATTTTAGTAACGAAAAAAAATGAAAAAAAAAAAAAACAAAAGGAAAGAAAAAGACCGAAGTGGGAAAACATTGTTTTAGTGGTTAACCAAGCATGTGCCGATTGGATGATTAACAAAAGACAAAATTGTGGTAGATCTTTTTGTGTCTTTTAACTATGATATGACGTGCATGAAACATACCTAGCCGAAAATTTTAATATCGAGTGTTAGACTTTTGCATCCCGTGATGATTGAAGATCGGAATCATGTGGCGAGTGAACCGCATTATCCATATTATATGGGTGCAAAACAAATGGTATTTGGCAAATTATAATAATAATAATAATAATAATAATAATAATAATAATAATAATCAAAAGAAAAACTATTATTAGCAGGCCGCAATCAAAAATAGAGAGGAAAAAACAAGAGCAATTTAAAAAAAATTTGGGTTATTTCCACGAACACCAAAATTTGAAAACTATATGTTATAAATTTTTATATATTAAAAATTATTTATTTATATTTAATATGGAGAATAACCATATAAACTCATTTGGTCAATTAATTTTCCGACGCTGCCTTTTGAGGTACAGCGCCATGCACCGATGGAGTAGCCCCAAATCGTGTAAAACGGCAGAAGTGAAGTTAGGCGCATGGGCACTGCCGCCCGGCAGCATTTACACCTTTGTTGCGTTGGATCCAACAAACCAGAAAAAGCAAACAATGGGGGACCTCTCCCCTGCTTTTTTACGATACAAAACTCGACCCTTACATGCTAAGTATTTTTCAATAATGGAAAAAATATTAATTATTGATTTTTTGATTACATATCCATAAATTTATTGACCTATAAAATATTTAATACATTACACACTGATCACGCATCAAGCAAATTCATGTGTGTATAAATTATAAATTTTTACAATTAAATTATTCTCATTTATAAACCCTATACTAATCATGTTGGTAACATGATCATAAGCTTGCATTAACTCCTCCGATTGCCTGATTGCCAAATTAATTACGTTACCACTATAAATTAGATAGAATTCTAATTATAAAATTAATAATATATAAAACTCAATTACCAGATTATTTCTGATCGAAAGAAACCTGACATTGACTCTATATAGATGAAAGGACGAATTTTGATAAAAGATTTAAGAAATTAAAAATTGTTATTGTTCTAACAAAATTAGTCTAAGAAGCTAATTTTTACCCCAAAAATAAAATAAAATTGGATGAAGAGGCCAATTTTGCCAAAACATAAACTCTAGGGGAGAACATTATCAAAAATATAAAGTTTATGGATTAATTTGATAAAAAGTCAAAACAGGGGTAGCTTTGCATTTTTTTAAAAAAATAAATAAATTAAATGCACTCAAATATTTTAAAAAAAATATTTAATGGGATGAACTCACAAAAGTTCTTATTAAACACAAAAAATTAAGATAGTCAGGTCTAAATAATCTCTCTTCGACCAACCCTCAACCTTGCCAACAACTTTTTCTTGTTAAGTGCCTTTAAAATAAAATAAAATAAATAAAAAAAAAATCCCAAGAATTTCCAGGGAAATCGTTGGTATCCTCTGTGCATGCGATTATACGAAAGCTGGTTGTTGAAATGATTAAAAAATTGAGAGAATAAAAAACTTGAAAAAAAATAAAATAAAATAAAACTAAAGCTGCTTTGGAAGTAAATTGTTATGAGAAAAAGGGAGGCTGGCAATCAGAAGAAAACAAAAGAATGGATCTGTTAGAAAAAGAAAACCAAATTGCCTGACTTTCTATGGAAAGAACTGAAGTAGAGGAAAGATGAAAAGGAAGAGGAAGAGGAAGATAGAGCAGTGCCAAGGTCACCATATGCCATTTTTCTAATCCAATTTGTAAAATTTTATTGGCATATTAGGTTCGTGTCACTTTCTTTGATGCAGAAGAAATTTATATGCACGTGATTTTCGTGAATGAGCCGCCCTAACCTAAAGGCAAAGGTGGAGCAACTTTGGCAAATGTAGGACAAAAGGCCCACATAAGGGTCTTGCTTCCCACCCTGTTTTGTGTTCATACACATTTGGCAATTTTTTTTTTTCTTTTTCAATTTCCTTAATTTGGTTTAAGGGGGACAGTTTGCGGAGTGGAGAGAAATCAAGAACCATGTCATTTCATTTCAGTTCCCCTTGACTTATTCTGAATTCCCTTTATATACTTTACACTCCCCCCTGAAGACGAGCATAAATGTTAATGGTGCTCTTCTTGTTTAAGTGGGTTTGTAAAGAAATTTGCTAGCTGTTGCTCAGACCTTAAATGCTCTATTCTGATCACTTTTATGCTATTTTATCTCAAATAAAATGGCAATCGACTGACTTCAATGAGTTTGGTTCCTTCATGAAACACAGTTCTTGCTAATAGGGAAGGCCGAGGCATCACATCGGAGTTGCACCGGATGCCATGTTGAATATGCAAACTTTCTTAGGCTTGTAGTAACCGTACCACTTTACATGTAGTGTTGGCCTTGGCTCTCTGTCTTGCCTCGCTATAGCTTCTGCGAACTGCATTTTGTTTTTCTGATTTCCAAGTGATCAATGAACCACCTAGGAATGTACAATATGTAGTCAAGGAATTCTGGTCTCAGCACCCTATAACTTGATTGTTTGTTTGCAAAAGAACAATCTCCCAAGTCTTATTTTCTTCTAAGGCTTTAAGTTCATCATTCATCGCTTTTTGTCGATAAATAGATTGCATGGCTTGAGAGAAGGTTTGTGGCTCAATGTTTGATGTGATCCGCAAGGTATAGATTTTATATAACGAAGAGAGTTTGGAGTAAGAAATATATTCTTGCATAGGATGGACTATTGAAGAAGAGAGTTGAAACTGTTTTGTTTAGCAATGTAGTATGATAGTCTTGCAAATAAGCGGTTTTCAATGAGCCCTAAAACTTCTTCTGATATGTGATTTAGATTGTGAGGAAGTTGTTCCAGTATGGTCGCTGACTTGGAACTGAGTTTAATGGTTCAGATACAGGAGATGTAGGATGAGATGTGAACTCTGTATTAGTTGCTGTTGGTCGTCCATGATATGAAAATCAAGCAGAGGATTGTTGGAACATTTTAAATGCCTTGATGCTTTCTTTCTACGATGACTACTACTACTACTACATTCTTTTTTCTTTTTTTTTTGATATATAGGAAAGGCTCTAAACTCGATATCTCTAAAGGGAAAAGGAACGGCACTCGTTAAGTTATAACTCATCGGCACTACTATTACATTCTATTGTAGAGAGAAAGCACAACTAGTTTGGTGCATAATACCTTTTGTTTTTCCATAATAGTATAATCCCATGATTCCTCCCATATACCATTTAACTCCAAAACTAGTTTTTCCGTGTAACATTCCTGAGGACGTCCCTTTACTTCATCAAGTTGTCCAAACCTCTCCTCCAACTTCCTCCATATGTCCCTTGCATTTTCCAAATAGAATACAGCCGGAGCTATGGACCACCATGAGATTGAATTCAAGAAAAATCTTTTCCAAGTTGTGCAAATGACTACTGATCCATGAAAGGACATTTTGAAGGAGAAATTGCAAAGATTTTCTTAATTAGAAAATCAAGAGGATGACGATTTGATAACAACTAGAATAGCAATTGACAAACCTAATGAATCATTTCTTGGGATGAACTTTTCATCCGCTATAATACCAATTGACAGTTTGTGAAAGAGTGATTCATCTCATTTAGAAAGATTAATCTCTTCCCTCCATAAGGTGCACCTTGTAAATTACCCCCTCTTTTCTTAATTTCACTAATTTCAACTAATGACTCCTTGTTATAAACACTAAGAAACTTGGATGAATGTCCAATATATAAAAGATAAATATTTTTAAAAAATATACATAATACTCATATTATTATTAGCAACATCTTTTATATATGTCAAGTCATGTTATCTCAAATATCACAATATGTAAATATCATATATTAGAGAGAGTATTTGATTAATTTGATTTTAAAACTCTTCGTTTATGTACGCTTCTCAATATGTATAAATACATCATTTGTAATTTCATTTTATATATAAAAGAATAAGAAATTTCTCTCTCTATTTTTTCCTTCTTTATTATTAATATTCTCTTTAGTTTACAACACATTATCAGTATGAAACTCTACCTAACCGTGCACGAAGTTCTCATCAACGAAAAATAAGCTTTCTTTGGTATGAAATTTCTATAACTTTTATTCATCATTATATATAAAGATTTTATTAAAAATTATGATTTTTTCAAAATATACTCTGTGGTTATAGATTTGTCTGATATTCCACATCAAAAAAAGAACTACCATAATTTTTTTGTGTTTATTGTTTTCTTAGTTTAATTATATTATTAATGACTAAGTGTATAGGCTAAAAATCAAATCATATAGGCTATTGATCTAAAAATCTTTTATAAGACGTAGGTTTTGTATAAAAATGTCACGTATTTAATCAGTAAGATTTAATTAAAAAATTATATAAATATATTTATTTTATCCTTACTTATTATAGTTGATAATGTCGAATCTTGAGAAACTCAAATTTGTGACTCTTTGAAAAAATTATTTATCATAAGCGTTGAATGCTGAAATTCATCTAGATGTAAACGATCTTTGAGATACCATCAAAGAAAGAAACAAAGCATTTAGTCAAGATAAGGCCAAAGCAATGATATTTCTTCATCATCACCTCCATGAAGGACTTAAAACTGAATATCTGACTATTAAAGAGCCACTTATCCTTTGGACCGGTCTAAAGGAGAGATATGACCACTAGAAAACTGTGATACTCCATAAAGCTCATTATGATTGGATAACTATAAGATTACAAGATTTTAAATCTGAAGATGAATATAACTCGGCTGTATGTAGAATCAATTTTCAATTAAAGTTATGTGGAGAAAAGATCACTGATGAAAATATGTTAGGGAAAACATTATCCACCTTTCACGCATCTAATGTGCTCCTGCAACAGCAATACCGTAAAAAGGGTTTTAAGAAATACTCTGAATTGATTCATGCCTACTTGTGACTGAGCAAAATAATGAGTTATTAATGAAAGATTATGAGACCGATCTAACTGGATCTACTCCATTCCCTGAAGAAAATGCAGCAACATCCAAGACAAATGATAGAGGCCATGCCAGAAGTCATGGTCGTGGTCATGGACGTCGATCCGATTGAGCTAATCACCGAGGGAGTCACTCTAAGATCACATACACCCACCAGAAGTGGAAACATAAGGGTAGAAAACATGATAAAAATAAAAGTGCGAAAGACAAAAGGATCATGGAGAACTTGTACTATCATTGCGTAGGCAAAGGTCATTGGTCACATACTTGTC
The DNA here is from genome assembly GCA_037126225.1 of Dillenia turbinata. Classification (NCBI taxonomy): domain Eukaryota; kingdom Viridiplantae; phylum Streptophyta; class Magnoliopsida; order Dilleniales; family Dilleniaceae; genus Dillenia; species Dillenia turbinata. The sequence goes on from JBAMMX010000008.1 coordinate 7,771,962, forward strand.
GTACATCAAAACATCTTATCGAGCTCTATCAACAATCACTAAAGGATAAAGAAAAGAAGATAAAGACCAATTTTGCTAGTGAAGATAGAAAAGTTGAGTCAAATTTTGCTTATGTAGATAATGATTTTGATTATAGTGGTGCTGATGTCACCCATCTAGATCTTGTTGATTTCTTCTCCACCCTGAAGAAAAAATTAACCATTTGATTGGTGATGTGAGTGTCCAAAAATAAATTTCTCAAAATTCACTAGGATATAATTGTATTTTATTTTAAACATATTGAATTCTAAAATATTGGTCATGTTTAAATACTTTTATGTTGATCTGTTTATTTTAAGTAAATATATTTTGTCACAAAAATAAATTTCTTAAAACTCATTGGTATTAATATTATCATGAATTCTAAAATATTTGTCTATTTATTGAAAAATATAAATATTTTTTAATTCGATCACGATGAATGGTGAAGATACATGCTCTACAGATAGTATCACTACACACAATAACAATCTAGGTTTTCATCTCAAATTTTGAAATCGACCATCTGAAAATCAAATATTAGAAAGATAAAAAATAAAAATAAAATAAAATTGTTAATTTAATTTGTGCGTATTCTCCTACGTCACTCATTTTTATCTAACACCATCTTTTCAACTAAACCCATAACATCATATCTTTATGGATAATTTGCATCCAAATTTTTAACGACCTATCTTTACTTTTTACTAAATCTCTTATATTTATATTTTTTGTCCTCTTAACCGGTGCATGTTTGAGTTTTTGTTGCACATGTTCAAACCAATTCAGACGGTACTCCAGTATTTTATCCACAATTGAACTAACTCCCAACTTATTATGTATCTCTTCATTTTTAATTCTATCTTTTTTAGTTTTGCCACACATCCAACTAAACATTCTCATTTCAAGTATAGTCATTTTATACTTTTGTTGTTGTTTTAATGACTCAACACTCAATACTATACAATAATACAGATTTTACTACGATTTATACTGCCACTATACATACTATATTAAAAGATAAAAAATATTTTTTTATTTGATATTGCAAAAGGCCAATGTTAATAATATATCTAGTAGTACAAAAGTAATATAAAGATTCAAAAAAACTAACATATTTTGCTTAGAGGAACTAAATTTGAAATTAGTGAAACCTTATACTCTCCCAAATTTCAAAAAAAAATTATTGAGTTTTAAAGATATTTGTAGAAATAGATACCATATTATGACAACAAGTGAAAGAAATGTTGAGTACCTTCATATTATGAATATAATGTTAGGTGATAAAAGGATATTAAAAAAATTATTGGCATTTTTCTCAGGTTTGTTCTACACAAAATTAGAACAATTAAAACACTTATGGTCACTAACCAGAAGTTTACAGACTTTATTTTTTGCATGACTAGTTAGGCTATCCTGAATCGATAATAATATGAAAAATAATTAAGAATTCATCTAGACATCCGTTGAAGGGCCAACAATTCTTCAATCAAAAGATTTCCTATGTGTTGCTTGTAATCAAGGGAAATTGATTGTTCAACCATTACCTGCTAGGATAGGACTAAATCTCTTACTTTTCAAGAATGTATACAAAGTGATATATATGGGCCAATACATCTACCATTTTGACCTTTTAAATATTTTACGGTTTTAATTGATACATCATGTCAATTATATCATTATTATCAACTTACAATCTGGTGTTTGTGAGACTACTTACTCATTTAATTAGATTATGACTACATTTTCTAAATTATCCCATTAAGACAATTCGTCTTGACAAAACTAGTAAATTTACTTTCCAAACTTTCAACAATTATTGTATATTTATTGGGATAAATATTGAGCATCCGGTAGTATATGTTCATACAAAAGATGGCCTTGCAGAATTATTTTTAAAATGTCTTCAATTAATCACAAAGCGTTTACTAATAAACTTCCAATTTTTGCTTGGGGTTATAGTATTTGCACTCGGCAGCACTAATTTGCATCTGAACAACAAGTTATCATAAATTCTCCCCTTTACAATTGGTTTTTAGTCGGTAACAAAAAATTTCTCATCTAAGAATTTTCAAATGTGCTATATATGTTCTGATTCCTCCATCACAACGTATTAAAATGAGTCCTCAAAAGAAGATTGAGAATAATTGTTGAATATGAATCCCCATCTATAATTAAATATTTAGATGTAACACCGACACTGCGGTGTTCGTACAAGTGTAGTATTCATGAAATATATATAAAATATTCCTCCGTATATATATATATATATATATATATAAATTTTTAATCTTATTGATTTTCGATTTTGAGGTATACAATTTGAATTTTTTGTATATTAAAAGTATCCGTATTTTCGATTTTTGAGATTTTTAAATTTAATTTTTGGTATATTTTAAATACCGTTTCTGGGATTTATAAAATAAAGTTAGTATAAAAATATATATATATGTAAATAATTATTTATTAATTAATTTATTTATTTACTCAATTAGCTATTTATAAAATCTATTTATATAAAAATATATATATAAATAATAATAATAATAATAATAATAATAATAATAATAATAATAATAATATAAAAAAAATCCGAATTAGGGCTAAAAGCCCTAATTCCTTTCCCTTCCCTCTCTCTCTCCCTCTTTCTCTCTCCGTCTTCTCCTCTTCCCCCACTCGCGCCGCACCACCGCGGCCATCCTCCGTCGCCGTCGCTGCCATCCGCCATCGACCGCCCATGGTCGCCGACCCACCTTCTCTCTCTATCTCTCTCCTTCTCTCTCTCTCGGCTTCTCTCTCGATTTCTCTCTCTCACTCTCTATCGCTCTCTTTCCCTCTCTATCCCTCGCGATCTCTTTCGCCTCCTCCGCCTTCAACCGTCGCCTCCTCCGCCGCTCGCCGCCACGGTCGGCCCTCTCTCTCTCTGTTTCTCTCTCTCTCGGTTCCCTCTCCCTCTGTTTCTCTCTCTATCTTTCGATCTCTCACTCGCGATTTCTCTCACCTTCTCCGCCTCCTCTTCCGCGGATCTCCACCGCACCGCCACCTCCCTCCACCGTGAACAACCACACACCTTCTCTCTCTCTACCTCGCTGTCTCCCTCAGTCTCTCTCGCTCAGTCTCGCCCTACGCGCGCGCGCGACAGTCCCTGCCTCAGCGCGCGACTGCTCATGCGCTGACTGCCCCTGCGCGCGATTGCTCGCGCACTGACAGCTCTCCCACGCGCGCTCCAGCGCGCGATAGCTCCTTCCTGCGCGCGCTGCTGTGCTGCCTCCCTGCTCGCGCGCCTTCTGCCACCTACGGAAGCCCCAACCGAAAGCTCTAGGCCGACTGTGCCTTATCCACTGCAAAGGTAAGATCAAACCCTAACCCAAATTCTAGGGTTTCGATTCCTTGGTGATTTATACTAAATTGCTGACTTTTGTTTCGTATTGAAAGCATTGTAGGTTTCGGACTGAATCGAATGTCGCACGGACGTTAGGGTTTTGGACCGCAGTGAACCCTAGGTGAGGGATTTCTAACTCATTCGATTTATTTGGATGCATTTAGGGTAAATTAGGATAAAAAGTGTTGTATATGTGTAGGATGTATGTTAGATTCGATTTTATAATGCTTTGGGTGAAATTATATGTGATTATTAAGGCTAAGTATTGAATTTTAAATGAATTGAATTGTTCTAGATGATAGAATCGTATTGACTTGATTTGAATGACTGCTCTTAGAGTTTAATTTGACGAATGCACGAAAACAGTCGAATTTGGGATTTAAGTTTAAGAATTTATGCAGTCTGTTTAATTATAAGTTGTTCTGCATATAGGAAATCAAAATACTATTTCCATATGATGAAAATAGGCTTCAATACCTTTAAAATGACATATGGTTTGAAGAAATCGGATGAGAATTGAAAAGTGTATGAATTTTCAAAGATTTTTCTAATTTATAAGGAATTTATGTATTTAGACGTGTTTTCGAATTTGAACAATTTTAGATTTGAATTTAGCTTGATTTTGATTTGGTTATTTACTTATAATGGAATGAAAATTGATGACATTGGAGTTTATTCATAAATTGGGGAGTTAAGGTTTGTACAAACTTAGGGAAAATGATAAATCCTAAGATTAATTGGAAATTTGATGATTTATGTGATACTTTGATTAGGTTGATCTTGTTGGAGACTCGAGGAGTCAAATTCGGGTTTAATTGTGGAAATAGGGAGTGACCACCCTCCCTGGAATGTGAGTGGAACCCTAATCTCTTGCATGAAATAGTGAAACCTGATTTTACATTGTTTTTAAACAAAACATGCTTTGATATGTCTTGATTTGATGTGTGATATTTAATCTCAAATCTGTTTTGTGACTATTGGAGTGTCGTGCTTATGTTTTATACGATTATGCATCCATATTTGAAAAGAAATGAAATTGTGTCATGATTTGAGAAATGGAATGTTTTCTATACTACCATTGCATCGGTTGTTGATTTGAAATGATTTTGATGAAATGTTTTTGGCACACGGATTTGAAATGTTTTGATAAACTGTGAGGGCACCGGGATGCCCACTTGTGATACAATACTATGATGATATTGATGATTCCGTAGCTACGAAGGACGTTTGTAGAGGCACGAGTTGCCTGGATACGCTTTGGCCAGAGGTACCCGCAAACGTCGTGATTGCGATATGTATGGGCCCGGTTGAACCGAAAGAGGAGGTCCGTCAGAATAGGCGGTCTACCACCGGGAGTTGCTTGTACATGATTGTGATATTCCGTATGGGTCCGGTTGAACCATGTATTGGGGAGGTCTGTCAGCATAGGCGGTCTAGCACCGAAAGTTGCTTGTACGTGATTGTGATGTTCCGTATGGGCCCAGTTGAACCGAAAGCGGAGGTCCGTCAGAATAGGCGGTCTAGCACTGGGAGTTGCTTGTACGTGCCAACGTCGGGGTAGAGAGCTACTTTTGAAACACTTTGCATAATAAAACCCCCGATGCGCCTGTCCTTGGTCACGGTTGACCCTTGCCAGGATTCTTTCGGCTAGCTCTATGTTATACTTGATTTTTAAATGGATGCATATGTGTGTGATATCGTGTAATTGAATAAATGAGTTCATTTTATTGAACATATCATGATTTATTGCGAAACTTGAACTTTTGTTTACGAATGATATTATTTGACACTCCAATTTTCACCTACACTATTAGTACTTGAGATTATCCCCTCACTCGCTGAGTATTCTTCCCCGAGTACTCACCCCTCCTCTTTCTCTCCCCAGACAGGATTATTGTTTCGCCAGAGCGACGCTTCAGATTTTGGAGTTTTTGGTGGATTTGGGTGATTACGACGGTGAGATAAAAGTTTAATTTAAAAGATAAATTTCGTATTTTATTGTCGACCCTGCGAGGTCTTGTTGACGTCCGTAGTTGGCCGTGTACTTATTTTGGGATGACTGTATAATTTTTGGACTTTTGTTTGCGAATCTCTCATTTCGCTTGCATTGAGGCGATTGTATGTATTTGAACGTTACTTGGGAAAATTTGTTATACATTTGTATAAATTTAGGTCCGCTCGGTGTAGCGGCTGCTCATGCTTTAGTTGGGCATGACAGTAGAGGTCTGTGGCTAGGATTGCTGATAGTTTATTTAGCCTGGCGTTGTCCTGGATGTCTGCTGAGATTTGGTGGGTTGTTATGAGGCCGGGATGACCTTTTTATTTTAATTTCAGGATGATTTTGCATTTTTACAGGTATACAGGTTTATTTGTACATGGGAGACCTCCGATTTATGGGGAGGTTCTGTCCGATTTTCTGTAGAAATACAGTCGGCATCCAAGGCAATGGGCGGCTGTTCACGATTCCCGGTTCGGGGCGTGACATTAGAACCATCAACAAGGAATTTATTTACAGCTAAAGTGGCTGATTGTCACTTTGATGAATCAATCTTCCCAAGATTAGGGGGAGAAAATAGGTAGTTGAAAAATGAGATAAGTTAGAATGAATTATCATTATCTTATCTTGATTTTCGTACAAAACAATATGAACTAAAAATTTAAAAGATAATTCATTTACAAAATTTAGTAGATCAATTGTCAAACACATACTAGCTGCTAATGCTCCAATTAAAATTGATGTCCCAGAAGCACAACATTTTTGTTGTCAATGAGTCTAAAGCACGCTTGAAATGTGAAAGATCAGTTGATTCCAAAGATAAGAATTCTCGAAAGAGAAAATGAGCAAAGATTCAAGATGGATAGGTTAAGAAAACGGTAACTTCGGAAGAGTCTACAAAAAGGCCCCTAAACATAACTAACATTAGAATTCCCAAAAAAAAGAAAGGGTCAGGTACTTGAAAATAGTGAAAATAAAGAAATCTTGATAAATTATATCATATCAAGAAAAAAAAAAAAAAAAAGGAACCAAAATGAAATTGACATTGATGATATTTTTGCATACAATTCAACATTAAATATTATGGATGATGACAAGGATCTTAAACCAAGGTCCATTGAGAAATGCAAACATAAATATGATTGACTGAAATGGAAAGATACAATTAAAGTAAAATTGAAATCTTTTGACAAAAGAAATGTTTTTGGAAAAGTAATCCGTAATGGATCTTTATATGAAAACAAAATGAGAAAGATGAAATTATAAAATATAAAGCACATTTAGTTGTACAAGAATTTTCATAAAAACCCGATATTAATTATGATTTGACATACTCTCCTATGATGGATGTGACTATCTTTTGATTTCTAATCAATCTGACTATACAAAAATAACTCGATTTGTGTTTAATAGATGTTGTTAATATCATGACCCAACCCTAAGGTCGACACATGACAACCGTCGTGTTATCTTGGGATACACATAATCCTCACCACAGTCCCAAGATACTACAAGGAATTCATCAAAATTTGAATTTTCCAAATCAATCCAAAATCATCCAAAGACTATCACGGTCTATCCATACCCATAATAATTCATAATAAATTCATAAAACCAAACGAGAATCCCTTCATAAGAGATTCAAGTAGAAAGATCATAAAATCGGCATGTTAAATTATATACAAGTTCTCAAGATTAAAATTCAACAAAACCTAACCAAATTGAAATTTCAAATACTTTACGAAAAATTTTCTCCTAAAGGATCTATACCAACTATTCCAAGATAAAATCAAAAACTAGTATCTATTGGAATCCCACAAAATAATCTCTCCAAATCCGGTACTAGAAATCGACCAAAATGTCTTATACCTAACCTTCATATGAAAAATGAAATAGGGAGAATAACTATAAATATATCCTGCGAGTGGAGTGCAATGGAATTAATGTGATATAAAAAAGTTGTGAATATGGATATGTCAAATCATATTTCCAAAATCATTTCATCATATCAAATATAACAATGGTTATTAAAAAATATCAAAACTTCCAAAAATCAAATAAGCATAATGAAATAAAGAAAATATTACATCCAATCACATCATCACTTTCCAAAACCCATAGGTGCCAAAAATCCATTTCTTTCTAACAACGATCTACCATAACCAAGGGCAGGATAGTCAAGGGATTTTCAATAACTTTAAATTTCAAATAAATCCTCCAACCTTGACGTTATCTCAGGACCTCCATGGTGATGTAACCAAATTAGTTTGAAGGGACAAAAGAGGCATCTCCCAGGCTCGACTAACCTCTCCATCTAATAATGCCTTAACCACATTACCCCGTCAAGCCGTGGTAGGGAATGACTATAACTATGAATCCAAATGGGTGCTAGCATTACAATTTCAGACCTGCATCTTTTTACAATTCCACATTTGCATAAAATGCGCCATCATATTCAAACAAGTATTTAACTCAAGCCATCAATGACAAATATCTCAATGTATATGATGGGACATAACTCTAGACCCAATTTGAAGGGTCAGCACTTGAAAGGCCCACAAATGATAGCTACCGACATATGAATAAGCACAAACGACTACTCTCTATGACTATTCAACTGATCTACCGAAGGGTTTTAGTCGCCTCATCTCCTAACGATAGGGACGTAGTCGCCCCAACCATCGAACGAGATTTTCCGAATGGGATTTACCTCCCCGATCGAGTACTCAACCATTAGTCCATCGAACGAATGAAGGCCCTCCATTGGCCAAACAACCGATCGATAGCCAACAGCTCTATCAATTCTAAAGGAATGTTAAAGCACCCTGACGGCTCTGATTTCCTGCTTAAGAACGGCTTCTTTCGGTTAAGGAAAGGATCTCCCCAGGAAATGAAAGTTTCCAAACGATAAAGATCATAATCATTTCGAAATAATGAACTCCTGAGATTTCTGAATCGACTCGATAAAAAAGGTAGGGTTGAACACCTCAAAAATATACGACTCTTGCATCCTCAAACCCTCTAAGTCAAGGACGCTCTCTTAGCCTTTCATATTGCATACACTAATTACAGGAAACATCTCCCCCTCTGAGCTCTCAGTCTATTTCTCTTACATTCGAAAATCGTTTTTTCTGATTTGAACGTCGGAACCTCTTCCGCCGGAGCACCTTCCGGCGATTTTTACAGATTTCACATCCCGTCGACAGCAACCGTTCAAGTCAACAAAGAGCCGGTATCTGTGGAGCCGTAACCCACCTCGAAAAGATTGGCGTCGTCCGTGGGAACAGACTCGAGCAACCGCTTTCATAAAACCAACAAATCACTTACGCTATCATACTTCCAAAGAGAAGAATCAGGACAACTTCAAAAGCCGCCCCCTCTGTAGAAGGGCACACTGCAACACCCTCTGAGGCCGCCCTTCTTGTGGCGCCTGATCACTCTATTCGTGATCGTGTGGTCTCCCCTTGACAATCTCATCCGAAGCATACTCCACAGCCTACGACTCAAGGACAGCTGATCATAGCCCTTGCGCTAGAATGAGTCAGCGGGTCTAAGTCGCCCAGATCTTATCGATCGAACATATCATCAATAAGGGATAAAACTCTCCGAACGGGTGGACATAGCCCCTCTATCTAAAAGTTTTCTATCGTACAGTGGGTCTAAATCGATCAGATCCTATCGTTTGAACTATCATCAATAAGGGATGGAACTCGCCGAAAGGGTGGACAAATTCCCTCTATCTAAAAGTTTCCTATTGTATGACGGGTCTAAGTCGCTCAAATCCTATCGATCGACCATATCATTAATAAGGGATGAAACCCCCCGAACAGGTGGACACGGCCCCTTTATCTAAAAGTTTCCTATCATACGACGAGTCTAAATCGCTCAGATTCTATCATTCGAACGTGTCATCAATAAGGGATGGAACTCCCCAAACGGGTGGACACGACCCCTCTATCTAAAAGTTTCCTATCTTACGGTGGGTCTAAATCACCCAAATCCTATCGTTCGAACGTGTCATCAATAAAGGATAGAACTCCTCGAACGGATGGACACGGCTCATCCATCTAAAAGTTTCCTATCGTACAGCGGTCTAAATCGCCCAGATCCTATCGATCGAACGTGTCATCAATAAGGGATAGAACTCCTCGAACGGGTGGACACAGCCTCCTATGTAAAAGTTTCATATCGTACGGCAGGTCTAAATCGTCCAGAGCATATCATTCAAACATGTCATCAATAAGGGATTGAGCTCCTCGAACGGATGGATACGCCCCCAATCCTAAAGTTTCCTATCATACGCTAGGCCTAAGTCACCCTAATCCTGCCGAATAGACGTATCATATAGGTGGAACTACCTAAATAGGCAGACACGGCCCTAATATCATTCACTTCTTATCGTACGACGATCCTATCAGGCTAACATAATAAGAGCCATCATAGTAAATAATAAGTCAAACTCTATCGTTGATAAATTACCCGAAGGGCATTGGAATTCAAAGTTTTGAACAGATGTTACATGGGGTCGAAGGACGATCATGGGATTTCATGAAAAGTAGATCCCCTTGCAGCCGGGGCCATAATGGAGGCCCAGGTACAACATCTGATCCCTAGGCCACAGCATCCCCCTCAACTAGGGGCAAGGCATCACTTAGGCCCATCTAGCGAATTATCTTTTCGGCGTATTTCAGTCTCTCAGTCAACTTGCGTTGAGAATCCTTAAGGGCAATGACATCCCTTGTACGAAGTTCCACGAGGTCAGCTATTTTACGCTCCGCGGCCTGAAAAGACTCTTCACGCAACTGGGTCAATTTCTCAATTGATTGGAGACGCACTTCGCATACCTTAGCCTCCAACTCTAGCCTCTTACACCACTTGCTTAACCCAGCAACGCATCCTTCGCAGTAATCCACCACCTGGCTCCTCTGTCGTTCTTGAAATTTCATCAAAATCATTGTCTAAAGAGAAGATTGGATCAGAAAAAACAGGAATGAAGGTAAAAACCAAACAAACACAAAGATGGTGATACCATTAAACCGATGGACTTAAGGGCCCCGCCAATTTGCTCCTAGGATATCCTATGCAGATCGAGCTCACACCGATAAAAATCCAACCGGTTCACAATTCAATCCGTCTCGGCCAAATCTATATAACTGTATTACATATTCCCAGCACAGATCGCAACAGTCTCTCGCTCTTTTGAGCCCTTCCACCCGTTAAAGGATCGAATAGGAATGAAAGGTGGCAGGGCGATTCCAACACGAACCTTGTATTTCCCCTTGCGCAGAGGCCAAACCGGTACAGTTGAAGAAGGTCCTACCTCCCCTCTGGCATTACCCTAGAAGTATCCAATCTTGTTATAGCGCCAGGTGGAGAACCGCTTCCCAATCCTCTGGGTTCATCCACGTCGACACCCTCATTGCACGGGGATTTATTTCCCTCCAACACGATATTCTCCATCTGTGTAACTGAGCCGAATGATCAGACGAAGCGACCAGCACATATTCCGGTAGGGACGAAAGCAGTTCGGTTTTTTCCCTCTTTGATAAGAAAGGTGAATACTCCAGGAGGCTTAAACGCCCCGATGGACTCCTGAGGAGACCTCTTCGCGCTCAACCGAACTTGCCTATCGTTGGTAACCTTTTCCAGCACAATGTCATCAACAAAATTCAAAGAGTCAGCCAACTCATCTTCCCCCTTTCTAATAAGTGAGGCCTATCGACTTTCCTTTTTTTCCCGATCAGCAGACCAACTAAAGATAGGATCTGTCATCCAACAAGGAGTCAACCCATATCTTTCGACCGGTAGACTTACAATTGCCACCTACTGACCGAACGAAGCAGCCAGTTTAGATACAGATAGAGGCTTCAGTCCTAAAAAGGCCCCTCTTTGGCTTCAGGAAGCATAGGGACACGACTTTTATCCGAGAACTCCATAAAGAAGAATTTGTGCATCCAATTCTTGTTGATGAACTCCTTATAACAAAACCTCCAGTTAGACTCGGGCTGAATCTGTAGCTTGTACCAGCCCTTGGTCGAGCCACTGTTTTCACATCTCATTAAGATAAAAACAGACGACAAGATGTCAAAATTAAAGCGAAAATGACAAAACCCTAGCAGAGAAACCATGGCAACTACCAGACGCCAGGCACTTAAGATCAGAAGAGTTGGGAATATGATCCAACGGCACAATACCTCCACAAAATGACCTATATATTAAACTTTTAATCCATACTTAACCGATTGGTAGTACATTGGTACGCACCCCTCCGGTGCCATGTTAGCCCTATCGGTATCCATGGTGGACATCAAAGTGTAATCGTCTTCCATTAGCATATTAGTCTGGACTTCTTGAAACTCCTTTACAGACATGGTGCTTGCGATATCACCGATGCCCGAAAAAGCTTGAGTAGTAGACGTTTTCGCCATTGCTTTCAGAAATGATTTCTCTGATGACTCTTGAGGAAGAAAAGAGAATGAAGGTGCCTGGTCTGCATGAACAAATGGCCTTATATAAATGCCAAAAGACGGTTTGCATACCCCAATGACAACACGTAGTGTCAATATGTAAACAAAAAGTGGGTACTCATGGTATCTTTTTGGTGAAGCAGCAGCCTAAGTAGGGGCAAATGATGGGATATAGCCCTAGGCCCAATTCGAAGGGTCAGCACTTGAAAGGCCTACACGGGAGGCCCACAAAGGACAGTTACCGACCGATGAGTAAGCACAAACGACTACTCTCTATGACTATTCGACTGATCTACCGAATGGCCTTAGTCCACCCATCTCCCGATCGATAAGGCCATAGTCACCTCGACCATCGAACGAGATTTTCTGAATGGGATTTATCTCTCCAATCGGATACTCAACCATTGGTCCATCAAACGAGCGAAGGCCCTCCATTGGCCAAACAATTGATTGATAGCCAACAGCTCTATCAATTCTAAAGGAAGGTCAAAGCACCCTGACGAATTTGATTTCCTACTTAAGAATGACATCTTTCGGTTAAGGAAAGGGTCTCTCCAGGAAACGAAAGTTCCAAAACGATGAAGATCATAATCATTTCGAAATATTAAACTCCCGAAATTTTCAAATCGACTCGATAAGGAAGGTAGGATTGAAACACCCCAAAAACATACGACTCTTGCAGGTATAAAATACTTTCAAACCCTCTAAGTTAGGGACGCTCTCTTAACCTTTCACATTGAGCACACTAATCACAGGGAACCTCTCCCTCTCTGAACTCTCAGTCTGTTTTTCTTACATTTGAAAACCGCTCTTTCTGACTTGAGCGTCGGAGCCTCCCCCACCGAGCACCCTCCGGCGGTTTTTATAGGTTTCACATCCCGTCAACGGTAACCGTTCAAGTCAACAAGGAGCCGATATCTATGGAACCGTAACCCACCTCCAACAGTATCAAATAAAATATGGCACATAATCGATTTCAAATACATTTGATGCATAATTTAATAAAATCCAAATATCGGGACGTTTTAGACACATAAAATCCATTCAAAATCTTCTTTAAAATATTTTAGGAAAAATTTAAGAAAATCCATTTCTTATTTACATCACAAAATAATCTGTTTACTCACCTCTTGGGAGGACAATCACTCCCAATCACAACTAGAAAATAAGGTATTAGCGATAAAAAAATCTGTCGCTAAAAGTAAGGAATTTGTTGCTAAAGAAAATTAGTGACGGAAATTTCCGTCTCTAATTCTGTTGCTGAAAACTTTCTCGCTAAAAATTAGTAGCGAAAAAAATTCACTAATATTTCCGACAGATTAGTGATAGAAGAATCCATCACTATACAAATCCATCGTTGATTTGTCGACATATCAGCAACGGATTAGCGACGGATTTTTTCATTGTTAATTCGTCGCTGATAAGTTGACATGAGTTGTGAAGTTACCGACAAATTAGGGACGGATATTTTCAGTGAATGAAAAATCCATCGTTGATATATCGATATGAGTTATGAAATTAGCGATGGATTTGTACAGCGACCAATTCTTCTGTCACTAAACGCAATTTTCCTGCACTAGGACATTTCATTCAATTCGATCAACCTATTAACTTGTAACTCAATTAACTATTACATCGTAGTTATCATATTACCATCCATTTTATGAATTTCTCTATCTTATAGATATAAAAAGCAACTATATTAATTACATACAAAACATAACATCTCAAGTCACCGAGTGTAATGTATACATCATAAATTCCATAAAATCAAGTACAATCCACAATGTTGAGTACCATAAAAGTCAAATACATAAAGATAAAATCATGAGTATCACAAAGATGGAGGATCAGAACATGGTTATTAAGTGTTATCTAGGTCAGATGCGGTTGTTGGATACCTAAATGTGCAAGTATATCACGAATTTATGCCTCAGTTTGCTCTTTCACTTGATTTTACACTTGTTCCAATATCTTGCTTTGTATGTTCTCCAACATTTTATTTTTCATTTCATTCATCATTCTATCTACCTCCTCTTTAATATACATCAGAGAGGAAGGCATGCATGGAGATAAAGTGGCACCAAAGGAATTTCTCGTAAATACGTCATCACCTTTCTCTCCAAAACCATATAAGCATCCCTTTATTGGATCCACAGTCACCTGACACCATGATCCTGCATCAAACTCTGGCTGAGAAGTGCTATCTGAGTCATATTTTTCCTCAACCAATTGTTTGTACTTGCCCTAGAACAAGAAGACACTTGTGAGTGCAATTAAAGAGTTCCAAGTGCTATCTGAGCCATATTTTGCCTTACACTTATTGATTCTGATTTCTTGTCAACATATTGTCCCTTTCCTTAATCACGTATGTGAGTGCAATTAAAGAGTTCGAGCTGGGAAATTGTGTGGCTGGAATCTTTAGACTGAACATAATAAAAATCATTAGTAATTTTATCAGTACAAAAATTATCAACACAATTTGTAAAAAGGAAATAAATACAAACCATTCTTTTTATTTGTGTTGCAAATGGGATTGAATCGAATGTGTGCTTTGTGTTCTCTCCTTCTTTCTCTGTATTCTGGTTTTTCTTAGCATCATTTGACTTCTGTTGCCACTTTGGTATTCTCCGATGATTACCAATTAATTCTTCCCATACAACAGATGTCAAAAACTCAAGGGGATGGCCTTTGGTTTCGACTATATTTATCATACCAAGGGCTTGCATTGCTTGCTTCCTTGCTGGCGCAAGCATATCGGAATGTCTTCTTATGCATGAAGCTTTCCAGGCATGATATATCAAATGTGATTCTTCGTCTCGCTATGTGAATTTTTGCTACACATAAACATAATTAGTAATCACTTGCAAACAAATCAATTTGTTGTATATAAATAAAGAAGAAAAGAAACAAATGATTGAAGGTACTTGAGTCCTAAAATACATGCATATGCCTTAACTAGATATATGTTTTGTGATTCAAATCTTGGATGATTGGAGCCTAACTATAAAGTGGACCACATCTATGTTTATCATCTTAGAAGGCCATGCGTGTTAGCTGAATAAAAGGTTTGAAGACAAGTTTTGTACTTGAATTCTTGTACAAAAGCCTTCATACACTGGACTATGGTAGGTAAAGCAACACATCAAATGTCAGTTACATGAAAAACATGTGTACTCATTACAAAAAGATCACCATATATTGGACAAATGTTGGTTACTAGATCCTCTATTAAGGTCAAAAACATTCAGGCTGGGCGCGGGCATGCGCTATTCCACCGCACATGAGCTACACGGTTCAACCACGTGAGCAAGCGCGATTCCACTACTTAAGCCATGCGGTTCAACCGCACAGCCCCGCGGTTCCACCGCGCAAGCCATGCGGTTCAACAGCGCATGCCATCGTGCAGCTCTCGCAGTTTCACCACGCGGGCCATGTGATTCAACTGTGCAAGCCATCGCGTAACCCTCGAGGCTCAATCGCACAAGCAAGTGCAAGGCACACGAGTACGGTCCCAGCAAGCTGCTCTCAATTTTAACCTTCAATTAACAACACAACATACAAATCTTTGGAAATGGATGCTTGCCGAATGTGCTGCTCTCCAAATTCAGCCATCAATTTCATTATCTCTAATCCTACCTCCCAATTTAATCAACAAGCCTAGTGCAAAAGAAAGTGTAGAAACACATATTGCCCATAACCAGGAAAAAAAAAAAAAAGAAGTGATTTTATGTAGTAGAAACAAAGGCTTATTTGTTTCTATTTAATTTGGATATCTAAATCATACTCTTAAAGCACAATTCCTAATGTGCATACAGTAGCCGCAGCCCTTATTTGCTACTATTTTATTCTCTCTCTCTCTCTTAAGACTACTTTCTATTGATTCCAGCCTACATGCAGTAGCTGCAATAGAAACAAAAGCTAGAAAAAAAAAACAAAACAAAACAAAAATAAAAGACGAAACAAAGGCTGAAACCAGCCTGCATGCAGTAGCCACAACTCTTATTTACGGCTATTTTATATTCTCTCACTCTCTCACTAGACTACTTTCTAATCATTCCATGTAGAACCATATCTGCCACCTAGATGCACAGTTTCAATACCAATATTAAAGATAATTTTTTTAAAATAAATACTAACCTGAAATTGCTCCCAAAACCCTTTTTTGGTCTCCTTTGGCACCTTGCGCCAAGTAGGCCATACCCCATTAAGACGTTCCTTAATAACCTTAGTAATAGAACGAACAACTATAGGATTAACAAAAACTATTTCCAAATAAAATATTGATTTAATATTAATTTCACACATAAAATAACTTAAATAAGTGAATATAAAATTAAAACAAATATTTGTCTTATGTATAATTAATCGCTTCAATAAATGTTCTACTCACTGGATTGACTGGCACCTCAATCCCACGGTTTGGGCCTCTACCTTGAGGGGAAGAGGAACCCACGTCAGCCTCAACGTCAGCATTGAGAACTTCATGCTGAACAATGGTCTCTGGGATATCACCTCTATGCAAAGACCCTTAACTACTCTCATTGCCTCTCCTAGAGCTTCCTCTAGACCTAGATTCTTTGCCTCGTACCATATCTGTTTCTCTGAAATGGATTTGTTAAGATAAATTGAATAACAAAAAATAAAGATAAAATCCTGATATGACCTCCTAAATATTTCATATTTGAACTTCTAAAAAAAAAATTAAAAGAGACAAACAAATAAATAAATAAATACAAATATCATTAAGAACTAAATACACTATAAAATCATTGAGAAATAAATACACCATAAAAATCAAAACACACAAAAACATTAGTCTATGCCATAAAATCAAAACCTATAAATACATAAGTCAAACAAATATTTAATCAATTTATATCATCATCACCACCATCAGAATCAAATTCTTCATTTTGCTCAGTTTCTGAAGAATCAAACTCTTTTTCTTCTTCTTCTTCTTCTTCAACATCTACTAACAAATCAAAGCGGTTGTTTTCTTCTTGGGGTACTTCACTTAGATCCTAAACCCTATTAGCATGAATTTTCTCTTTTTAAGCCTTTCATAAATTCTCCAGAAGGATTGGTGCAAAAAAAAAGGCACAACATGCTTCATAGGATAACTTTAAACAATTTTCAAGCCCTATATAATATATAAAAAGGAGCAACATGCAAAATTCAAGCAGTAAATGGAAACTACTATTAAAAAGAGAAATCACACTAGTAAAATATAAATAAGCAGACAAACTTTTATGTCTAACATAATTGACTGTTAAAATAAAATAATGGGCTCAAATAAGATTCATCATTCATAATATATATATAAATTATCAAATCAATCAAAGTATTGTAATAACAGAGATCTATATGAGCATTACTAAAGTTATTCATCATTCTCGATTGATCATCTAAAAACTAACTGTTATAACAATTGAGCTTTATATAAATCATTAGCCTCCTTTTCTTTGAAGCAGTTGAATACCATATGTAAATAAGTGAGTTACAAAAACAACTTGATCAGATAGAGAAAGTACCTGGAGAAGAGGAAATGGAAGATTTTCTAACAAGATTGTCACTCAATTTGCTCTCTGAATGAAGAAGCGATGTCAGAATTGGTGTGGCCTATGATCAAAATTTCCAAACAACTATAAGTGATAAGACACAGATCCCTAGTTTTTTTTTTTTTTTTGAGAGAAATTAGGGATTAAAGAACTGACAATTTTGAGGGATTTGAGCTTCTCCAAGACGAGGTCTATGCCCTCCAATCAACTCTCAGCTCTCAATATACCACTGGAAATCAAGACAGATACTCTAAACAATATATAAGCAAAAACAAAGCAGACAGTAAATCATTAAATATATCTTCATTTTGACAAATATAACAAAAATTCAAGACGTAAAAGGAAAAAAAAGCATCATAAATGCCAGACTAAAAAGTTTTCTCATTAAGATAAGAAGTAATCCGCTATTTGTCCAAAGAACCAAAAAATACACATTGAAACAAGACACACACACACATACACACACAATATTTAAATGCTCGTCCAGAGTTGAAATGGGGTTAAGGGCCTAAACAACTAGGACAAACGCAAATGCCCCAGCAAAGAGGCACCTTTTATTGCACAAATTGATGCACTTGATACTCTTTGCATGACTTGATACATGCTCAAATCATCTAGCATATTAGTTCAATTCAGTTTTATGTACAGAAAGTTCATCAACATGTTAACCTTATTGAGGTCACCAACTATTCAAGGAACAAGCAAAATTTTTCCTATATGTGTGCTACTCTCCATAAGTTGGTGAGCTTCTGTTGCTTCAAGTAGTGGATAATATTTGTGCAATATAGGCTTCACCTTGCCAACTACAATTGTAGGTCACACTTTCTTCTCAACCTCACTCTTTCACAACCCAACAGCTACCAATAGAAAAGTTTCACTTGGATATGCTTAAATGCAATAACCCAATTTGTAACTTGAATGCAATCATAAAACCAATAATAAGCTAAAATAAAAAACTAAAATTTGATTCAAAGAAATCCAGAGATGCCTTCACATTCATATAACTTTGCAGGTATAATCTGATCTGCTCGGTATTCTCTAAAAGCGAATCGATCACACCAAATAAAAATCACGACTACTTGCAGCATCAATCTCTCTCTCTCTCTCTCTCTCAAACTGTTGAGATTGCAAGTAGTGTTTGTGAATGGCAGTGTGAAGTTAGAGAGAAAAACCAAAAGAAATGACAAGATCAAAGCATAAACGGGGACCGGCTCGAACCATAAAACAATTACATTTGGCCTCTCCACAAATCTAAAAGAGAGAGAAATTAGGGTTGTTGAGTTCAACTCAACCATTTTTCACGCAAACCCTAATATGAGAGAGAGACAGAGATAGACAGAGACAGAGACATAGAGACGAACCTGAATAGAGGGCCAATGGCAACAAGGTCGAAAATTGTACTTCGAGATACGGAACTTGTATCCCTTTTGACGAGAGGCAGCGACAAACCAACACCAGCGAGAAGGAAAGAGTAAGGAAAGGGAGAGAAAGTTGCAAGGGAAGGGATTTCGCGGAATCACTATTCTCTCTCTCTTCTTTTTTTTTAAATCTAGACAATTACCGATGGATTAGTGACAGAAAAAATCCGTAGATAAATTCCGTCAGTAATCTCTCACTAATTAATAACAACTCTTTCATTTACGACCGATTAGCGATGGAAATATTCTGTTGTTAATTTCCTCGTTATTCCATTGCAAAAAAATGATTAATAAAAATTTTATAGAAGGTATATTGCGACCAATTAGCAACAAAAACAATCCGTCACTAATCCATCACAAATCTGTAGAAAAATTGTCCTGCTAAATAATAATTAGTTCGCGCCTATTTTACCGACGGAATTAGTGATGAAAATAATGTCACAAATTTGTCCGAAAATTGTCTCTCAAAATAATAATTTGTTTCACGCTTATTTTACCAATTTTCCGTCGATAAATCCGTCACTAATCTCTTGTTAATTTTAACTTCTTTAAATTTGTAACTTCAGTCGTTAATCCATCACAATTCTGTTGCTATTAGTGACGGATAATTTTCTGTCACTAATTTTCGTCGTCGATACCCTATTTTCTTGTAGTGAATCCAAGTCCAAATCATTGATTTCTCCCTCATTGGGTTCCAATTATCTTAAATCTAAGATAATAGATACAATTTATCATTTAATTACAAACTAATACTTAGGAAAAATCAATATTCTCAACACAACTCAAACTCTAATTATTCCAAAATTCACCAATCCATCACTTAATTTTATTAATCTATATCATTAACATAGGAAAATTTCTCTTTTCAAGATTTTTCCAAATTTTAACATTATATAAACTTTAGGTCTAAACTCCCAAATTTTATTCTTCCAAACTCAACATAAATCTCAAATTTATGTAAGAATTGATCAAACCCAAATTTAAAAAAAAAAAAAAAAAAAGTATTACCTCTATTTCTTTCACTGATTTCGTTTCTTATAAAGCCACTACCAAACTTTAATTTTCTCACTCTACAAAAGTCCCAAATTAAAATCATTTAAAATCAAATTCATGATTAATGGAGCTAAACCCAAAAAAAAATGACGAGAAATTTACTTTAATCTTGTGGTTGAACCAAGTCCCTTAAGTTGAGTCACCAAACTTTAGGTTTCTCTCTCTAGAACTCTTAGTCTCACTAAAATCACACTATCTCAAGTTTGTTTGAGAGTTTGGGAGCTAAAGTGGGTGGGTTGATCTTGAAGAGAGCAAATAGAGAGCAAGAGAGAGAGTGAGCTGAGAGGGAGAGAGTAAGGGAGGGGATGGGTCTCAGGTGAGAGGAGAATAAGAGAAAGTGGGGGAGGAAGAGAGAGAGCAAAAATACAAGTAGGGGGATGGGTTTGGCTTTTCTTCTTTTTTTTTTTGTTTTTCAGTATTACAACATTTATCCTCCTAAAAAGAAATTTCGTTCTCCAAATTTTTTAAAAAAAAATTATATATCAAAAAGGTGGAGGTGTTGTTTTTGCATCAACTTTTCGGTCTCTCAAGTTTTCTCTTCCATTTAGTTGCTTCTCCACAATACCTTGACCATAGGGATTTGTTTACTCCATAATTGTTTGAGTTGTCAATCAAGAATTTTCACTGATTGTACCTTAAAGCCCAAGTCTTGATTCAATTCTATCGTAGGAGTTGTTAACACATGTGAGGGATCCGGCAGGTATTTCTTCAACATTGAAATGTAAAAAACAATTATGGATCCTTTGTAACTCCGACGGCAATTCGAGTTGATAGGGAATTTTTCCAATCCTTTCAAGGATCTTGAAGGGGACAATGTAATAGAGATTCAACTTCTTCCTTTTTCGGAACCAGATTATATCCTTCTGAGGTGAGATCTTCAAAAATACCATGTCCCCTACTTCAAATTTCAAAAACCGTCTCCTCATATTGGCATATCTCCTTTGTCTGTCTTGCACCGTCTTCATCTTTTTAATTCTCTTCACAACTTTACTTTTATTGTCTATTTGCTTACTTCCTCCTCCACTTTTGTTTTTTGTGGAGCTTTTACTCTTTTAGTCCAATGGACAAGAGCTGTCATTTACATGTTCCTAAGGCAATCACATGTAATGAAGACCTCGACATTGAGATTTTATTGTGACTACCTCTTACATTCCTTATGAGGTTCAAGTGTGTCTCCAAACTTTGGCTGATCATCATCTCCTCTTCTTCCTTTATTCAAAGACATGTAACCCACAACCATCCATATCCTCCAGCTCTCCTATTCACGTCCCCCTATTATAGCGAATAACTTAATAAGCCCTAGGTTGTCTCTTTTGTCTACCTTAATAATAAATTCTCTATCCACGGTTCTCCAAAGTGTAGAGAAGTGCAACACTAAGACATGAAACCAAATACTTAGTGTCATTCTAGAATCTCATAACTCGTGGGATCTTTCAGGTGATTGTATCTCCATAGAATAGTTAATTCGAACATGACATATGTTTAGATTGACTTATTCAATAGCTTGGTCTTGAGTCTTATAAGTCTACGGCAATAGTTTTAACAAATGAGTGCATGCTTTGTATGCTGGTACCATATCATGGAGTGTCTTGAAATTTTGTGCATCTGTCCTTTAGAAAAATAAGGACAATATTAGGGTGTTCGCATACATGTCAACCTTACCAGGTTCCTAATGACCTTACATATGTACCCCTATGACAAGTTCCAAGAAGACCCCTGATATGAATCAAAGTGTTGTTGTGAAGATACATTATTTCTACTATTCTCACGGCTTCTGCATTAGAAAACTATGAAAGCATCTTAAAAGTACAAAATCTATATATCAATCAAAACATAAGTTAAGGAATTTTCTAGCTAGGTAGTGGTAGAAAGATGTGCTCCTGATCAAGGGCTGAAATGCTATTGAGATTGCACAATGACCTTAAAATTTGTCACATTCAACCTCTAATTATTAGAGTATATATCAGGAATTAAGTCAAAACAAACCCAAAATGTCTCTCTTCAATCGGTCCGTTGACCCTTTTCAAGCCATGCATAATCTTTCAGCTCTTCTTCTCTAGAGTTACATGGAAAATTCTTTTAGAAAAATGCCATCATGAGGAATCTTCCATAGAAGTTAATTCTCCAGAGTTCTTTGATCCCCTGTTTGATCACTTCATAGAAAAATAGATGCTCTTATTTCAACTGCACACTGCAATCATTATAATAGTTGTTGGCCTCAATTATGATAAGAGTAGTGTCAATTTCAGATAAAATTACTTAACATGTCAATTTCAGTATCAGATTTGATAATAATTAATAGAAGATTGGGGCAGGAGACAGGAAAATAAGTGTATTCAACTAGTAAAATTCCATACCTATAAATTTTATAAAGTCTTCCTCAACTTCCTTTGGTTTCCATACGTAGGAGTTGGCTTCAAATTCTTATCCATATACAAATAAAACTTACAATTTTTTTTGGGTCAAGACTTCTTTGCCTAGTGATTTCCATTTACTTTCTCAACATATCCTTCTTTGCACCCTTAAAAAAAAGTTCAACTTTGTCCATGGGGACAAAAGAAACTTGTTCAACTAAAGGGCAGTCTTTCACCAAATATTTTCATTAGACCTACATATATAGACCATCACACCATGATCAGTTAATGCTTATAGTGCATGATCGATACACATGTCTCAAGATAACATTTCATTACTCCAATCATACATGTCTATGTGCAGCACTATTAGAACTAACGGTTTTAGATCTAGAGGCCACTACCAAATCAATAGGGTCTAACACCCTTTGACTAAACAAGTCATGAATTCAAAATGGATCCTTGGTCACCACCAAGTAATTACTCGTCGAGTGATACTCACTTAGGGAAAACTCTATGAATCAACAATCCTATAATATATCCCTTTTAGTTATATAATAAGTCAACAATAATTTCACAAGAGTGTTCCAACTTTCAATCCAATTGCTCAACCATCATATAATATCAAAATTTTCTTCAATTGTAATCATCTAGCACTATTTTACCTCTACGTCAAAAGCTATGTGGCATTCATATCATGATTTCTAAATCATCAAAATTTAAGTCTAAGAATAGGTACATGTGATCACATTCAAATAGGTCCGGACTTTTTCATTAGTCATTACGTAGATTCTTGTTTAAATTCTTGGTTGGGAATGTTGAGGAGGAGCGGCCACCGTATTGCTTCTGATCCTCGTTCGTGGAGCAGTGCTAACCGATAGTGTAGGGGCATTTGATTGACCACTCCTTGAGTTACTCGAGTGTTCTCAACTCAATTGGTTTCTTTATTTATCCAAACCCAACTCGGGGCATGCATTGTGGAAATGTCTTTCCTTCCTGCATTGATAGCGTCTTCGGGGTTCCTTACAAGGGCTAAAGTGAAATTTTTTACAATTCATGCAACAATCCGTTTTACTCTCTATCAACTTGCTTCCAAACATAACATTAGGGGTGGGAGCACCAAAATTAGGTGGCTGTTAGCTTTATAGAATGCCAACGGAGCCAGAAATAGAAACACCACTACAAAAACCCATGCTTCTGATCCTGGTTGGGAACGTTGAGGAGGAGCGGCCACCGTATTACTTCTGATCCTCATCCGTGGAGCAGTGCTAGCCAATAGTGTATGGGCATTTGATTGACCACTCCTTGAGTTACTCGAGTGTTCTCAACTCAACTGGCTTATTTATTTATCCAAACCCAACTCGGGGCATGCATTGTGGAAATGTCTTTCCTTCCTGCATTGATAGCATCTTCGAGGTTCCTTACAAGGGCTAAAGTGAAATTTTTTACAATTCATGTAAGAATCCTTTTTACTTTCTATCGACTTGCTTCCAAACATAACATTAGGGGTGGGAGCACCAAAATTGGGTGGCTGTTGGCTTTATGGAATGCCAACGGAGCCAGAAATAGAAACACCACTACAAAAACCCATGCTCCTACTCTTCTTAAGGCCTTGGCTTGAAGTGAATCCGCATCTTTTTTTTCTTTTGCCATGACTCTCTTTAACTTTCCCCCACTCAACCACCATTTTCTCAGCCTGCAAGGCTAATTGCAACATATTCTTATATGTTTGGGTTTTAATCACTGACATCTTCTTCGTTATACTCAAATTCAAGATCGCTTTAAACTTAGCACACAAGAAGTCTTAAAAGTTAATGAACTCTGGTGTCTCACATTCGGCTACCATTTTGTTTCCTTACACCAACTTGAAAAATTCCTCACACTTTTGATCTCTATAGAACAGGGTGTAATATTTTTCATTGAATTCTCAAAGGAATTCATCCTAAGTCGAAAGAGAAGAAAACCTATTCTTCACATTTTCCCACCAAGAGTGGGCACTTTTGTCTAACAACCTAACCACTACCATCAATTTCAACTCGTCATTCAACCTCATATCGAAGACGGTCTCTTGAACACAGCCAATCTAATCTTTGGCCACCGATACATCACTTGTTCCAAAAATGTTCCACATCTAGGTTATCTTGTCTCTTTGATCCACTTCGACAATTAGATTGTAGGGAGGTTGGTTGAAGTAACAGCCGGAGCAGGAGGTGGTATCATCAGGGCACTCAATGTGACGGTAGAACTCTGAGGAGAAGCCAGTGCTTATGGTAAAACTTGCAAGTGAGTCCCATAAGTATTCCACCACTCCATCCATTATTAGAGGGCGATGAATGGTGGAGCGGGAATCTCAATTAAAGAAGCTAGGTGCGTAGAAGCTTGAGGAGGAGGAGAAAAATGAATCACGTTGAGATTTCTTATTATTCTTCTAAGTGGCATTGTAATCTACGTAAAAGAAGTAACTCTTAGTTTACTAAATTAGAAAATAACTAAATACCTAATCCCCTAAAAGTAACCTCTAGTCCCTAGGACTAGTAAAAGGCTTTTAAAAAATCATTTAAAAACATTTTAAACATTCAAACTTTCAAAATAATTTGAAATTATTAGGAGAGCTTTGAAAACACTTCGGAACCTTTGAAAATGTTTCAAACATTTTAAACATTTATAGACCGAAAGCCTAAACTCTAATATCAAAAAAATTATTACAACCCAACACTCAGATCGAGTACGCGACGACCACCGCGTTACCTCAGGACATGCGTGATCCTCACCACATGTCCCAAAATACCATAAGGCATTTACCAAAATTCTAATATTTTTAAATCTAATCAAATCAATCCAGATTCATCCAAAGACCGTCATGGTCTTTCCATGCTCACAATGATTCACAATAAATTCATAAAACCAAATGAGAATCCCTTCATAAGAGATCTAAGTAAAAAGTCTATAAAATCGGCATGTAAAATTATATACAAGTTCCCAAGATTAAAGTTCAACAAAATCTAACCAAATTAAAGTTCCAAAAACTTTACAAAGATTTCCTCCTAAAGGGTCCGTACCAACTATCTCAAGATAAAACAAAAAAATAGTACCTATTAGAATCCCACAAAATAATCTCTTCAAGTTTAGTACTAGAAATCGGCTAAAATATCGGGTACCTAAACTTTTTCTAAAAGATGAAATAGGAGAGAGTGTATATAAATACCCAACGAGTGGAGTGCAATGTATGAATATGATATAAAAGAGTGGTGAGTATGGATATTTCAAATTATATTTTCAAAACTATTTTATCATATCAAATATAACAATAGTCATCAACAACAACAACAATCTAAATCTTCTATCCCAAAATTTGGGGTCGGCCATAACAATAGTCATCAAATAATATCAAAATTTCCAACAATCAATTAAACATGATGAAATAAAGAATATATTGCATCCAATCATATCATCACTTTCCAAAACCTATGGGTGCCAAAAATCCATTTCTTTCCAACAATGGTCTACCACAACTAAGAGCGGGACTGCCAAGAGATTTTCAATGGTTTCAAATTTCAAATAAATCCCCAACCTTGGCATTGGCTTGGGATCTCTATGGTAGTACAATCAAGTTAGCACGAAAGGACAAAAGGGGCATCTCCTGGACTAAACTAACATCTTCGTCTAATAATGCTCTAACTACGTTGCCCCATCAAACAACATCATGGTTGGAATTGACTATAGCCATGAATCCAAAGGGGTTCTAGTATCACAATTTCACACATGCACCTTTTACAATTCCATATTTATATAAAATATGTCATCATATTCAAACAAGTATTCAACTCATACCATCAATGACAAATATCTCAATGTATCAAATAAAATATGGCACATATTCAATTTCAAACACATTGGATACATAATTTAATAAAATCCTAATATCAAGACATTCTACATACAAAAAATCCATTCAAATTTTTCTTTAAAACATTTTATGAAAAATTTAGGAAAATCCATTTCTCATTTACATCACAGAACAATCCGTACACTCACCTCTTGGGAGGGTAATCACTCCCAATCTAAGTCCAAATCAATGATTTCTCCCTCCTTGGGTTCCAATTGTCTTAAACTTAAGACAACAGATACAATTTATCAGTTAATCACAAACTAACACTTAGAGAAAATCAATATTCTCAACACAATTCAAACTCTATTTTTTTTTAAATTCACTGATCCATCATCTAATTTCATCAAACCATATTATTAACATAGGGAAATAATTCCCTTTTTAAGATTTTTCCAAATCTTAATATTATGCAAACCTTAAGTCTAAACCTCTAAACTTTATTTTTTCAATCTTAATATAAATCCTAAATTTATGTAAGAATAGTTCAAATCTAAGTTTAAGAAGAAGTATTATCTCTATTTTCTTAACCAATTTCGACTCTTGTAGAGCTAATTCCAAATCTTAATTTTCTCTCTCTACAAAAATTCCAAATTAAAATCATTTAAAATCAAATTCATGATTAATGGAATTAAACCTACAAAAATGACGAGAAATTTATCTTAATCTCATAGTTAAACCAAGTCCCTTAAATTAAGTTATCAAACCCTAGGTTTTTCTCTCTAAAACTCTTAGTCTCTCACTATAATTACATTATCTTAAGTTTGTTTGAGGGCTTGGGAGTTAAAGTGGTGGGTTTTTGCTTAGATTTGATTGATCTTGAAGAGAGCAAAGATAGAGGGAGAGAGAAAGTGAGTGAGAGGGAGAGAGTAAGGGAGGGGATGAGTATTGAACAAGAGGAAAATGAGAGAAAGTGGGGGAGGAAGAGAGAGAGAGAGTAAAAATAAAAGTAGAGAGATGGGTTTAACTTTTCTTCTTTTACCTTGTTTTTAGTATTACAATCACAACTTATTTGTATAGTCCACTTGATAATGATATTTATATAAAACTCTCAAAAAAATTTAAACTATTAGAAGCGTAAGATTTCGATTCTCAAGAGCATTACTCAATCAATTAAACAAATCTTTAAATGGATTCAAACAATCTGGTCGCATGTGATATAATCACCTAAGTGAATATTAGTTAAATGAGAGATATAAGAATGATCTCGTTTATCCATGTATATTTATAAAAAGATCTAAATTTGATTTTATTATTATTACAAAATATGTTGATGATTTGAATATCATTAGAATTCTTGAAAAACTCTCAAAAGTAGTAGAGTGTTTGAATAGATAATTTAAAATGAAAAATCTTAGAAAAACAAAATTTTGTATTGGGTTACAGATAAAAAATTTAAAGAACGGGATTCTTCTACATCAAACAATTTATATAGAATATGTGCTAAAATGATTTTATATGAATAAAGTGAATTTGTTGAGCACCCCAATGGTTGTGAGATCACTTGATGTAAATAGAGACCCTTTCCGACCTCGAAAAAATAATGAGGAGATTTTTTATCCTGAAATATCATACTTAAGTACAAGCAGAGCACTTATGTATCTTGTTAGATATATACGATCTGATATATCATTCTCCATCAACTTAATAGCGAGATATAACTCTTATCTTATTCGAAAACATTAAAATGGGATTAAATATGTATTTCATTACTTACAAGATACAAAAGACATGGGTCTGTATTTTTTTAAACTACCCAAAACAAATTTGATTGGATTTGCAGATACAAATAGGACTGTACGTGATTTGGGTTAAACCGATAATCCAAACCAAACCAAACCAAATTCGGTTTGGTTCAATTTTTTTTTTCAAAAAAGTTAAATTCGGTTTGGACCAAACCGAATCGTAATTGTTTGGTTCGGTTTCGATTTTGTTAAAAAAAAAAATTAAACTGACTTTTTTTTGACGGACTTGACCTTGAGTCCAATGAGAGAAGAGTAACACTACACTAGTCCAAATAAGGAAAAAAAAAATTGAGCTCTCCTCTCCTTCGTGAAAGGTGAAACCCTACTACTCCTCTCTCTCTTTGCTCGTTGCCGCCTCCGCTTTGCCTTGCCTCTCAGTCCTCTCTGTCATAGTTGTGTCACGCGCAGCACAGTAGCTATCTCTTGTTTACTTCCTCTTCTCCTCATCTCTGACGCGACGGTAAGGGTTTTTTTTTAGGGGTTTATTTTTTGGGTTTTTTCTTTTGCCTCATACTGAAATTAGGACTTTATGCTTTTTGATTCAAGCGGAAATTTGAACTCCCAATCTGACTCCAAGGTATCTTTCACTGCTTCAGGTGGAAATTTGAACTCTTCGACTCCATCCAAGGCTTCTTTTGCTTCTACAAAAGTTTATGTTCAGGTCTGGTTTCCCTACCTTTTGTTAATTTTTTTTCATTTTTCTTGCATGGGCCCCTGTCTTTCTTTTTTGTGGGGTTTTGTTTTGGATTTCAACTCATATAATTTTTGTAGCCTAATTTTTATTGCTAATTAAGTGCTTGTTTGGGTATTTCCATCTGTTAATGGTCATTTCCCTTTTTTTTATTATTTTCTATATTTGATCACTGTGTTTCCAAGAGGGGAGTCTGTAAATTCTCCAATTCCATTCTATGCCTGATTTCTTTTTTTATTTTCTATATTTGGTCACTGTGTTTCCAAGTGGGGAATCTGTAAATTCTGCAAGTCCATTCTATTAAGGAATATTCTATACCTGCAGTAAACTTGTTCAAATGATTCTGTAAATTCTGCATTAACTTTTTTTTTAATCCTTTATCAAATGCATAGAATTTGTTTTTTCAAATTTAATATAATCCATTCTGCATTATATTAAATCCTGCAAATCCATTCTATGCCCGCACTAAACCTATTCAAATTTGCATATTATGCAGTCCAATTTGCTTGTAGTAAACCTGTTCAAATTTGCGTATTATGCAGTCCAATTTGCCTGCAGTAAACTTGTTCAAATTTGGTTTCCAAAGTAGATTCTATGCCTCATGCATTAACACTAGACAGCTCAATTGCATTGATTAATAATTATTTGATTTTATTGTATTGTAGACCATCATTTGTAAATTCAATGTCATCTTCAATGGCTGACCATGAGGTTGAAATCAAAAGGGGCTGTAGTTTCAGCTGCGTCAACAAACGCAACCAGCGAAAGCAAAAAATGAAAGACTATGAAAGAACAGTCAAATGTGTGGGAACATTTTGACAAGTTTATAGATTCAGCAGGTATGCCAAAAGCTCGTTGTAAATATTGTATTAAGGAGTATAAGTCTGACTCTAAGACTTGTGGCACTAGCACTCTTAAGACTCACTTATTGAAATGTTTGAAATATCCTTTTAGTGAGCTGAATAAGGGAAAGGATAATCAGATGGAGTTGATTTTCAAGATGGGAGATGATAGTAAAAAATGCATATTGACAAATTGGAAGTTTGATTATGATGATGCTAGATTGGCTTTGGCTAAAATGATAGTTGTGGATGAGCTTCCTTTTAGTTTTGTAGAGAATGAGGGATTTAAGCACTTTATTAGTGTCCTTCAACCAAAGATGCACTTACCTGGACGTACAACAATAGCTTCAGATTGCTATGAATTATTTGTTCGTGAGAGAGTTAAGTTGCAGGGATATCAAAAAGGTAATTATGGTAGAATAAGCTTGACCACGGACACTTGGACTTCGATTTAAAGAATAAATTATATGTGTTTAATTGCTCACTACATCGATAATGAATGACGATTGTGTAAAAAAATAATCAATTTTTGTCCAATCGCTAGTCATAAAGGAGAGGCTATTGGTAAAGTTGTTGAAAAATATCTAATTGGTTGGGGAATACAAAGGATATCAACAGTTACCATTGATAATACTAGTTCTAATGATGTGGCTATAGGAGATTGGGTAATGTCTTATTGAAGGGAGAGCTTCTTCATATGCGTTGTGCTGCACATATCATGAATCTTGTTGTCAATGATGGTTTGAAACTGTCTTGTGATGCGATTTCACGTGTTAGAAATGCAATTAGATATGTGAAAAATTCTCCAGCCCGTATTAGAAACTTTAAACTTTGCTGCAAAGATGCCAATATTGAGGAAAAAGGGTTCATTTATCTTGACATCACAACTAGATGGAACTCTACATATATGATGCTAGAAAGGGCTCAAAAATTTGAGAAGGCTTTTGAACTCTTTGCTGATGATGATGCTAGTTTTGAAGTTGATCTTTATGATAGTACTGGATTGGGAAGACCCATGGAGGATGATTGGAGGAAGGTGAAGCAATTTGTGAAATTATTAGAGAGATTTTATAAATTTACTTTAAAAGTTTCTGACACCCGATATGTTACTTGTAACACATATTTACATGAGGTGTGTAGTATTTGTGATACTTTGAAGCTTTGATCTAAAAATGATGATCCATATTTGAGAGATATGTCTGGAAAAATGAAAGAAAAACTTGTTAAGTATTGGGGAGATCCAGAAAAATTAAATATGTATTTATTTATAGGAACCGTGCTTGATCCTACTTTGAAAATGGAGTATTGTGACTTTTGCATTGGTAATATGTATGATCCTATGGTTGTTGATATTGTAAGTGCAAAAGTAAAGAGAACTTTACATGTATTGTTTGAGGCATATGGGGGACAAAAAAATCTTGATATAGTTACAAGTTGTGGCGCTACTCCTGGCATGATTCTTATGGAAGATGAAGAACAGGATGATAATGATGACCTCCGATCCAGTTTCAAACAATTCAAAGCTAATGAAAGGAGAGAATGTAAAACAGAATTAGATAAGCATTTGTAAGAGACAGTTTAAGATAGGAGGCCGGGTTTCTCAATCTTAGAATGGTGGAAAGTAAACACTCCTAGGCTTCCCATCATGTCACAAATGGCTCAGGATATCTTAGTCATTCCAGTGTCCACAGTGGCCTCAGAATCTGCCTTTAGCACGGTGGTCGTGTGCTTGATTCATTTAGGAGTTCGTTGTCTCCAAAGATGGTTGAAGCATTGATTTGTGCTCGAGATTGGTTATCTCTTTCAAGAGATTGCAAAAATTTCATGGACTTTTTAGAAGAAATGGATCAATTGAATGAAGGTAAACATATTATTTGTTATTTCTAATATACAAATCATGAAATTTTCTTGAAATTATCTTTAATAATGGTTTTTCTTTTTACTTATTTTATAGTTGTTTCTAACATACAAAATGCTCCTCACGTCATTGATATTGCTTCACATTGAGGAAAATTTTATGTAATTTTGTAAGTGTTTTACTTTCACTCAATATTTCTGTTTTTTTTTTTTTATGTGATACCCTTTCACTTAATATTTTTTTCCTGCTTTTCTTATTGTAGGCTACAATGCAGGCAGGCTGCCCTTTTCATTTTTGTGCAATTTGGATAGAGCATCAATGTAGGTTAAATTAGGATGTAATGGTGTTATTGACAAAAGCCATTATGTCTTATTTTGTATGTTCATAAAAGTTATTATTTCTTCTTGGTCAAACTGGTGTCATTAATAGTGTTTGAAGTTCTTATTTGAAGTACTTATCTATCCACAAGTATTATGTTCCGGAATTTATTTTTCCAGAAGCATCATGTCCTGGAAGTTCTTATCTGTCCCCCCTACCTCTTTTTTCTTGCAAAGAATCAAATTTTGATTGTTTATGCCTTTGCATTTTGTAGTTTTACTTTCACAAGTGGTCGTGTTCTTTAGTTGTCCCATCAACTGCATGTGCTACACATCACATCACATTTGTTACTAAAACTTAGCTACTCTGTACATAAATGCGATTGTCTTAGTATCTTTAGATTTGTATATAAACTCATTGTCGTTGTTGTTGATGTAGTCCTGAAATGAATTATAAAGAAAAAGAAAACTATTAACTTAGGGAGGGGCATGATCCAAGACTCTTGGTTGTTTTTCTTTCTCTCATGTTGTTCTTCTAGTTTCTTTGAGAACCCTCAACTCAAAGGGCAGAGGAGAATGGTTGAATATGAAATAAAGATAATGCTCCCTTTCACTTAATTAACATCAATTTTTGAATAAGAATGAGCATTATGTATATTCATCTTGTTTGTCCAAGAGGATTATTTTGTACACTTAATGTCCAAAATAAAGATAATATCAAATTAACCAAAGTTTCTTGTCATCCGCCTTGTTTTGTTCGTGTTCCAACAGACTTCAAATATGTCTCATTCTTCACCACTGTATGTTTTCACGAGACAAGAAAAAGTTCCATGACCGCTATATGTTTTCACAATAACATGACAGAAAAAATGTCAAGCTTTGAAAGACACACTTATTTTAATTTTAATTTTATAATTATAATTTTGCAAAGACAATAAACTATATTTTGGAGTGGCATGCAACAATTTTTGAAAGGCAACAAATTCTATTTTGGACAATCCACTTACAATTTTAATTTTATAAAAAATTTGGTTTAAACCAAATTAAATTCGGTTCGATTTTTGATTTAGATTTTTTTAAAATTTTGATTTTCGGTTCGGTTCGATTACTAAATCGAACCAAACCGTTGGCACCCCTAAATGCAAAGTACTTATCTAATATATATTTACATATGGTGGAACTGTTATTTCATGGCATTCTATGAAACAAACAATAGAAGTCACATTCTCTAATTATGTTAAAATTTTGATAATCCATGAAATTAGTCGCGAAAGTATATAGTTAACATCTGTGATTCAGCACATACGAAAAGTTTATAGTTTATCTTCAAGAAAAGAAACACCGACAATTTTATATGGAGATAATACAATATACATCATCTAACTCAATGAATAATATATCAAAAACGATAAAACAAAATATATTTCATCAAAAATTTTTCACTCATGACCTTTAAAAAAATTGTGATATAGAAGTTCAACAAATCCGATCAAGTGATCACAAAATATCTGCCAACTGTTACCTTTACAAGATTGGTGAAAGAAATCAGAATGTATCGACTTAAAGATTTTAAAAGATATTTTCAACAAAAAAAATAAATATATTATCAAACACTTTGCATAGTATATTTTTTTTTCTTCATTAAAATTTTTTTCCCATTGGATTTTTTCTAGTAAAGTTTTATTGAAATTTAGTCTTTGTGTAATAGACATTCAATAGAGAATATTATAAACCTTAAGAAACTTAGGAAGATATCCAATATATAGAAGATAAATATTTTAAAAAAATACACATAATACCAATATTGTTATTAGTAGCATCTTTTTATATATGTCAAGTTATATTACTCTAAATATCACAATATAAAAATATCACATATTTAAAAAAATATTCGATTTGTTTAATTTTAGAACTTTTTATTCATGTACACATCCCAATTTATATAAATACCCCCATTTATAACTTCAATTTATATACAAAAAATAAAAAATTTCTCCCTCTATTTTCTCCTTCTCTATTATTTATATTCTTTTTAGTTTACAACACATACCTTCATTATTACATGAAACACCCTTCACTTTACTTTCAAATTCCTTCCCATCCTTTACAAAGATGAGGATTCTTCTAAGTCCAAATCATAAGGCATCTCTTACAAGATCCCTTTCAAAAGTTCCGGCAAATATCTAATTCACTCTCTCCACCATCACTCTTTCAATTTCATAGAAATCCACCATAAACCAATCTTCAAGCTTCCTTTACCACCGGATTTCTTCAAATCGAGACGCTATTTTGATTTATCTCACCTTTTTTGAATTAGAAAAATAGACTAAATGTTAATGCCGTCTATTTTTGGAGCAAATAAAAAACTGGTTTAAGAGTTTTTGAAAGTAATTAAAATTCAAATGTCATGAAAGTAGCCTGAAACTTTAAATGGATATTTGTGATTTTAGGTTTTTTAAAATAACATCGTAACAATCATAGTTGATTGTTTAATCTAAATTTTCTTAATGCGCCACATGAGTAGCAAGGATCTGACAACACATCATGGTGAGATGATTAATACACCTTACCTCATTGCTTTGTTAATTCCAATGTATTTAATATGAATTAATTAAAAAGTATATGGTTTCTAATTAGATTAAGAAAGTGATTTCCAGGTACCCGAGTGGTAAAAAAATCTTACTCAAGTGTCTTTCTCGAGATTTCGTGTTTGAATTTTTTTGATCACATGTATTTTTATAATTTTTACTACTTCTAAGTAATTTAAAAAAAAAAAAAAAAAAGACTTGGAAAGTGACGAGAAAATAAGCAATTCCTTTTTTTTTTTTCAAGTCTGCTCCCAATTCACTCTTATTTTTATCAAAATTAATGTTAGGAAAATTTTATTTTTTATTTTTTTTTCTCTTCCCATTTCCTCATTTTTTTTATTAATAATTGACTCACATTTTTTCAATAATTTTTTTTAAAAAAATCTAAATTATGCAACAGGGACACTTCTAAAGTAATTGAGATAGTAGATAACAAAAGAAGAATAAGAAAAAAAAAATTGTGTTTTATAATAATAATAATAATAATCATATAACCTATACAAATACATACTAATGACGTAGAGAAGCTTACTTTTTTTCCGATTTATCAAAAGAAAATTTTGTGTAACATTTGTTTTTAACAGGCACTCTTAAGTCAATATGATGAAATATAATTTTATAATATATACTTTTAGTTATGTTATTTTTTATTACATTGTCCACATATACATGCATGAACTAAATTATATAATTTTTTTAATATAAAAATTGCAAGCAAATAAATAAGGGGACAATCATAACACTTTACAAATTAACAATTTTTTAATGTATGTATGTATGTATGTATGTATGTATGTATGTATGCTATATTTAAATGAATTGTATGTATGCATGCATTGACCAGATTATATTTATACAAGAGTTTCTTAATGCTTTTGGATGGAAGCGTTTAAAGTTTTTTGACAATTTTTTAATGTATATTTCTTTTGTTATATTATATTTATATTAACATCTGTTGATCTCCCAAATGCAATGGCAGAGAAATCACATGCAAGTATATTTGACAAATCTCATACATAAGTTTTAGAATCATTTTATTATAATTACTATAAATAAAATATTTAGTAATACCTAATAAAAAATGTTATCTCATTCCAACTCATTTCCATTGAGTTTTGGATGCATAGACCCAGTTTTTTTTTCCTTTTTTATAATCAACCGATGTTTAAAATCATATTTCAATTAATCTGATTCAAATATTATCGGACCTAATTTTAGAAGAATTTTCTTAACGTAATCTTTTCTATTCCCAAGTTTTGAATTCAAAATTTGGTTAAAGAATCTAATACCTTTACTTATTAAGTCGATTGTCTATTAGTGCTATGTATACTAAGTCTGGTCGGTCTAGTGGTGGAATAGCAATATCCTTTTAAGTAAAATTTACAATTTAATAATCATAATCTTTTCTCCAATCTGAAAATTCTAAATTCAAATCTTTGTTTAAAAAAAATGGGTTAGAGTGTTATTTATGGAGAAATTAAGTGTTAAGTTTTGTCCTTTAAAAATTTAATCCGACTCAAATAAAATTCAGCCCGATCAAATGTGATTACTAAATTGATTGTTTGTAAATAATAATAATAATAATAATAATAATAATAGCATGCAATGCACAAGTACAACCAATATTATTGGGCTGGGCTGCACTTCCGCTTGTCTACGTGTAACTTGGCTCCGTCTACTCTTTTTGTTTTTTTTTGTGGTGCAAGTAGAGCATTGGCTTCGTCTACTCTCATCCTAATTTGTTAACGTCAACCACGAGACAATATAGGAAACAAAGGCCCCTTAGGCAACATAAGGCCCAAAACTGTAGTCCATCGTCTACCAAAATTTTCAACTTTTCCTTTTCTTGATCTTAGCCGAGATGGAAAGGTATTCAACTTTTCAAAAAAGGAAACTAATTTTTTGCGTCAATTAACCAGAATCATCATAACTGTATCAAACCTCTCTCTCTCTCACTCTTTTATGACATATACCCATCAAGGGATTACTTCCTTGATGGTATCATTACTTTCCGTTGATAAAAGGGTGAGAGAATTCCCATCCATGGAATGTACAAGCAGAGACCCTTATAAAAACAGAGGAAAACAGGACATTCATTCTGTGATTCTCTCTACAGAAACAGAGAAGAACCCTAATAATGCAGTTTACACTACGCTCTGTTTCGTTCTTTTCCATCTTCATTTTCTCTCTTTTGCACGTTCCCACTCATGCCATCAAAAAGGCTAGCACTTTCCTTCATTTCATTTTTTTTCTTTCACTGAAAAAGAAGTCTTCTTTCTCTACTTGTTTTAATGGAGATCTCAGTCATAGTGAACTCACGATTGATTTTTTTTTTTTTTGGGAGAATTTCGATCTGTATTTTTATTTTTCTTTTCTGGGGTTCGACTGTTTTATTCAATTTTGTATTTTCTTGTTAATTATTGGACCTAACTTTGTTGTTTCTTCCCCCTCCCCTCAATTCGATGCAGTCTTACATTGTTTACTTAGGTGAACACTCACACGATTCAGAAGTTCCTTCTGCTGATTTGGATCAAGTGACTAACTCTCATTATCAGTTTCTCAGTTCTTTTTTGCAAAATAGGTATTACATTGGACACTTTCTCATCGTCTTCTGTGTTTTAGCAATGTTCAATATGTTTTCAAGCGTCCTAAGTTTTTTATTATTTTTTTTTTTTTTCTCTATGAAGCAATGAAAGGCCAGAAGATGTTATCTTCTACTCATACACTAGAAACATAAACGGTTTTGCTGCAATCCTTGACGAAGAGCAAGCAGCAGAGATTGCAAGTGAGAAGTTTTTGTTCTCCAACTTTGTTTTGACAATTTGATTCTCACCTGTCATCTAACCTCGTTTGATCCAATCAATGTAGAGCATCCAAAGGTTGTATCTGTACTTCCAAACCTTGGAAGGAAACTACACACAACACATTCATGGGAACTTATGGGGCTAGAAAGATATGGAAATGCTCCTTCTCAATCACTTTGGAAGAAAGCAAATTTTGGCGAAGATATAATCATTGCAAACCTTGATACTGGTATTGTAAATTTTCATTTTCTCACCTTTTTTCTAACAATTAATGTTTGATGATTGCATGAGTTTCAGTATTTGACTTGACATGTTTATGCTTTTCAGCATCATTATACTTTTGATTTTCACACATTATTGCCTTTGACTCTTCCATTATAGATCACTTTCGTCTTCAATGTGAACATGATTCTTAAACAGCATTATTTTCAAATATTCTACATTCCATGTTGAAAATTCTGGATACCCATTAACATTTATTTTAAGCAATGGGATAAATATTATGCTTTTCATTCAATTTAAATTTCCTTAGCATTTATAGATTTCTCCAATTGTTTCCTATGGTACACTTGATTGTATTTTCTAGAGAACTACCATTTTTTTGGGTGAGAGGACCTGCAATGATAGACCTAATCATCGTATAAAATTTATTCGAAAGTAAAATACACAAGCAACAACGGGTCACATTAGGACACAAGAACATCAACATTATTTTGGCCCTTAAAAAATATCGGTTCTACAATAGTAGGGTCACAACACAAGGACAACATTAGACTATTCATGTCCGATAATCTGCCCTTACATATGTTGCAGGAGTGAACTTTGTTTTTCAATTATTGTGACGTTTGACCCTTTACCTTAATATGTGGATTGCTAGGTGTGTTTCCCGAATCAAAGAGTTTTGATGATGAAGGGATGGGACCAGTTCCATCAAAGTGGAAAGGAATCTGTCAGAATGGAAACAAAGAAGATGAAATTCATTGCAATAGGTCCCCCATTTTCCCCTTTTTTATCTCCACTCATGCTAATCTTCTCTATGAAATTCAAACAGAATCATTCTTTTTGTGGATCACTTGTCTTAATGCACCAAATTGCACTGTTTGCAGAAATAAAAGAGTAGACGAAATTTGAGTAGTGATTCCCCTTTTCTATCTACTCCTCTATGGTTTCAAATATTTGCAAGATTCTATTTTTCCCATAGAAAAATTTTTTCAATTCTAAATTCCATTCTCTTGTAACATGGTAGAAGAATATTTCATAGATGCAAAGGAAAAGAGCATAGAAGAACCTTAACTTTGTTGGAAGGTCGATTCATAAATATTTTCTAATCTGAACATTCATGAAGTTGTGATCCTATTCCTTTTCTAGATCGAATATTTGTTATAAATGACCATAGTAGCTTTTCTTTACTCAGGGAAATTCAAATCTCCAACCTATTGGTGGGGGAGAAAACTAGATAACACTAAGCTACAAAAGGACCTTGGTATTAATAATACCTTTTTACATGCATTGACTTGACAATTTAGCATCAAATTTTTGCTTTCGCTGTTAATCAATCAATTTCCTTGATTATTTCAAGCACTGTTATGCAAATTTTTCTGATAAGGACATTCAATTGAGACACAAGTTTCTGTTTATAATTGGAAGATACAAGGATTGGTTTTCACCTTCCTATGTCTTATCTTGTGCATCTACGGAACTTAAAGTTTGAAATTTGATTCCTTAAATATTTTAGGTACCTAACATGTTTAAAATAATGGTCCTATGTATATATGTTGAATTCAATCAACAACAAGTGTTGTGAAATTTGTAGGAAACTCATTGGGGTTCGATACTTTCTAAAAGGATATGAAGCCTATGCTGGCCACCAACTGAACTCATCATTCCAGACCGCACGCGATCATTCTGGCCACGGTACCCACACCTTATCAACAGCAGGAGGAAACTTTGTCCCCGGAGCCAATGTCTTAGGTCATGGCAATGGAACTGCGAAGGGTGGATCACCAAAAGCACGTGTGGCCGCATACAAGGTCTGCTGGCCACCACTTGATGGTGCTGAGTGCTTTGATGCTGACATTATGGCTGCAATTGATGTTGCCATAAGTGATGGTGTTGATGTGCTTTCACTTTCACTGGGAGGATCTCCTAGTGATTATTTCAATGATGTTATTGCCATTGGATCATTCCATGCCATCAAGAAGGGGATTGTTGTGGTTTGCTCTGCTGGTAATGATGGGCCTATGGATGGAACAGTATCAAATGTAGCGCCTTGGATTTTAACTGTTGGTGCAAGCACAACTGATCGTGAGTTTGTCAATTATGTGGCACTCGGAAACAAGAGACATTTCAAGGTGTTCTACAGCAAGAAAAATAAACCACCAGATTTTAGGTTGCTCTTTGCAATACTCTAATCTGATAACAATTTTCTGTTTTCTTTGGCTTCTAGGGTTCCAGCCTTTCAGATAAAGGATTACCACGCCAGAAGTTCTACCCATTGATCAGTGCTGCTGATACAAAAGCTGGCAATGTATCATCTGAAGACGCGTAAGTGAAGCAAATCTTGTTGAAGCACAAGACACCTTTTTGTATGTATTTTAATTTGGTCTAAATGTTCTGTAGACTGCTCTGCAAGGCTGGAACTCTAGATCCCAAGTTAGTAAAGGGGAAGATCCTAGTTTGTCGACGTGGTGGCAATGCGAGGGTTGAAAAAGGCCAACAGGCAGCTTTAGCTGGTGCTGTCGCGATGATTTTGGTCAATGATGAACTCAGTGGAAATGAAGTTGTAGCCGATCCTCATATTCTTCCTGCTTCTCATATTTCCTATGCAGATGGATTAGACCTGTTTTCATACTTAAAATCCACAAAGTACCATCCTAATCTGCTCAAATGCTTTAATTTTTTTTTTGTTTCATATGACAACTTTCAGTATCCAGACCACAATGCCTGATCTTTACATGAGGTCTACAGGATTCCTATGGCTTACATGACCCATGTGAAGACATTACTGGGGACAAAACCAGCTCCAGTCATGGCTGCTTTTTCATCAAAGGGACCTAATTCAGTTACTCCGGATATCCTCAAGGTTTTGCTTTGCTTTCTAATAAACATTAGACTTCAAACATTCATGTCACAAAGTTACTAATGCAAATCCTTACCTTTTTTTGTCCCTTCAGCCTGATATCACAGCACCAGGAGTGTCTATCATTGCAGCCTACACAAACACAACAAGTCCTACTGAGCTATCAGATGATCATCGTGTATTTTCCTTTAATACAGAATCGGGCACATCCATGTCATGCCCTCATATTTCGGGCATAGTTGGCCTCCTCAAAAAAGTTCACCCTGATTGGAGCCCTTCTGCTATTAAATCTGCAATCATGACTACTGGTAAAAGATTACACATTTGAACTTTCATAAATCAACATACAACTCACAATAATAACATTGGTCTATTTTTTTGTGCAGCAAGAACTCGCGACAACACAGATTTGCCAATGATCACTGCAGCCAAAGATGAGGCAACGCCATTTAGCTATGGAGGAGGACATGTGCGGCCAAACCGTGCAGTGGACCCTGGACTCGTCTATGACTTGATTCCCACTGACTACATAAAATTTTTATGTGGATTAGGATACAACCAAACTCAGATTGACTTGTTTACCAAGGGGTCATTTTGTCCCAAGTCATTTAAGATTACTGACTTGAACTATCCATCAATCACAGTGCCTAGTCTCTCTGGCACGGTCACCGTGTCACGAACATTAAAGAATGTTGGTTCTCCAGGGACTTATCATGGCAGTGTCAAGTCCCCACCGGGGATATCAGTTGAGCTCCAGCCAAAGAGCTTGAAGTTTGAGAAAATTGGTGAAGAGAAAAGCTTCAAGCTTCTTTTGAAGGCTAAGGGAAGTGATGTGGCCAAGGAATATGTGTTTGGACATCTGTTGTGGTCAGATGGTACACATAATGTGCGGAGTCCTATCGTGGTGAAGTCCAGTTAGATTGACTATTGGCTAAGACCTTAGCTTGTATTGAATGATTTGTATCAAATAAGATAATGATGTTTTGATTCTTTTTAATTATGATTGGCCTGTTCAGTCTTAACCCTTTAAAGAGAAATTAGTATTTTTCCCCCTAATTTGGAGGGAGGCTCCGGGAAAAAAATGCGATCGAACAGATAATTGTTTTAATAGGAAAAACGCTATATTTCTTAATTAAAATTTGTGTTTGAATTTTGAGAATAGAAAGAGTTATATTGGGAGAACTCACCTTAAAAAGGGTTCGACAATATCACAGACCAAATTAGTCAAAATATGACTTTAAATATTGATCGTTCCAAATAAATAAACAAATAAAAGGTCTAACAACTTTTCAAGGACTCGAGTTTCAAATTTCATTGGTTAACGCCTTGACTTGACTCTCAAAACCATGAGATAAAGTATATCACCATGTATTTGCCCCGGTAAGCTTATATTGATTGACCAAGCTAAATAGAAATAGAGCTTGAGCCTTAGCTGTTTATATTCGAAACTACTGGTTTGGAATCCATTTCAATCTTTTAACCTAAAAATACCAAAATGTGCTGATGCCAAAAGCCCGAAAGCTGGGGAGCACGTACTGAGCAATTCCCCAAATTTGCATTGAAACCCCTTACCCAGTCACCTTCCCCATCCCTCTCCTAACCTACCATCAATGGTTAACTCCAACCGCACTTAAAATGGAAATAAAAAATTTTATAATGAAGTCTTGAATGGACTAGAAAGTAGAAACAGATTGAATGTTTGTTAATTCCTCCAAAGATCGGAGGTAAAATCTTTACAAATCACTTTATTTAAAAATGTAATTTAAAAAAAAAAAAATCCTAAAAATGCAAACTTTAAGTTGTCAGTGCTAATTGAGTAATAGTATGTTATCGGTGTAGTCAGACCTGGCACTATGGCACTTTATTCACATACCCGTCCTCCATCTCCACTCGGGTTTTCTTTACTCGTGGAGAAACCACCGGCAAATCCAGATCTGACTACACCGACAGATTTAGAACTCTTCAATAACAGTGATGCCGTTTTCTAGTCTCCAGTTTGGGGCGACTGCAAATTTGGGTTTAAAGGACATGTCTAGCCCTTTCTGTCTTAATGTTAGTCTGGTCCTACAATCGGTTCACTGCTATTCTTCCTGTTCTTCTTCTTCTACGGCTGCAGCAACTGGTCGACCTAAATTGGGAGAGGGAGTGGGAGGCTCCAACAAAGACGAGGTCCCTAAACAGATCCAAGAAGATTCCCCGGAGCAATGTGAACAATGTTACGTAACGTCTTCAACCCACAATATTCATAGGTTATCTAACGAATTTTTTTTCCCTTAGCGTTGTTTTAAATATTAAAAAAAAATTGGGATTGGGCAGAAGAGGAGGAAATTTGGAGGAAAGGGTTAAGGAAGGGGAGGGAGACCCTGGTGATCCAAAAGGAAAGATAAGCAGGAAGAGGAGGTTTTCTAGACAAGGGAAAGGGAAAGGAACTGGTACTGATTCGTAAGTGAATTTGAAAGGGGGAAGGACATAATCAAATAAAGAATGCATTTGATCACTTCCTTTTTTGTGGGGCACATTTGTCATCCCAAAAATCTCGGAAAAAAAATATATATAAATATATATATATATATATATATATATGTATATATATATATATATCCAATGTTACTTGACTTCTGTTAACTCAACATTAAAATAAGCCACAAACTCGCCTCGCCTCGCCTCAAATCCAAATCAAAGTATTTCTGATTCTCTCAGCTCTGCTCTAATTTGGCCTTAAATCAATTACAAGAACATAGAAAGATGTTAAGCCCTTTGGTTATGGAGTAGGGAACGAGAGGCTTACTGGCGCTTCAAAAACTTCAAGACTCTAGGCATTCGATAACATACCATCAACCTTAAAAGAGTCACTCTCAACACTGGTCATTTGTCTAAAAATGGAAAAAGGATCCTAAACTTACAATACCTATCAGAAATACCATCTAGGATCAACAATAATAGATGTTCCTGAAAAGCATGTGCAAATGCCCTTTGCACCAAGAAACCAGATTATTGAGATGAAAATTCAGTCAAACAACTAATAACAATCCAGAGAGAGAGAGAGAATACAAGAATCAACCACTTTCCACAGTCAAAATAACCAAGATTGATACTTTGAGTCATTCCCCGAATTCCAAGCAACGAATTCTTTACCCCCCCCCCCTCCCCCAAAAATTGAATTTTCTGCACAATAAACAAAACCCCAAATTCTTAAAGAATCGCAGAGCACAGCGATACTCAACAATAGACCATTAAACTGCAGATCAAATCAAACAAAGAACATTCGATATCCTTATGCTTAACCCATGTCTTACAATCATGCAATGCCCAATAAGGTTTTAGAATCAAATGACCAAAAAATAAAAAAAGCTTTCGGTAATTTTAGATCCCAGAGAACAAATATGAGATCTCTATAGTGCATGAACTTAGATAACAAAAACAAGTCACACGAGAGAGAGGGAAAAGAGGAGAAATAGCAGACCAACGGCATGGGAGGGGTGGGCAAGAGAGAAAATGAGAACCTCTCTTATGTCTTTTGCCCACCACCCCACGCCTTCAGACTCCTATCGCTCTTCCCCTTCCATTCTCTCTCTTTTAATTTTCCATCCCTTTCCTTTCCACCCTAACCCTAACGGATGCTACCTGCGGCTCCTTGGAGGAGCTCTCATATTTAACCCTTTACGCAATCTCTGCCGTCTATTTTGTTTAGATCAATGGTCAAACTCTAACACAACTCCTCCGCAAGTCTCTCGTGTTCATTGCGGATAAAGATCTAAACCTCCTTTTATCCTGTAAAAATTATTTATTAACATTTTTAAAAAAAATAAAGAATGCTCATTTTATATTTTATTTATTTTCTTGTCCAATAGAAAATATTTAATTATTTTACAGTAAATCCGCTAAGAATCAACTCTAAAAAAAAATAATAATAATTAAGTAAAACATAAAAAAATGAGTTTTAAAATAGTTTACAACATGCAATATATTATTCCAAAATATTCAACAATTCATAACACTATTTATTCATACCACTTTATATATATATTTTTTAATAACCAACTGATATCTAAAATTATATTCTAACTAATTCGGTTTAAACATTGTCGAACCCAATTTAGATAAAACCCTCTCGGTATGATGTCTTCCACTCTTAAGTTTAAACGCAAAACTTGATTAAGAGATCAAATACTATTACCCACTAAATCGACTGTAAGTTTGTCATACCACTCTACTTTAAAATAAGAAATTAACATTTTTTTTCAACTTTCACCATTGGTGAGAGCTGAACCTCTTCTAATAATTAACCAAGAGACTGATGGTAAACTAGAGACTAACGGTAAACTTGGCTTCTTTTAGTTAAATTAAAATATATATATATATATATGGTAATTAGGTAGTATTTCTTTATTTTGGATTACATTTAAAAATAAATAAAAACTCTTCCATTCAATGATGAAGCCAATTAAAAGCAAGAATGCAGCCCCCAAGTTAAAATCAGCATTAACTTGTTTTGATAAGCAGCATATTTCTCTCAACTCCTTCGCAGTTACTACCACTGCAACACAAACAAGATTTTTCTCTTTCCTATTTCCTGTACTTAAGCATACATTGATAAATTAAAATAAAAATATATTGAAATGAAATAAAGCCAAAAAAA
Organism: Dillenia turbinata; assembly: GCA_037126225.1. Lineage (NCBI taxonomy): Eukaryota > Viridiplantae > Streptophyta > Magnoliopsida > Dilleniales > Dilleniaceae > Dillenia > Dillenia turbinata. The sequence continues at coordinate 7,816,660 of JBAMMX010000008.1, forward strand.
CTAAGTAAGAAGTTTATAGATCCCTTGAAAAGGGTCCGTTTGAACAGTCTCAATCCTATCTCTTTCCCTATTTGAGGGGTATCACTCCTTAAGATTGCTCGATGGTTACATAATAGTACACAACTCATGCATGGAATTTCTGATTGAATTGAAGGAAACAATTTTGATTCCACAACAAATGATTGGCAGAAAATTAAAAAAAAAAAAATACATGAATAAATATTTCGTTAACCGCCAAAAAGAAAGCCAGCTGCCTGTTCTTCATTTCCATTAAACAGTTTTAGTGCCCGTATAACTTGCTCCCTTCCAAACCCTAGCTCGACAAGTTTTGCAACCTTGGCTTCAAACCCAGCTCCCTAAAGCAAAATGATTTAAAAGCAGTAAAGAACCCCAGAAAATAAAAAAAGAAACAAAAAAAAAAAGGATGAAATTTGTCTACAAAGGATGGAGACGAATTGAGTTTTGGAGTTATAATTTTCGATGGCATATTCACCTCGGTCGAATCACCTCGTGCAGCTCCTGCAACCAGGCAGAGAAATTAGAAACATTGACTTGGCCAATGCATAGCCAAAAGTAATTGAAAAAAATATATATATATATATATTAATGATCAAAAAGAGAGGAGAAACTGACCAGAAGATTGACCTACTGTAGGTGGATTGTTACTCTTCACTTGTGAACCTGAAGTGGCCTAAAAAATTATTTGGAATTACAATAAGAGTCAGCAATAATGCATAATCAGGGAGTCCTGATAGAAGTTGCATTAAGGCGAGCAGCATAAATAAGAATTACAAAGTAACTTTAGACAACGTAAAATTTAGCCACCAACACATAAACCAACAATCACGTATTACACCAGCATGGAGAGCATGCACCATTACTTCAGCTATCTGCTGAAAGAATTGAAGAGAGTCATCTAATATTATATCACTAAATTGATAATTAACCTATTTCATCCATACACCGAGAGGTTGAATATAACATATATGGCAAGGTTTTCAAGCTCAGTTGGAACTAGGGTAAAAAAAGGACTCACCCGGTGCACAAAGTGTTCCCCCGCTTAGTGCGGGGGTAGGGGAAGGGTGGACGAATTAGTTGGAACTAGGGTATTTATGAAAAATGGAATACCTATTTTCGACCATTTGCCTGCTATTAATTAGTTTTTTGACATTCTGTTATTAAAAATTATCAAGAACTAACACGTCAAAAGTTAGTTCTTTAATCTAGTAAACAATTAAAAAGCAGCCTTACTGTGGCTCCTGAACTGGAAGCGTGCTTGGGAAACCTCCCCTCATCCAGAAAAGTAGATGGAATGTCCTTTTCTGAAGAAATAAAGGCATATTGCTTATCAATCATTTTCATAACAAAAGCAACTCAAGCATGAGAGAAAACATGAGGAAATATAAATAATATATTGATACTTAAAAACAGAAGCATGTATTATGAAGAGATGAAACCTTGCAAAAAGGGTACTGAAACCTCCCCTCCACCAACTCTCAATACATTCTCCTTTAAATCTATCATACACTGCAAATTGTGGCAGAGCATTATCATAATATTCCATTGGACAAAAAAAAAATGAGGAACAGTAATAAGAATCACTTGGAAAAAAAAAAAAAAAAAAAAAAATCTGTCATAAAAAAAATTAAAAAAAAAAAAAAGCAAATAGGGTTACCTGGTGTTTACGAAGCATATCCAGTCCAAAAAGAAATTCAATGTTTGAGGCATCCAGGACCAGAAAAGAACATGGATAAAAGATGTTCCCAATCTTCATAGAAGAAAAATAAAAAACATGAAGATGTAAATACAGCTACAGAACAATTGCAAAATTATGGAATCACAAAGACTACATATTTAAGATCACATTGTCAATCATAAAACTACATTTTGTATTAGTTAGGATGGCACCTAACCAATACAAAATATTATCTATATTAAAAGAATATGATAAAAGTACAAGAAGATCCACATAAACTGCAAATATGCAAGTGCCAGAATTTTCCAATAATTTTGCAGTAATTGTTCAACTAGTACATAATCAAGATTGGTAAAAAACAGAGACATCCGACAGTGAGAAGCCATAAATAGATTACCGTTAACCATCCAATGTGTGAGGGGTAGGGGGTAATCAGGACAGCTTTTCCTACTAAAAAGTAAATTTTTTATACAATGATAGCTGCAGATAAATACGCCAGCAATGGACATGGAAGCAAAGCATCTGAAAAAGGATGAATATAACTTTAACCAACACATGTTCCAGATGTTCTTTCCCATCAGACGGATGCACATGCACAGTGCAACAGCAGATTTACAAATTAAAGAATGCACATAAATCATAAAAATTCCATATCACATGGTAGCCAAGTCATCTTTCTAAGAAATTGGAGAACAACACAGAAAGAACTTTACAATTTTTACGTAGCAACAGGAATTAAGTTCTCACCTTGATTGGAGCAACATGTATTCGGCCTAATATTTCCGACTGACCAACACCATGAGCAACACCACTATAGCGCTGATCTAAGAGCCTCAACAATCTGCAGAAAATAAACTTCAGTTTAAGCCTATTCTTATACAATTCATGATGGTAATATGAATCCATTGCACATGTGCTATACCCGCAACAAGGGCATTCCATGCACAAAGAAAACAGGTGAAATACTTGATACCATCCCACTTGGAATTCTAATTTACTCACTAAATGCCTTATGTCCTACAATGACTTAATAACCCACACTGTATGGATTCACCATGACCCATTGAACAAATTCTCCCAACTTCACTTGTTCATCAATTTTTTATACATTTATGCACATTAAAATCATTGAGTGGAAACAAATTCATTAATGCAATAAGTAAAGACTTTATGAATCCAATAGTGGATTTATACCCTAGATTTCTTGCACTGCCCTCTTATATATACAGAAGTTGAGTGGATGCACAGAGAAAGTATAAAGGGCATTTATCTCAATTTAATTAAGCCCTAAAGCCCAAATAAAAAATTTGAAGGATGTTTAGCCACTCCAAATTTCTTGATGTTAAGGAGACGGCATTTCAATAGTTGAGATTAATAGGTTAATAGATTGAGAATAAGCATCCAAGGGGAAAACAGTTTAAAAAGAAAACCCACAAATACTAAATTTCAGGAGATCTTCAAATACATTCACCAGGTTTCTAGAATACATTCCAAATCCTCATGGAACTATGAATATAATGACATAATGAACCATTTTATATCAGTTGACGTCACAATTTGTTTGTCCTCATCAAAATACCATCCTCTAGTCTCTACTGATGTTAGTGGCAAATTGGAATCAATATAAATTCAAAAGTGTGAGACATAACAGAAACCACATAATTGTCTATGCAGCTCCTCATGATACAAATAGTTTTGGATTATCCCCTTTAGTGAAACAGACATTTAAAATAACACAAGTCCATTGGCATGTCTATGAAGAAGATGTCGGCTGTTTCTAAAATAGTGATTCAAGAATGCATTTTTTGTTTTACATGGTGAAAGTAGAATTCAGAGACTCAGCTTTCTCATCATTTTGATATTCTATAATTCTTTCCAAACTCTACTTTAGCAAGACAATCAAATTGCATTCATATTGTCAAATGGCAAATAAACAGAAGCAACAGAGAGCAAAGTATAAATAGGATGCAAATCAAGTAAAGAAAGAAACATCTATAACCTCATAAATTTCTCTATCAAAATAAATAATAACCCCAATCCCACTTTTAATTATCTTCTCCTATCGGCAACTCCAGTTGAATCAATGGTATGGAAGTTCTGAAATCTCCATCATTTACCTATTATTTGTTGTGCTGGTCCAATTATCCCAAATCAAGCTAATATGGATCTGCCCATGCAAGACAAGATTCCCCATACCGGTTGACCGTGGAATAAAATGACTTAACTAATAGATTGGCAGGTCAACAACTACATAAGTGGATCACTGTTGAACAAAGCACCTACCCTTTACCTATAACACAATTAGATTGGATAATCGCATTCCCTTGGCCTTTAAAGCAGACATTAGATGGACTGTATCTTAGTTTATTCCAAAGTAAGCAGTTTGTATTTTTGCTTTACTTCATTCATTTCTCCAAAAGTTGGAGATTTCATGTCAATTATAGGACAGAGCTTTACTTCCTGAGGAGAATAAACTGTTTCGCAGAGGGAGGCACTGATGAAACCTCTTTACAGCCTGATGAAAGATACAAGTACATGATAACTTGCAAGGAAGGAAGGAAATCCCAATTCGGCATTCAAGGATCCATCACAAGTCCCAACAATAAAAAACATCAAGGTAACATGTTAACTCATGCCCCAAAGCAAAGCAATCCGATGGCCAAACCGTGAAGATAAAGTACAAGGTAAATATGCTAATCTCGTAATGACATATACGAAAAAGAACCAAGAGTATAAGTCTTTGCTGACATACTTGTGATGAAAAAACTCATATTAAACTCCTTGAATAGAGTCCACTTAAGGATGGAGATATTGTAAATAAATAAAACCCAATCCAAATACTCAGTAGATGAAAATAAGAATAAAAAATTTTCACATGCAATCACTAGAAATAGTTCATGAATGCAGATCTACTACAAAATTCCTCACATTACACCGGCTAACAGATACATATACAAGTTCAAGTTTTTCAGTGAAAACAGCAAATAAACTTACAGAATATTCATGCTAGAAGATGCCGATACTCAGAATAATTTAATCAGACCACAATAATCTATTATTCAGAAAGTAATAATTAGTATCCCTATGCTAAAAACAAGACAGAACATACCCACATCGCTCAGCACAGCTTTTGGATATAATTGTTGATTGGGCACCACTATCGACAAATGCCTGAAACAAAGAAGATGAGGCTCAAATTAAGATTTTTCTCTAGACAGGAAACAAGATGTAGTAGACACTAAAAAGAACCAAAAGATAAGCATTATTGACTGTAAATTCTGATATTTTGCTTATACATCATAATCCTTGATAAGCGCTGACATATCTTGAGAGAGAAAGTATAACTAGAGAAGATCCAAGTTAAGACATAATTAACACTAAGAAAGTGATAGAAAAAATGCTAGTACATAAATACAGAGTCTAAAGAGTCAGCCATATATATTTGGAACATACAGAGTCTGAAGAGTTAGCCATATAGATTTGGAACATACATATAGAACTTGCTTGAACTAATTTGTTAATTAAAATTTTTTATTTTTGGTTTTTAAGTTAGTGTTAAAAAAATAAGAATTTGCAATTTAAGAGATAAAGTGTTTTTTAATAAGTTGTAAATTTAGTGAATTACAATAAAGGATAATTTACATTAAAGAAATGGTTTCTTTCTTGTAAAACCAAGAAAAACAGTAATGATAAATAATTTCAAACTAAAAATACTAAAAATAACAAAAAGATTCTAATGTATGATGGTTCTTGTTATTCCAGTACCTTCAGCGGAATGCCATTGACCTCCATGTCAACATACAGCATAACCTGATCAACACAGCAAGGAATTAAACCAGCAAAAACAAATCATAGATACTAGAAAAAAACATGTAAAGGAGGTAGACAAATTTAACGCACCACCCTAGCAAAAGCCTCAGGATTGTATTCTAAGGCAGCTTCCCAGTTTTCATCAATACCTTTCTGTACACCAAAAGAGAAGAAACAGTTTATATTAGCCATCTATCAATATTCAGAAGAGTGATTGTGATGGGAGGGTCTAAAAGGGCAAAACATTTGTTCAAATATTCTTGTTTTGCCTCTAATACTAAGATTTCCCAGGGAATAAATGATAAGTAATGAACCAAAACATTACCATATGCCTGACCTCTCGTTTCATTGTGAAAGCCAAGAGGCCAAAAAAGTTGTTCAAGGGAAACAAAACACAAGAGAAAGAACACACTTCAATCTCCAAATCACTTCCTATATTTGACAGAGAATACTTTCAATAGCAATAATCATAATGGATTACTAAAATCTGAATTTCAGCATTATGCTAAATGCTGCATCTGTCGTATTCTTCAAAAAATTGGATAAACAAATTAAGTAAACATTTTCTAGTTTAATACATGAAGATGATATGACAATTACGTCATATCTTTTTTTATCATGGAAATAGTATATTCATTAGGAGAAAGAACAAACTGGAGATATCCCCCTTACAGCAAGAAAAAGGGTAAGGAATTTTACAGGGGAAAAACCCCAAAAAGAAAGTAAAAGAGGAAAACTTAAAAAATTATGGCTCAAGTACCTTGTTGTAGACAGATCAACATAACACTGGTAGAAAACATATTTTATCCCAAAGAACTTAAAGTCTAGAATAACTGGTCTCTACAAATTCTTGTATTTTTTCTTTCTGTCCACAAAAAAGGGGAAAAAATGCTCAAGCAAACCCTCTTAGATTCTTCTTCACCATCAAACCTCAAAAATTTGCCTGAAAAAGTCAGGAAGTGGCCCAGGTTGCTCATTCAGAATATCAGAAGAATGATTCCACATTTCTATGCAGCAGAGCAATGCAAGAAGAGATGGCTATCAAACTCTATTACCTCCACGTATAACCGAATAAACAAGAGTTAGTTTTCTAGCCATCAAATTTGCAATTAGATATTTGACATCATTGCAAACGGCAAACAAAACTTATACTTGGACCTTCTTGGTCCTCAGATTCAGAAATTAGCTTCCTTGGAGAAAACAATGAAACTAAGTTTTTCAATAATTGACTCAAGAAGATCTTGCAAGAAAACAAGCTTGAACTTTCATGACTCCAAATTATACCATCTCAAGATAATGAAGATGAAACATCCAAAAAAGTAAAGGAGAAACAATACCAATTGCCAAATCATTCATTCTAGCCCAATATTCTGCCTATTCAGCAACCAACTGTTTCACCAGCTTCATTGCCAATAAAAAAAAAAAAAACACACACACACTTATATTCTTCTATGCTAAAATATCAAAGACTTGAGAATGTAAAGGGGAAGGGGAATCAATGGCTAAATCCGGCATCCTATTCCTATTTTTGCCTATTCAGAAATCAACCCCTTTCAGCAGCTTCACCTCAAAATGAAAAATCCACACATGATTTGGAAGGCAAAAGTTCCTACTAAGGTCAAGGTTTTTATTTGTTCCATGATGCTTCATAAGATCAATACCAATGATCTGATATAGAAAAGGAGAACTTTTAAAGCCACCTATCCCATGAGTAAAGCCAAAAATTTATTTAGTGGGGCAAATTACAACATGCAAGGGAAGTGGGACATTATAATTTTCTCTAAATAAACGACATTGTAAATAATTTTAAGAGCATTTTTAGGACAATTAGCAGCAATTTTATGATCTTTAGTGGCACTCATAAGACTTTTAGCAATACTTTTCTGAAAATGCAGCGCATACAGATTAAAACTTTATTTCCAAAATTTTAGTGGGGGCAGCTGCCCCCACAACACCCCATAATGGCTTCGCCACTGATCTCTCTTGATGTTTGTATCACTGCTTCAGAAATTCTGAAACCAAAGATTACTTGTCTCTGCATTGTCCAGTCATGATGTAGAACTGTCTCTTTATTGTGGATGTTAATGATTGGGCTTGTTAATTTGTATTTAGGAAGTTCAGAGGTATTGGAGGGAAAAAAGTTACTCACTTGGAGATATGAGTTTGTGGCTATTCCATGTTGCATTTGAAAGGGAGCAGAATGCCAGAACTTTTAGAAATTAATTTATTGATTCTTTCTTCTCTTTTTTGGGATAAGATTATTTTTTATTCCTCTCTGTGAGCTCATACTCCGGGGATTTATAGAGATTATCACTTAGAAGAGTTTAGGAAGGACACGAGAGCTATTATCCATCGGTTTTTGTATTGATTTTGTCTTCTTCTCCAAAGATTTTTCATGCTTGGAGTTGTGTACATTCTTCTTTTAGATAATACGATTTCTTTTGCTATATAAAAAAATTTGAAAAATTCACACATGCATTTTGACATGCCAAACTTTTTGAGCATTCAAACAATCTTTTAAAGTGTCACATTAGCAGGCTTTAGCAGCCTATGGAATAGATGTTTGAACCGAAAGTTAGGATCTAATCAACCAAATATCATTTCTAAGGTCATGACACTTGTTCCAAAATAAATAAGTAAATAAATGATCCACGCATATTATAACTCGCTCTCAAAGTCACTACAAAGACGAAATGCTGAATGTTAAAAACAATGTCAAATAACTACTTCCAAATGCATCTACCAAATTTCTTTAAAATCCTAGCTCATGTAAAGGGATATTAATAGACTGACCTGGCGGATGGCAGCTTCAATTTTCTTCTGTGACTCAATATCAAAAGGGTCAGCATACATCAGGGCCTAGAACATAAAACAAGAGAACAAACTAATTAACATCTCTAATCTTTTCAACATTTTATTTATAAATCATTTGGCTCAAAAAGATTACAAACAAGCACGATGCATTAAACAATAGTAAAATCTGCATTAACACCAAAAATACATAGGGCTCTTTAGTCCCATCTGGAGAATACCATAGAACATGGCAGTCAACGTAGGTAATGAGTACATGTCAAGGTGAATTGGATCCACAAGAGGTGTAGCAACACAAGACTTCGAGTAACCATTAGATAAAATGAGAATAGCTAGAACCAACTTTACATGGAAGGTATATAAGACAAAAGATGGAGGCCTTTCTATTTGGTCATGGTTTCATTCTGGTAAGATGAGATTAGTTAGATGCCTGCTTAACCCAAAGCTATCCTTATGTGTTTCTGTTCATCTAAAATATTGTCCAACGAGAATACCTAATAAAAATTAGTTCTACAAATTCTCAGTTTTGCCTAGTAACTAAGACATTCAACCACTAGAACAATTAACGATACAGATTACTTCTGGATAAATATCAATACTAACAGCAAAAAGTCATTATTGATATACCTTCAACATATTGAAAGTTCAGAAAATGGTAAAGAGGCAAAATCATTTTATGCAAGCATGGAGAGTACAAATAAGGGGACATTTCATGATGCATGTAGCAATTTTTTTTCATTCATTCAAAGGAGGTTATCAGGATCCAAGATGTGGCAAAGTAATAGTGAAAGCATAAGCACTCATAAGATGTGGATCATATATAATACCGAAAGATGTGGATCATATATAATACAGAACAAATAGAGACAGAATGAGTTAATTGAACATGCATGGGAAAAGCTTGCACATAACAACTGCAGCTTTGAAGCCACTACCATATAAGTATAAATAAGTACACGCACACATATAATGAGAAGAGATGACAAAAATCAAGTACCAAACAGAAAAGATGACTGCTACAATCGCTGGACTGTTAGGAACATAATGAAAATGAATAGTATTGGATGAGCCATCAATATAAGGCACTTACGAGCTCCTCTTCTTGTTTATGCTGCATTTCAGCCCTTTGGCGGCGACGCTGCCGTAAAAGATCCTGAAGCTTATTGAGATCATTTCCAAGAACTACTTGTGCAAGTTCAGGATCAGTCTGGAAGTTTAATAATTCCAAACCCAACAATAAGTTCAGAAAATTTATATTAGAAGGAATGGCATGGGGAAAAACAAAAGAATTCAGATCCCAAAAGTTCTCTCCATATCAAAACCAAATGCCATATTAAACTTTGCAGAACCCCAATTATTCGAAGAAACACCAAGCTATACTAAGTGAACAGCACAAGTGATTTCTCTCCACCAAATTTAGCAGCACTCTAAAATCAGCCTAGAGTCTTAGTATGCCCAGTTGACATGGGACAAAATAAAAATAGTGGAACTGTCGGACCATAAAACATAAACCGCATGGACTAGTCATCAAGTTCACAAGAAATGCTCCAAAATGATTTACAGGTCACAATGTTTCCAAAAACACTTCAACCAAATTATTTTGTACACTGAAACATTTTGGATAGAGGTTTTCCAAATTTCAACCAACATTGTTTTCCTAAAGAAACCAGAATGACAAGACAGAAGTTACTTACAAAATACTCCACTAGATATCGGTGATTATATAAGATAAGAGTAAACTGCCTTCACAAGGGTAAATAAAGGTAAGACCTCCCACTACCTGAAAGAGTTGAGCCATCATATTTGAATCACTTCTAATAAGTTGCTGAAAAGCTCCAGGATTCACAGCAGACCCATCCGGGTTAAAGCCCATATCATTACTCCTTGAACTGAAAAATAAGATCATAAAAACAAGTAAAGAGTTACATCATCAAAATTTTATGCAAACAAATTAACCCAAAAACTTAGGAAGACAAAAATAATTGCAATGTCTCGATCATCAAGCAATGCAAAAGAACAAAAACTACAATCATAAGGACACTGAAGAAGAGTAAAAATTATAAATACAATAGTTCAATGCCAATTCATTAGGTCAAGGCTTATAAATCAATACATTAGACAAGTGTGGCTAAACTTTTAGCAGTTATTTCCCCCATTTTTGACATTTTCATATTGGTGAGCACACCAAAAGATTATTTCAACATTTCCATTTTAGTGTCATACAGTTACCAGAGATTCTCTGACCTATCAGAGTAAGCTATGAATAGATGGAGACCTATATCCCTCCATCTTCTAATGTCTCAATTTTACTCTTTTACAAATTCAAAGTGATGTGACTATTTAATAAGGCCACATAAAATACATGTATCAGAGTTTCAATTTTTATAAACAGATGTTCCTAATTTATGCATTTATCTACAAATCCATTGGATAGTAATGATCTAACAAACATTTCCATCAACTAGACAAGCATAAAGTTAGATAAACTTACACTATTTTAACTTCTACTGACGTACAAAGTGCATGCGTACGATTTTAGTAGTAGCAATTAAACATGTGAATGTGGAAAACTTGTGTGTATTTTAAATAGAAGTATGGCACCAATTAGTAGCAAACACAAGCTACAAGCCATGATTCCCTAAATAATTTATTTAAACTTTTGTCGAACAAATTTCATATATAAAGTAGAAAAAATATAAGAAAGAAAGAAAGAAAAAAGAAAACAATAGAACCAAAAAAAAAAAAGATGTCAATGCTTTCCCATCTCAGTCATGATATAAACAATAAGCCAAAAAGCCTCAAAGGCCTCAAAAAGGAACAATTTTTTAATGCTCGTTGGAGGTTTATGACTTAAATGAGAATTTGTGGAAGAAGGTGATAGTTGCAGGGCACATGGTGGATGGATGGATACTAGAAGTAGTAGCGCCTTTTGGTGTTGGTGTGCAGGGAGCTATTGTATAGGTTTGGACTGATTTTGTAAGGGGTTGTCCATCATAGAGGGAATGAATCTATGTTCTTTTTGTCCGATGCATTGGCATGGCGGTATTCCTCTGAAAGATTGTTTCCTGAAAGGTTTTGCTTTGGCCGATGGAGTAGCATGCAATTCTTATGTCCTTCGTGAAAGTATAGTCTTCCCCTAAAATAATGATTGCGGGTTGGACTGCTTTTTCTCTTTCTTTAAGGCCCCAGAGTCTCTGGAGTGTTGGGCGTGACAACCAAGTTTTGCAGAAGATTTCAAGATCTAGGAAGGTAAAAGGTTTCCACCTGCTTGCATGTGCAGTTAAGAAGGGAGTGAGGAGACTCTTTGGAATGCAGAGAGGAAATCATGAGCTCCATCAAAAGTGGCTCTCTGCACTTGGGAAACAACTTGAGGTTGCAATTTAGCCCGGAATTATTCCATTAGAAAGCATATAATGGCAGAGAATCGCCATCCTCTTGGTAAAAAAGGGGTAGAGACAATTCATCATGTCCTTCCCCATGGTTATTAGCACTAAATTGGAATTTACTCTTCTCTCTTCTGCCCATCCAATGGACGCCTACTAAGTCTATTGATAGCTAGTATGGTTATGGTGTGGATGAACATACATCAAGGAACAAAATTGTTCATTTGATCCCCCTCTCTCTATCTCATCATCTTTCTGGTTATGCTTAGTTTAAGTCTTTAGAGGCAAAGCATAAATAATAATAATAATAATAAATAAATAAATAAATAGGAGAGGAATACCTAGAAGCAGGGAGTGAAAGCATCATGATCAAGTCACCATCATTGACGCCCACAGCACTCAGCTTGTCTGAGTTCCTAAGCTCCCTTCCATTATAATGCAATTGCTGTTGCTGAAGCCCCACTCTCGTCTATGTTTCCAAAACCATTCTATTGTTACGTCATAAGCTCACCAGATCTATATCCTAAATGAGCATCGAAGACAAAGAGAACGACAATCTCACCTCGACCTCAAGCAGAGCTTTGACATTCTCCACCTATCACAACAATGGGCAAATGAGTTGCAAATTCTAAAAATTAGGGTTTATGGAGAGAAAGAAAAGCGATGAGAGAGAGAAAGAGATAGAATTGGTACGGATTCGTCGCGTTCGACATCTAATGTGATGATTTTTTCGTCGGATGTCATCACAGTAATCTTCATCTTCTCCGATTCAACGATTGACTTGGAACTAGGTTTTAGCTCTACTTATCTTAGCCTCTTGCTTTCTTAGTCAGAACGTAACCATGGTTTAAGGTCTACTTTGCCATTGGAGAGTCCAAAGGACCACGCTTTCCGTCCCTAGATGATAGCTGTCATGCCACGTATCCGACGGCGCCGGAGGATTTTTAAAAAAAGGGTAAATTATTATTTAGCTCCGTTGTTATAAATGTTAAAAGAAATTTGAATGAATATCACTAATAACACATAATTTTTTATTTTTTATTTTTCAGGTAACTTTTAACTTTTTGAGATGTTAACTTAATTTTTGAATTACTATATTTAATGAACGTAACTCATTATTATATAATTGTTAATTCATCATATTTAATAAAGGTGACTTTTTATATTTCTTTCAAATATTTATAAATAAGTCATATTATATTCTCATATATATATATATATATATATATATATATATATATATATAAAGAAATGGAATAAAATCCTAACTCCCTCTGATCTTTTTCTCTTTATATACATTATGTTTAAATTTTCTTTTGATTTATTCTTTGTATTATTTTAATTCCTATGACAAATTTTGAATTCCAAAACTAAAATTTTATAATATGTTATCAACACGAAATTGCTCGTGAAATTATAAATCATCATACACAAAATATGATGATTATTTTATATTTGATTTTTGATATTCATTCTTTCATATCTATTTTAATATTTTAAATATATCGTTTGACTATTATGTTTTCTGTGATATCTAATTCGTTTATAGATATTTCATTATATGTATAAGATTTTTATATACACGATTTTATTTATAGTTTGTGTCTTAATGTATATTTATAGATATCAGATTTTACATATAGGTATTGAGAAGCACCTCTGACTGTGTATGATGTGTGCATGTATGTCCACTGGTGGTTGCATTATTAGTCTAATCATCTTAAGGACTTAAATGTTTACACTAATATATTGACAACTCTAATAATTATTGAAACTATATATTTTTTTAAACATATATAGATTATATGTATATACATTTTAGGAATGAACAATAACTTGTATCCTAAATAAAAAAATTTGGTAAATTATGACATGTTGATCCATTTTGCTTAAATGATTTATTTGTTTTATTTTGATTGAATTTCATCATATGTTAAATAATTGATTATTTTATATATGAAATATTTGAGAAATTATTCAAAGGAATAATTATATCATAAATTTAAATTATTTTAAATTTTGGTCATTTAATTTGATATGATTATTGATGTTAATTTTTTATATTAGGAGTGAATGCTACATATAAATTAAATTTATAAAGAAAATTATATTACTATCTTAAATATTAGTAAAGACAGTTATATATATGCATTTATATTTATATGACTTGTATATATTGATTTATTAGAAAGTAACAAAATAAATATTTATATATCGGATATTTGATTTAATTCTTTCGAATGTCAATCATTTATCCATTTCCTGAAGTGAATGAGATAGGACATAATTATTCTTATGAATATAATCATAGACATGAGCCGATGCTATAATCGTGGATGTAAATATAATCAAGGTAGTCATGCAAATTTATCAAACCACCTGAAATGGGAGAAATGAGAAAATGACAAAAATGATCCAAATAGAAAAAATGTGGATAGCGTGTGCTATTGACGTGGGGTGATTGGACGTTGATCGTGTACCTATCGTACACCAAAACATCTTATTGGTTTTTATCAAATATTGTTGAAGGAAAAAGATGAACATAAGGAGACTAATCTTTTGTATCAAAATAATAGCCCTGATAATACTTTTGAAAGTCCGACAAACTTGCCTCATTTAGATTTTCGTGATTTTTAAATTTATCTTATTTAGAAATTGGTGATTTTTTTGTTGACAACTCTGATATAAATGAATGTTTATTTTCCTTATTACTTTATAATTATTGTTCTTCATTGCAAAACTTCATTATTTATTTATTTATTTCACAGATAATATATAAATATTATTGTATCCATTGTTGAATCCAATATCAAAGATGAAAATCTATATCTTGTAGATATGTGCCACGATATATATTATCTTCAAAAGTAAAAAATATTTTTCTCATCTTAATATGAGAATGGATAATGTGAATACTATATCTAGTAGTATACAATTGATTAAAGACTCCAGAAGAGCAAATGTTTTACTATCAGGAGAAACAAATTTTATGACCAATAATATATTATTTTCTCCTCAGTCCCACAAGAATTTATTGAGTTTTAAATATGTTCGTCTCAATGGATATTATATAACAAATGTGGGAGTTCTAAATATTTATGCATTATTGACATGAAATTGGGACATTAGCAAATATTGAAGAGATTATCAATTTTTTTTCCTCTTGATCTTTATTATATTTATATTTGACCTATTAAAATAAATGCAATAGTAAACCCGAAGTTTACTAATTCAAATGCATTATTATTATAGCATGATCGATTAAGTCATCTGGATCTATAATAATGTGATGCATTATTGAAAATTCTACAAACACCTATTGAAGAACCTGAAACTTCTTTAATCACATGAATTTTTTTATGCTGGATGTTATCAAGGCAAATTAATAATAAAGTCATTGTCAAGCAAAATTGAGATTGAATTCTTTGGATTTTTTGAAACGAATACATGATGATATATGTGGATCGATCCATGCAACATGTGAACCATTTAGATATTTTATGGTTTTAATTGATGTGTCTATAAGATGGTCACATGTATACTTATTATCAACCCAAAATCTGATATTTTTTAGATTATTTGCTCAAATAATTTGATTAGGAGTACGCCTTGATAATGTTACAAAATTTGCATTACAAACTTTTAATGATTATTGTATGTCTATTGTAATAACGACTGAATATCTTATTGTTCATGTTCATACCCAAATTGACCTGACAGAGTTATTTATTATCCATAAATACTTAGAGATATGTAATTTTACATGCAACAACTCTTATTCATATCCAACCCACAAGTTATCAAAATTTATCCCTCTTACAATTGGTTTCTAGACAAGAACCAAATATTTCTTATTTACATTCTTTTAGTTGTGCTGTTTATGTCTAATTGCCCCTTCACATAGAATCAAAATGGGATCTCAAAGTCGATTAGTGATATGTGTTGGATATGAATCTACATTTATTATTTACCTTGAGCCATCCATAGGGGATATTTTTACGGCTCAATTTACTCATTGTTATTTTGATGAAACAATTTTTTCAATTTTAGGGAGAGATAACATAAAGAAAGAAAAGTTGAAAAAAAAGATTACCTGAATTAATCATCATTATTTCATCTTGATCCCTGTACAAAATATTATAAACTAGAAATTCAACAAAGAATTCATTTACAAAGAATTGCAAACTAACTGTCAGATAATTTTTTTGATCTAAAACGGGTAACTAAATCGCATGTTCCTGCTGTGATGGTTCCATTAGAATTAATGCTCTTGAAGGGCCTCTAATAATAAATGAACTTAAATCACACTTGAAGTGCAGAAGACCAAATGGTTTTAACAATAAAAATCTTCGAAAGAAAAAGGGAACAAATTGTCAAAATGATCATATGGAAGAAGATGACATGAATGATTCAATCCATGATAATCATCTCGAAGAAGTTGAACATTTAAAAGAGAATATGATAGTTGATAACCTGAATGAAAATAATGACTTTGGACCCACGACTATAAAGGAATATAAATCAAGAGATGATTGGTCAAAATGAAAGAATGCAACTCAAGCCTAACTAGAATCTTTCTCAAAACGTGTGGTTTTTTGTCCCATTGTCAAAACACTTGAAAAATAAGATTGTGTGGTACAAACCTAACTTGTAGTGCAAGGTTTTTGCAAAGATCAGATATTGATTACGAAGAGATATAATTCCCTGTGATGGATTGAATTACATTGCGCTACCTTATTAATTTGAAGCACATATAATTAATGGACATTGTCACTGCATATCTATATGGTGCACCAGATAATGATATATACATAAAAGTTCCGGAAGGACTAAATATGCCTACACCATACAATTCAAATTTTTGAGAATTATTTTATATTAAATTATAAAGATTTTTGTATGGTTTAAAATAATCTGGGTGCATGTGGTATAATCACCTTACTGAATATTTGTTGAAAAAGGGTTATATAAATAATCACATCTATCCATATGTTTTGTAATAATTGCAATATAGGTTGATGATTTAAATATCATTTGAGCTCTTGAAGTGCTTCCAAAATACAATAAACTATTTAAAGAAAGAGTTTAAAATGAAAGATTTTGCAAAAATAAAATTTTGTCTCGGTCTGCAGTTTGAATATTTAAAAAATGAAATTTTTATCCATCAATTTATTTACACAGAGAAAGTGTTGGAACAAGTTCATTCACTTGATTAATAAAAAGATTTCTTTTGACTTCGAGAGAATAATGAGAAAATTTTTGGTTCAAAAGTACCATATTTAAATGTAATTAGTGCATTGATGTATTTTGCTAATAATACTTGACCTGATATAGTTTTTACTAAAAACTTATTAGCTGGATATAATTCCGCTCCAACAAAAAGACATTGGAATGACGATATCCTACAATATCTCCAAGATACAATTGAAATGAGTTTATTTTATCCAAATGGGTCAAATGCATTAAATATGCAAATACTGCATATTTGTCCGAGCCACATAAAACTCATTCTCAAACGAGTTATGTATTTACATATAATGACACTGTCATATCCTGGAGATCTATGGTGTAAAAAATGATTGCTATATTATTAAATCATGTTGAGATATTAGTGATTCATGAAACCAGTCATGAATATGTGTGGATCAGATTAATGGTTAATCACATATAAATATCATGTGGTTTAACTAGTATTAAGAAAACTCTCATAATATTATACGAGGATAATATTGCGTATATATCCCAATTAAATGGTGGATATATTAAGAGTGACTAGACAAAATATATATCTCCTAAATTATTTTTCACGCACGATAGAGATATTGATTCAATCAAATGAAAAATCTGTAAATTTGTTCACAGAAACATTACCCACATAATATTCAAGAAAATGATTCATAAAATTGGGATGCGGCATCTTAAAGACATCCTGTGATATTTTCATCAAACGAGTATAATATGAATGGTATTATGTATAAAGAAAGATATACTATTTTTCCTTCATCCTACTAGGTTTTTCCCTAATAAGGTTTTAACGAAACATATTTCTTATACAACAGACATCCAGGGGAGTGTTATAAATGTTAAGGAATTTGAATGGATGTCCATTAATAATACATGATCATTGGCTTTTAGTTTTTTAGGTGACTTTTAGCTTTTGAGTTACTACACTTAATGAATGTGACTATTCATTTTATGATTTTTAGTTTGTCACACTTAAAAAAGTTGACGTTTTTTTACACAATTTTCTATCTAAGTATTTACTCATTAAAAATTCATGAACAACACTATCCAGATAATATTACAACATGATATATAATTTTTTTTGAATGTAAATAAAAAATTAAGATAAATTAAATACAATCTAAATGAAATTACGACATAGTATCTCAAGTTAGAGCAATAGAGTTATAAAAAATAAGATTAGATAAAAAAAAAATTGATTTCTTATAAAAATTATTGATGAGGGTTATTTTGATTACTTTTCCTCTTTCTGATTTCTTAATAAAAGTTAAAACCTTTTTACCTCAAATAACAAGCACTTTTCATCTCGCACCATTATTTACAATTTTGTCAAAAATAAAAAATAAAAACCCTTTTCTAATTTAACGACCATTTTTCTAGCACCTACCTTGCTCTCCTCGTCTCCAATTTTTCCTCTCCATATATCATTCTCTTTCTCTTTGAAAACCTTATAGTATTACTTAAAAATATTTTTAAAACTATTTATTGAGTTTTGATCTTAAATATCTACTTTTTTATTATTTTATATGTTCAAAAGACTATATATTTATTTCTTTGTATTAAAATATTATTGTATTAATTATTCAAATAGATAAATATATTTATGCATTTATAAAGTTCAATGGTTTGATGTGTATAATTTGTGTATGTGATCGATAGATGATGCATACAAAAATTATAAGCCATGATTATATTTATTTAAAAAAATTATTTTTAACTTATTGATAAAATCGATTATTATCAAAATTTAAACTATAACTACGAGTTTTTAATTATCAAAAATAATTGATCTTGATAATTATAAAGAGTCCAAATTTTGATAGATCCAAAATTAATGGTAGTTAGTACATACGATTAACACTGAATAGAAATTATAGAATAATTTCTAAATGTACTATAAATGAAAATTGATACTCTATAAATGAAAATGCATATAGATGAATATACGATATGACAATTATATATTTTGATATATTATGAGTGAGATTCTTTTTTTTTTTTTTTTTTTTTTTTTTTTTTATGGATCAAGAGTTTTATACATTGATTATACGATATTGGTTAATTGGAATGTACATACACAATAAAGAATCTATACTACTCAAGTCGTTTTAGTCAACTATAAAAAAAACTAAACCAATTGTACGATTTTATAGCATATCAAATATTTTTAAAATTTGTCAAGTTCTATCGATCAATAGAATACAAATCTAACATTTTAGATGTTATTTATTTTGAACGAGAGATTCAAAATACTTTTATATACATGCATATATATTTTTTTGATTGATCTCAATTACAATATTATATAGAGGGACATATATAGAAACATATATAGATAAAAAAAACAAAGTAATAAATATTTATTTATTTATTTCTATAAATAATATGATATTTATTTCATAACATATCTGTAATTATTTAATGGAATTAATTAAATTTAAAATAATTTTAACGTTAGCACTGCATCCACAAATGAGATTAGAATTATTTTAGAGTTAAAATAAATATTTTTAAAATTTTTTTCTCTACTCTAAAAACTTTTTAGTATTTATTATTTGCACGTGTGTGGATTATTTTTGTGTTAATTTAATTAGAAATGAAAAATAATGTAGAGATAAAAGTTTAGGACTTAATTGTGTTTTTTTAGGAAGTTATAGGGTTGGTCAATACTTTCAAAAATATTTTATCCTAATTTGTAATTTTAAAAAATTATCTATCATACTTTATAATTTTTTCTCTTGTTTTATAATATCAAAAATTATTGGGTTTGTTTTGTAATTTCAAAATATAAATAATTTCAAAAGCATGAGAGTTAATTTTATAATTTTGAAAAATACAATCTATTAAAACGTTGGATTTATAATTAAAATTTTTAATTAAATATTTTCTATTTGGTTGGTTTAGTTTTTTAAGTCCAATTAATATTAAGATAATTATGAAAAATTCTCAACATGTAGAGAATGATAATGGATTTAAAATTCATTATACCCTAGTTCACACCGAAAAACATATGAGAGTTGGGTTAAAACATATAGAAGAAAATCGGTGTGTGAAATTTTCTTTACAGATATGCATTTATTGCAGAGGAATAATTAATAATTTCGTATTTATTTTATGATTTTTTTTGAATATCATATTTTATAATGTTGTTTTTTATTCAAATATATTTTTATTCCTTAGTATATGATTATTTGAATGAATTCGATATAACTGTTAATCTTAAATCCAACACTATTTTTTGCACAACAAATCTATTATCCATTGTTTTTGAATTTTTTTTTCTAATTTCTCTTTCTTCTCTCCCACATCATATTGTCAATGATTATCAATCTCTTCTTTGCCCGATCTACAAGCAAGAATAAATTGTTGATTGAAAATTTTGGTTTCATAACTTTTTTTTCCCACACTGCTCTTACTAAATTATACATGCACTAAAATGAAATAAATAATTAAAGACTTTTTTCAAAATAATCAATTATAAATTTCAAGATTTGTTGTTTTATTATGTAACTATTTAGTTTTAATTTACTGAAATTTTATTGTGATGAGTTTAGAAAAATTCGTTTTCATTTTGTGTTAAGGTATTTTTCGATTATAAAAAAGTTTAACTTAAAAAATTAGATTTAATAGTGGTGTTTAAAATTAAAAAAAAATTAAAATATTTATTCTATAAAAAATAAAATAAAAAGAAAGAAAAAAACTAAAAATAAAAAGAAAATCACTTTGATCGGCATCGTGATCAACGCCATCATCCCAATTCGAATTAACCTATTCGAATAGCCACCATTCTCATCAATATTCGGCACGGTGCCATCAAACACCCCGTTCCTCTCATCTTCCATCCTACTCTATCATGTTTTCGTGTTTACTTCAACGATTTCCCTTGTTCCTCACATGAATTTTAAATTTTTAGGTTTTTATTAAAATTTAAAATCATTATATTTTTTTCACTTGCTTTTTCGAGATATTATTCTTTAGTTTAGGTGTTCATTAAGATTTATTTAGAATTTTTATGTTTTTTTTTTAAATCATCGGTATTCAATATCTAACTAAATTCAAATTTTAAATTATATTGTACTTTTAAAAAATAAAATTCTTTTGATATCTATTTTCATCATATACAAATTTTGAATTCAAAATAATACAGATAGCTAATCATTAGATTTTCTAGATTTTAATAATTTGTATTGTGTCTTATATCCCTCTAGATTGCGGTCACGATCTTTTTACGAACATGAACAAAATGTAAATTTATTCGCGATACTTGAAGTGGATGGTTGATGATGGTAATGAAATTGAGGTGGCCGTGGTTTAATTTATTTTGAGTGTAACTGAGATACAAAATTTTTGTTTAATTATTTTCTTTATTAATTTCATATATTCTTAGTGTAGAAATAGAAAAGAAATTCTCTTTATTTATTATGTGTTCATTTTATTTTTATTTTTGATCTCAATTATTATATATTAAATGCGTATTCCGTAATTTATTTGATATTTTTGGATGTCATATGATCATGACAGATAGACCATAACTTAGAGGTCATTTGGAATTGCTTAAAAAATGCTATTTATAAGTATTTAATGCTTATAAACAATTTTTTTATTTATAAATTTATTTTAATTTTTTTAAAAATAAATTATTATTTATTTAAATAAATATTATTTAAAAATAGTTAACTATTTGAAAAAACGAGCATTTATATATTATATCAAATAGAGAAAATATTATAATGAGTATAAAAATATAATATAGTTATAATTTTTGTTAAATATAAAAGGGTAAGAATGTATTTTTATCGATTAAAATAACTTATTTTAGTTATAATTAAAAATATTAAAAAGAAAAAATTTGTGTGAGCAACTTACTTTTTTAATTTATAAATATTTTTTATATTTATAAATACTGTTATAAATTATAATTATCAAATAATTATAATTATAATTATAATTTATATACGATTTAACTAATTTATAAACAATTTCAAACCTTTTCTTTATTGGCTTTCGGTCAAAGGGGGTTAATTAAAAATTAAAAATAAAATGACACCACATTTTATTTAGAATATATACATTTATATATTTATAGTGGACTGGACCGTAAGTTCTAATCCCAACCATCCATTCACTTCAAACAAATCCTAGCCCTTAATTCTAAACACAGAGCCCTTAATTAAACAATCCATATATGTTTTTATCATCTATGCGTTTATTTTCTGTTCTTCCTTCTCTTCTCTTCACCTTTTCGCCGAAGTTGTTTTTCTCTCTCTCTTCCTCTCTCTTCTTCCTCTCCTCGCGCAGAGTTGGGAAAAAACTTTCTCCTCCTTCATCTGTGGCCTGAAACGCCTCAAATCACTTCCCTCTCTTCAACACAAGACCATCCATCATCACTATCACCATTTTCAAGCCTAAACATCTGAAAATCACCCTCAAAACCTCCCAAAACAGCCCCTCAAAGATCTGCTCTTTTCCGTGGCCAAAGGGTTTTTCTTGAAATTGGTGCCCTAGGTGAGTTTTAAGGGTAAAATGATGCTTGAATTGTGCAACTAGGCAATGGATCATGCTTGAATTGTGTAATATGCACCCATTTTGATTTTATGATTTTTTTCCCCCAAAAGTCAGGGGGGCAATTGTGCAATTAGACTTAGGATCATGCTTTAATGCCTTAATGGTGTATATACCATAGAGGGAGCATTATATATACATTTATATACAGAAATTGCATCCCAGGATGGTGCAGGATTGTACACGGAGGAGTGGGAGCAAATCAAGAATCAAGATTGTACGACCCTAGTTTGAAGCATCAGTAAACGTCTTCAACTTCCGTCACAGAAACCCTATTTCGAAGCCTTCGATTTTGTTTTTATTTGCTTCGTGGAATTTCTTCCCCAAAGCGATCAAATATGGTATCTGAGCAGGTCGTAATGCGTGCAAAGTACAAGACTTCAGTCAAGGATCCTGGTCTTCATGGCGTCTTGATTATGGTACTTTTCAATTTCAACCCACCCTCAATCAATCTTTCTTCCCTTATTAATTGATTGATTGAGGGAGAGAGAGAGAGAGTATAATGTGAAAATTAACTCGTCTTATTATCCGTGATTGATTTTTCCGAATCTCAATCCTATGCTTTACTTGAAGTGGAATGCATCGCTTGATTGGGTTTAAACATCTTCTAAATTAGTTGTATTATGTGTTTACTTTTGCTCAGTTTTGCTAATGGAGATGATTGTTCTGGATTGTTAAGGTTTCTGGTAAACAGATAAGATCTCATAGGTGTCGAAGGAACAATTTGGATTGCACATTCTAAATAAAAATCCTTATTCTGATAAGCTGAGGTTTAATTGCAATTCTTACTCCTCCTTTGAAAATTGTGACTTGTACAGACTGAAGAAAAATGTGTATTCATGCCCAATGATCCTACTTCAACTGTAAAGGTTGATTTTGCATTCAAATCAGTAAAAGGTACTCTTTTTATTGTTGATCATGCCACTATCTTTCTCTCATTTCAATGTGCGAGGTTTCTACCTATGCAAGCGGCATGAAATGCTTGGGAAACCTAGTTGTTCATTTATTTCAGAATGCATAACTTATGATACACGTGACTGTTGATCTAAATCTTTGCATGATAAAAGCAATTTCTTGGAGGAACAAGTGACATTGCTATTGCTAAAATACAAAATGTTAAACGTGTCATTATCTATAAGCTTAAGCTTTTAGAGCAGCAAATGATATCGGAGTAGGAGGTTCTAAGTTTAGAGCTTGCTACACATTTGTGACCTGATTTAATATGTCACTTGTTTGGGATCCTCTCCTTAAAGTCCTTGTGGCCTACCTTGAGGGGGAGTGTCATGATGTTTAGTGATAGAATACTATTAATGAGAAGCATTGGCTGATGGAGAAATGGGTTCTTGGTATAGTTTAACAATCTTTCTAAGTCTCTAGTACATTCCCTTTTCTCCTCATGGGGGAGGCAGAGGGGAAATTTGTAACCGATCTACCACCATTTTTGATTTTGATCTTTTGTGTAGTGATTACTCAAGCAAAAGGTTGGGTTATATCTAGTTTTTTTTCTGGTTTATATGATTTTGTGTCTGGTTCATGTGTTGTACTTTTATATTTTTCATAAATTGTCATCTTTGGTGATTAGGACACAAATTCACCAAGGAGGCACCAAACAAACAGGCATTGCTTAACCTGACCCATGATGCTGCTCCGGTGAGCTACCATGACTCTGAAACAAGTTCTGTTATGAAATTCTCATTTTTGGTCCTGTAATCAATATTTTAGCGATACACAACTGTCTTTCTGGTGCTGCAATTAGCTGCTTATGATAACCTGCCCCTACATCAGAGTTGGTTCAATTAGCTTGTTTTCTATTTGTTCTCCCCACTACCCTTTTCAAGTAATGTGCCCCCTTCTGCAGGGTGGAGGTTATATTTTTGAGTTTTCTACATTTCAAGATCGAGATGTTTGCCGAGAATTTGTGGGTATGTACTATGCTAACCATGGCACCATTTCATGGTTTTTCATCGATTTTGCCAGAAAATTGTCAAAAGTTTTTGTCTATTTTTTGAGGTAATAATATCTGACCATTTAGTGGATACATCCTTCTTCAAACTTATTTGCAATTAAAAATCAAACTTGATCTTTGACTTATTGCATTTATTTGCTTACTGCTTCTCAAGCTACAATGGCCAGGATCCTCTTTCATAATTTTATTGCCAATGTTTTTTGATAGAAAAAGAATTGTGTTAGATATCGGAAAGAATATATAAAAACTCTAAGGATGTGAAATCCTCAAAAAGTGAGTGAAAAAAGCACAATACATAGACTAATAAAAGACATGTTATAAACCCCTATAAGATCCTTTATGTGGATTGGAACATTTATTTTATTTGTGGCCTTTTCATGTTTTTCATTATTCTTTGTTTTCCTATGGTTGTTGCATCTCTTTTACATTAATCATGGTATCCTTCTCTCCCTAAATTATATTAAGATGGTGCTATTTTGTGTTGTGAAGAACCACATGACATAGCAAGGATAAATCTAAATAGAAATGGCGTACATGTATAGATAAGACTTAAGACATGTTTATTTCTAATTTTGAGAAGAAAGTAGCTTGCTTAATTCGAAATGAAATAGTTTAGGAATCACCATACCTGCTATTGATCATGATAGCGAATCTGGTTTGTTTCCATCTGCATGAATGTCCATTAATTTTTCATTTGCTCTGGAAATTGACGACTCGTCTAATCTGCTGTTTAATTTCTCCTTTTGATTGAACTTCAAGATGATGTGTGATCTCTCATTTGAGTGTACATTTCCTTTTTTGTACTTTGAGCAATTTGCTTATCAGAAACTGTCTTATATGCCAAACATTTTTGCTGGAGTCATGTGATTGGATTTATATTTTTGTGTGTGTCCACACATTGTGCATGTGACTCTGCATAAGCATTTTTCTGTTTCTTTAATGTTGCATTTTCCTAAGATGTTCTGTTCAATACCACACCACTTGCACAGCCAACGCTCTTGCAAAGTGTGGACAAGCTACAACTGCTCCAGAAAAGCCTGTAGTTACAGTTCACGATGAGCAACTCAGTCAAGCAGAAGTGGAACGCCGAATGAAACTACTTATCGATAATAGGTACCTTTTGTTTGGCCTCTCTCTCTCTCTCTCTCTATGTTTTTGCCTCTGTATGGGTCTAATGGTTTCTCCACAACATAGGTTTCTTTAAGTTTGTTGAAACAAGCCTTTTGGGAGATAGTTTGCTTATTCCGTCTTTTTTGTTTTTTAGCTTCAACCTCTACGTTCACAAACACGGCCTTGTTGACCACTTGTACAAAAGCCTTCAGAGCCTTGTCATCCTTGTGCATTGTAAAATTGTTACCTTCATTTGTTTTTCCCTTACCCCCTCACTAAGACTCTGTTTCATGGGTAAATCTCCCAGCTCCAGAAAATAATTTCCGTTGTCAATATTCTCCCGGAATACATTAAATTTCCTATTGTTTGGAGGAAATACAGAAAATCATTTTCCTAGTGCATGACACATGTAGAAGAAATTGTCCATAACCTCATCTCACATTATTATTAAATTATACAGCTCTCAGCTTCAATTGATTTAGTTCACAGTCATTTCGTGGTAAAAGTATAAATTAAGACATGAGAGGTCAATCAGTGTTGGAAATATTCAAAATATGCACTTTTTGACTCTAATGTCATAGAAGCATTTCAGCAGACATATCATATGCATCCTCCGAGTCTCTGCATGTTAAGCCCAAGCTCTTCCGGTTCAACAATGCAACCCAAATTATGTTGTATCAGTCTACTTCTGGCCATCGTTGACATTCTCATTATTTCCTAAACTCACAGAAACAATCACAAAGACTTGAAAACAATTTTGCAAGCCCAGCTAAAATCCAAGAACCAAGAATCAATTACCAATAATGACAGGAAATTGTCATTTCTCCTATGTTTTCTGCATGGCCTCTTCCATTCCTAAACTCATCCCTCACTCTGAAGAAACCCTATGCTAATTTAATGGAGCCCGAACAACACAATAATATGAATATTCTTGTGACTGATAATTACAATACCCAGTCTTGACATTGATCTGAAAATTTCAGTTCTGGAATTTGATGTTGATCCAAAAATTTGATTTTCATGCATAAAGAAAGGGTAAAGAGAGAGAATGGGGACAGAGAAGGCATCTTCAATTTTTTGTGATAGATAGGAGAGTGAGATAGAAAATCTTGTCTCGCAATGAGTCAATAAATCCTGAAAATGACTTCCGTGCAGTCAATTTTTTCCATTTACCCAAAACTTTTCTTTCCATTGGCAGATTTTCCTCTATCACCCAGACAGAAAAAATGTCGAAAATGTTTTCTGGAAAGTTATTTTCTTGGAAACAATTACAATGTAAGGTGCTCATTGTTTGTGTGACTAATAGAGTCATGTATTCTTTTTGATAGTTTGAACTTTGAGGAGGTCTTATTAGCAGCATTTTGTTCTCTAGAAATAAGTGTTTTGGTTGTTATGGTTCTACTGTTTTACTATTATTGTTTATCATAAATAGTTACCTTACATTTTTCAATAGAAAAGCTTGTGGTGCTAATAGTATGTGTAGTAAACAGGGGATTCCCACCTCGTTTAATTGCCCTTGCTTGTTTGTCTTTGCATTCCTGCCATGAAAAAAAAAAAAAACTTCTTAGGCAATTTGATGGGTTTTTGATCTTACAAATTTCTTTAATAGTTATCGAGTGTTCTGCACCTGTCATTTTTGGATGAAGTGCCAGTGATGAAAATTAGAGGCTTCACATTTTGTCCTAGAATGATAGGTTTCATTACAAAATTCTTGGTTTGGGGAATCTGATCCCCTCCTTTTCCCCAAAAAGGAAAATATAAATCCTGGTTTGTGGGAAACTTGGGAACTTTGAATTAAATAAACGTCACTTGGACATTTCATTTTATTGGATTAATTTAGTTTGATAGGGGCTATTATAAATTTTTAAAGCTTCTGGGTTTGATTAATCGGGATGTGATTTCCCTGTATTCATAAATCTCACTCGTTCTTTGAGTTGTGTCACATTAAACTTCCTTGTCAGTGAATTGCAGAAACTTCATAAACAATTCGTGATTAGCGGTGTTCTGACCGAAGCTGAATTTTGGGCAACAAGGAAGGTTAGGATTTTGAGAGAATTTCTGTTGATATTTTGTTTTAGATACAAGCTCTGAACTATAATGCCAAGTGTGTGAAGAGGTTTCTGTTGAGTCAAAACATGGACGACACTGACATGACAGCCTTCTTCTTATTATGATGGTAGGAGTTAGTTTTTTTCATATCATTCCATTAACAATTAAATGCATCCCACTTGGAGTGCAGAAGATGTTGGAGGGGTCCACAAGCAGAAAACCAAAACAAAAAGTGGGGTTCAAAAGTGCCATGATATCAGATGTCAAGCCGATGACTGATGGTCGGGTACAACATATGACTCTCTATTTCTTTATGTGGCATGGCTCATTTGTGTGAGATCAATTGCACCTTTGGGTTCTTTTTGGTCTCTTACCATGATTGCTATTAATGTGTTACTTAATCTCCTGTCATTCTTACATGTTGACTTTGTCATTGATCTGTTCGTTTATGCTTCCAGACAAATAAAGTTACATTTAATTTGACTCCAGAGATCATCCATCAGGTATGGTGCTCCCTCATCTCTTTTTTTTTTTTTTTTTTTTTTTTATTATTTTCTTTGCATTTTTTGGAGTTTCCTATAGTTGTTACTGTTTAAATTCTTTGTGGTTTAAGAATCATCTTAGCATTCATGACTTATCTGCAGCGGAAGATTTGTATATGGTTTTGTTCTATGAAAATTTTTTCGTTATCATTATTTTTTTTCCCCCTTATGGAATTCAAAGATTTACTAGCCACCCCTTGAGTTCTATTCCAACTACGAGGGGTAATTTGCAAGCTTCTTTTTCTTTTTCTCTACCTGCTGGGATATATTTAGTTTAGTACTAGGAAAGGCCATCCTCTTCTCCATTCCCTCCAAAGTTGGCAATTGTGGGGACTGGTTACTACCTTAGAGTCAGGTTAGGAAATAGTGATGTTTGGGGAAATTTTATTTGAAGGATGGTGAGGATACGAAAACAGACACAAGCTTTCTAAATACAGAAATCAATAGTTGAAAGAACACTCCGACCTTGTTTGTTTTGCATATTGGAAAACTTAAGATTATATTATATTTTCTAGGGCATGTATTAGGACTTTTTTCCTTCGGTTATATGGTGCTCAGGTGATGTCGAATCATTTGTAAAGGCTGAATTGAAAACTTGATTATATTTTAAATTTGCTGAATTTAGGTGAGAAAATGATTAAAATGAAAATGTTTATTTCTTTTGTCCTGAGTCTAAATTGAAGTCCACCTCTAACATGGGATTTAATGGTCTGGCATAAATGGGACACCTTGTTCTAAGGGGCTAACAGTCCCAGGATTATTGAAGGGAGACAAACGCATAGTTGTAGATAAACTATTGTTGGGACTGTTGGTTTAGTCCTTCAGCCTAGTTCCAAATCCAAATGTGGCCTCAAACTGTTCTAATGATGAGACATTTCTGAGCCATTTGTTTCACGGAAAATACAGCCTTGCAAAATAATTTCCTTTTTTTCCGATGTTTGGACATCAAGATAAAAGATGTCAAAGGTAACCAATACAAAGTCAACAGTAAAATTGCCTCAGTTTTAAAAGTGGGAGTCATTTTTCAGGAAGAAATGAGGGCAAGAACTCAAGTCAAGACTCATCGACTCTTGGCTTCTTTTTCTCTTTTTCTCATTACTCATAATGATGAATTTGCTTCTCACTGCCATGGCTAAAAGCTCTATCACCAGCCAAATTCACTTAATGAGCCCAACGTTTCTGTCTAAATTGATCTTAGATGAAGCACCAACAAGCAAGATGATTGCTCTTCATCTATCTCTCTCTAGACCTTCAAACTTCTGGTCCTTGGGTTTGTAGATTTTGTTTTCATAATTGGATTTGACATTAGCTTTAAAATTGAGGCAAGTAGTGGGTCAATTTAGGCATTTTGGCATTTCCATTATCATGATTTTCTCCACTTTTCTTCAGGTATGATAGTTGCTTCAAGATGCCATGAACAGTGGGAGGAGCTTTTCTTGCAAAGTTATATGTCATTCGCCTTTATAAGGCATTATCTGGCAATTGGAAGGATGATCTCTCATGAATTTGACATAGATTGCTGTTTTAATATTGTTCATGAGCCTTTAAAGATTGTTAGAATAATTTTTTCTTTTTAAAATTATTTTGTATACGGTTACAAAGCTCAAAGTTTCCTCTATATTTCAAATACTGGAACCTAACTTATTGTTTTTTGTCCAAACAACAAAAAATAAACTATTTCCAAGAAATTGTTTTCTTTGGATTTTCCTGACGTTGGGTATTTTTTGTGAAAGAAATGGAGCCTTCTCAAATAATGCAGACACCAGCAAAGAAAGAGTCCTAGCCAATTTCTGTTTTAGTGCTACATTGACTTCCTTGCCCTGATAAAGTCCAAATATCAATCCTGATCTTAAATTGATTGCAATAATGAACTTATTGTTTTTCCTGCAAACCATTCATAAAAGAGATTGAGGAATTAACAATAGCCAATTCACCTCATTTTATGCCCAGAGCATCACTATGATTGACCTAGTCATGGTTCAGAATGGATAAGATGGTCCTAGAACTTTCTTCCTTTTCCAGTGATTGATATTTTGCTTAAGTTTGGCATTTCTGGGAAGAATTATCTATAGCAGAATGTTGATTTCATTAGGCCAACTAGAATCGTTCCACTGGTATGTATTGTGAATGTCAATTATCTGTATCCGAAATGTCTGGACAACGGTGGTATTAAAAGTATGATGCTATCTTTTCGTGGAATAGTCCTCCTTTGAATGTTAATTTCATTAGATCAGCTAATGATCGGGAACAAGAGAAATCTTTCTAACTCTTCCTTTATTAGGAGGGGTAAGATTGAGTAACCATAGAAAAGATTCGTTGATATGGAAGGAGACCACCTAAGATATTTTTATGAAAGGAGTTTTTACGAGAGATTCGAAATCAGAGTGGGTCAATGGAATGGTCCCCATTCTATGGAAGGTCATCTGGAGATCCTCTACCCTGTCACGTGTTGCTTTCTTCTTCACATTGGAGGCCTTCCAAGGAAAGAGCATAGCTACTAAGACATAATTTAGACAATCTTCAGAAAGGGGAACAGTTTTGATTTACAGATTTGTTTTGTATACTAGTAAGCTCTGGTTGGTGGATCATTTGATTCCCCACTGTCGGTAGACCCCCTTTGTTATGGGAGAAGGTGATGTTGTTCCTGCACTTGTATTGGGTGACTTCCAGTTCCATTCACATGACATATAAGTCCTCAAATAGATGGAGGTTAATTGATAATGGAATTCACCACCAAGGTGTTTGTTTTGGGGGGAGGGGAACGAACTTTGACAAATATTGAACCATGCAAAGTAATTTCGGGCCACAGGGAGGTTAAGTGAATTTTTTCTGATAACGATTTAATATTCTATTTCCAATTTTCCAGTTCTAGGCTATTAACTGAGTTATACTATCATTTATTTTTGGAGTGGTACTAATATATGTGGAATCAAAATATGCATTGAAGAGAAAAAGAGTGAAAATCGGAAATTAAGAAATGCAAATGGAGTTGAAGGTTCACGTCCCATCTTGGCTTACCCGAAGTTCACATGATAGCTATCCACCTTACTGTCTTCTTTTATTATTCTCATCTTCTTCATTACCAAATTCTCCCCCTCCTCCTTGTCTCCTCTCTCTCCCCGCTCTTGTTATTAATATTTGTTGGTAAAGAGAAGTCAAATGGATGGCATCAAGGGGTTCCGGCCCAAGTATGTTGGATACATGGCATAGAATCTATAGCATAGACAATAACTAAGGAATCTAACTAGAAAATACTCTCAGTGTTGCTTCGACTAGATGGTGTTTACTAGCAACAACATGTAAGTGCTCATGTTGTGTTTGAAATCAAATGAATTACACAGTTTTTGAAGATTGTAATTCAATTCTGCACATTTTCAAGTTTGGAAGTTTAGAAGAAATCTTAAGTTCAATTGACTATTTAGAATGTGTGAAATTGTAAAATTTTTCACTTTTAAGGTGACTCACAAATGATCTCCACTTTAGTGGGACCCAATTAACTCTCGAGGGAAAGACAAATTTTATACAACAATCTAAACCTTAATCCCAACACATTGGGGTCAGCCTTTTTTAGAGACAAATATGGGAAAGATTAAAAAAAAAAAAGAAACGTGTTGGTTTAATTTGTGCGAATTTTACTACGCCACTCATTCCTATCCAAGGCCATCTCCTCATCTACACTCTTAACTATCATATCTTTACAGATAACCATGCATCCAAGTTTTATGAGTTATTTAAATGCTAAAATTGAACTCTACACCTCTTTGAAACACAAAATTAAATTTTGACAAAAGAACTGAATTGTAGAAATCATATTAATTAAACTGAATTTTGTTTTCATTTGTTTTCAGTTGTTATGTTAGATGCCCTTACTTTGCACCTAAACAGTAAATACCAATCAGGAACTAGTGCAAGGGATTAAAAGAAGAAAAAATCCTCAAGTTGATCTGAATTATGTTCTTGTTTAAACATGCAGAAATCCTCAAATATATTGGTTAATGTCATAACAGGGTTTTCCATTACCCCGATACAATTATTTGTTTTGCCTTACGCTCTCTTTGTTCTAAGCTCTTCTTGATTTTCAGTGCATGTGCTAACTTGCTTAATGGCCAATCTCAGAAGGTAGTTGTCTTCATTGTATATTCTCTTGCTTTACTGAGCAATAATTGAATCAATTTTCAGATTTTCGCTGAGAAACCTGCTGTTCATGAGGCTTTCTTAAAGTTTGTTCCCGGCAAGGTATGAAGAATGCTCAAACATGCATTCCTTGGGCCCTCAAACACGGTTTATTATCTTAACAAAAGTAGAACGAAATATACTCCTGTGGATGAGATCAGAACAATTTTATTGTGATAACCTTCCTGCCACCGGAGTTTCTACTTATTTCTATGTTTGCAGATGACAGAACTGGACTTCTGGAACAAATATTGCAGAGCAGAATACCTTCATCGTACAAAGAACTCAATTGTAGCGGCAGCAGAGGCTGCTGAAGATGAAGATCTTGCTGTATTCTTGAAGCAAGATGACATATTGGCAAATGAAGCTCGGCGGAAGGTGCAAGTTTTAGGAAATTGTTATGATCTTCTCTCCATGTTAAAATAGTTGATGTTGGAATAATATCAGTTGTTTGCTGAATTCTGCCTTTCTTGCTGGGCACAGATCCGGCGAGTGGACCCAACCTTAGACATGGAAGCTGATCAAGGAGATGATTACCTGCATCTTCCAGTACGTTGGATAAAACCTTTATTTAGCACTTATGTTGTTCTACTGATTCAAACCTGTTTGTATTTTTCTATATGCTACAAATTGGCCATGACTGTCCAATTAGACTGTGGGACTTAAGCGAACAGGCATTCGGCCAAGATGAGTTTTTAGATGGCATTATATGTGCAGTGGCCTATTTGCAGGTGTTCCTAATCAATTATTTTACTGGAAAGTAACTCAGGGATTGAAACCAACTATTATGATTTCAGGGGCATTGAGAGTGCCTGTCTCTTCCAATAATCATGTACTTAATCATGTAAAACTTACTTTCAAATGTGCACAAAAACCTTGGGGGTTTGTCCTTTCATGGTCCTAGACTCCTAGGGTTGCAATCCCAATGAAAATGCGCTAGATGTTTTTAATCTTCTTAAGTGGTGTCTGGTAAGGTGGCTATGAGGTGGTAAGGCAAGGCTAATTGCATTTTCTCTATTTCATTCTTACCTCTAGGTTTCAAACAGCCTTTTAGAAGGCAGACCCTTTTTTTGTAGTTGTATGTTTCAGTATAGCTACATTTGAGTTATTCCTTAGATATATATATATATATATATATATATATATATATATATATATATATATATATATATATATATATATTATATTATTGCAAAGGTGTAGTGTCAAGGCTCCATATGCATAATGAAAGTGGAATAAATGCTTTCTAGGTGATCTCTAGTTTTTGTCATTACCTCATTTGTAAAGTTAGTGCTTTTGACTTCATGGGTAACATGTCCCCAATTATGATGGTCTTTGTTTAACATATAGGACCATGGGATCCTTCGTGATGGAGGCAAGGAAATCACTGAAATTGACTCACATTATGAGCAATACAGAAGATCTCTTGCACATGATCTTAACCGGCATGCAGCAGTTGTTCTTGAAGGAAGACCTCTTGGTAAACCTCCCTTGGCTGCATTTTTTTTTCCCTTTTCTTATTTTTCAATTTTGGAAAAATAAAATAACAACGACAGCTGATTCAAAAAGAAAAAATTACAGATGATTGGAGTTACAGCCATGAACATGGCAATGATCATACATTCCCTAGATGCATAATTTGCTAGTATTCTTAGAAGGATCATCTATGAGCTCCACCATTTTTGTTGCACTTGTTGACTGACTCTTGAAATTATAGAGAATATGGCATCCATCTCTCTCACAAGCTTTGTATGCAGATGCTGAACCACGAGACACAAGAGCAGTGGCTGTGGCACTTAGGTCAAAAAGGGTTCGTGGTCTTAGCAGCACTTCCGTGTCTTCTTCCAGTCATCTTGATTTCCATGCTCCTCTCTCTTTTGCTGTTTAGTTCACTAACAAACATGAGATGCCATGCAATAATGATTTTTGATCTGTGTGCAGTTGAATTATCCCAATGAAGCGTCTGATGGAACCGGAAACCAAGAGCGACTGGATAGGAGCTCTCGAGTTACTGAAATTGAGGATCTTGATGCACCTCGTGACCCTCCCATTGCCCCACTTTGTATTAAGGTGCAACTTTGTGCCTTCTTGTTTCAGCAACTCTTTTATGTCATAAATGAATGAGTATTGTCTGTTTTGTACCAGGATCCACGGGATTACTTTGATTCTCAGCAAGCTAACGCACTTAAAACTTTGGGAGACACACTATCTGACCAAAACCCATGAAACACAGGCTGAATTTTCGTGAGGCATATCAGTCCCTGAGAGAATCCATTGCTGAAATCAAATCCGTGGGATTGACTGATCCCTTATTAAACCTGAAGTTGCTCTTAAGGTAATGAAAAGATTTTTATATCACCTGTTGTTTTTATTGTAATATGATCCCAAGGGATGAAAGATAATAAGAAACCATCGCTATCCACTTACGATGGTGTAAATGCTTGATCTCATGTTATAGGTTTTGGACGGATTGACCCAGAATATCTCAAGCACCAA